>VZTU01028814.1:138109-407855 GCA_013400835.1 Zapornia atra | reverse complement strand
CGCAGCGTTGCGCGGGGGCGCAGCTTCCCCGCCCGCCGCGGCCGGCAACGTCTGCGCGGAGCCCAGCCTAGCCCGGGCGGGGGGCACGGCCCGCGGCAGGCATGCGCGGGTACTTCCCTCCCTCCCCCGGCCCCTCCCGGTAGCGGGGATGCTGGCGGTCCCCGCTGGGGATGCTCGACCCACCGAACCGGGAGCCCCCGGGGGCAAGGGGGGCGGGGGCGTCAGCGCTCTGGCACCTTCCCTTCCCGGCTGCACGGACGCGGTGGGTGGGCGAGAGGAGCTGGAGACAGCACTGTCGTTTGTCCCGTCTCCAAAATAAAGCCAAGGGCGGAGCTGGGCGGGAGCGGGGGGGGGCTGTTATCCATGCGGGGTCACACAAAGGCCTCCACCGCTTAACGAATTTAATACTAGCGTTTGCAGGGCTCTGAAGGTCACAGTTGGAAGCACTGGGAAATCCCCTCTCCTCATGTTCCAGTCTGATTCCCAGGAGTTTAATGCCAGCAGCCAGGCTGGGCTTTCTCTGCTTGGACCAGGGCCACCGAGCCCTGAAGGGCTGTTCAAACTCTGAAGGTCATGGTGGACAGAGAGGGGAAAAATGAAGTGCTGGTTAAATGCACTCCCTCTTTTTAAAGCATCTGCTCCGATGCCAGCTCAACCAATAGCACAATATATTGAATTAAACCTGCCCAGCCCCACCAGAGAAGGACACGTGAGCAGCCTGCAGTGCCAACGCTCAGAGCGCAGCAGACAGCGAGACCCACCTAAACCAGAGAGAGCTGCAGCCCTGGGGAAGCATCAGCTTCCAGCCCTTCAGCTGCACTCGGACTCCCAGCCAGCAGCAGTCATGACCACACAGCTCTGGGGCCTCCCGATGCACATGCAGCCCAGTCCCGACGTTGCTTGAGCAAAGCAGGCAGAGAAGAGCAGCAGCCAGCACTTTTCCTAGACATCATCTAATGGTGTTTGTATCAGCAAGCCATATTCATCATCTGCCAATAACCACGCACAGAGCAACAGCCTCCACGTCACCCTGTACAGCCTATCGTGACAACTCCAAGCAATTCCTAGCTAAGGACATCTTCCCAATTCCTTTCCCACCTCCTTTTACTGTCTGGACAGGTTACCCTGCCCTCTTCCAGCCCACATCCAGCTGTGACCCATGAAGCCTTAGCAGCCCTGAAGTATTACAGCAGGGATGACCAAAGACACGACACTCCCTACGTGCTGGTGGGCATGTTTCGCTCACTGCCCCCTGGGCTCCTGAGGCTTTTTGGGTCACTGTGCACTCTCTACCAGCAAACCAAACAAAGAAACCACCCATGTAGTGTATCTCTGAGAGCCAGGCATGGCTGTGGAGACCAACAGCTTGCAGATGAGTGGCTGCAGATGCCAGCAACGCCCTTCCCATGCCCCCCCCCCACCCCCTCAGAAGCCATGCATCACGAATATCCAAATGCCAAAATCTGACTTCTCCTCACAGGAAGGCAAAATGGCAGCCATGATGCCCAGAGACCATGGAAGGAGTTGGTCTCCCACATTAAAGCCATTTGCTGTTCTCCCGTTGCCCCTCGCTGCATTCCCAAGCCCAGGAAAGGATGGGCAGGCTAAGCCACAGGACGGGCTCCTGACTCTCCTGGAACAATCCATCCCACGATAAGCATCAATGGTAGGTTTTTTATAGACACAGGAACAATGTCCCTGGCTATCTCATTTGACAACCACCTGTTTCATGAAGTCCTGTGGAAATCACATCTGTTCTCGGGGAGCCAGAAAACGCAGAGCAGGGATCAGCAGAGCTGTACTGTTTGTGCTACGGCTGCTCTAATTACATCCATTATGGAGCATCCTGCCAGGGAGGAGAGAGAGGGGCTGAGAGGATTAAGAGGAAGCAGCAGTTCTGCAAGGCTGGCTCGGTCAGCAGCCACTGAGTGACCCTTCAATGCTTCCTAGCACCAGGTAGACACAGAAGCCCTTTTCTCCTCCAACCTCAGAATGTCCCTGCTAAGCAATGTAAATTATAGTGACAAAGAAACATCCTTAAAAAAGGAATGAGTTGCCACTCAGACCTCAAGCTAGACCGGTGTTGTAGCTGCTACTTGAAGAAGGGCAGTGGGGTCTGGATGGTGAAGAACAACTCTGGCGAGACTGTACGTGGGAGAATTGTCACACAACAAGCCACAATGCAGATCACACCCTCTCCTCCCAGCTCTGGAGGAGTTTATTCTTCACTATGAGCATGCTTGATGTATGATAGACAAAAACAAAGGTGATTTGAAATGATTACTAGCAGTCAGTCCAGCTTATTGAACTGCCAGAACTGGTGGGGGGTTTAAAAAAAAACCCAAAACAACCCAAACAGAGAGAAGAAGAGGACTTACTCAGGGATACTGAATGTTTTCGGAATGAAAGGATAGGATACTTTCATTCTTGCTATGATCTGGGAGCCACAGCAACATCTCCACGTGCTTCTTTTGACCTGGCACTGACCACTGCCCAGCCTGCACCAGAAGTCTGTTTCAATTTTCAGCCGTGATGTGCTGTGAAGAGATGGAGGGCACGTATTCTTCACAGCCCACCCAAGGCAAGGATGCAGAGCTGCCCCTTCCTGCCCTAACAGAGCTCCAACACCCCCAGCAAGGATGCTGGAGGATGGGTATAAAGGATGCAGGATGCTCAGCATCACAAAGCTCTCGGCCATTTTGGCACTCCAGGGGAAAACTGTGAAGGGATCCGAATGTCGAGAGTGAGAAATCTTGAATGCTGCAAGAAGCAGCCCAACTTATCATCCAGGGGTTGCTATGGCAACCCTCCCAGTTAAAGCTTCACAGTGAGGGGGGGAGAATAAAAAAGAGGAGGAAAAAAGGCTGGCCCTTTTGCACAGGCACAGCAAGGCGAGGAGATAAAAATGCCAGCGCCCTTTGCCTGGCGGTCCCTGGCTCTTATGGCCCTCGAGCCAGGCTACAGGCGTGGGGACACAAAACCCATGTGCCTGGCCTCCTCTGACAGCCATTTCAGTGTCCCCCTTTGCCATCCACAATCACATCAGCTCGCTCCAGTGCAAACACCCTCTTTGCTGTGCAGCTGAACGTGGGCAAAGCTTGTTCCTCGCACAGCCGCTCCTGACTGCCAGGAGCCAACACATTCCCACTGCTGGGATCAACAACCCTTCTGACCTCAAGGTCCCCCCAGAGCTGCGTGACAACCAAACACCAGCAGCACAATCCCCCAGTGCGCAAGCGCTGGGAGAGAGAGCAGGGAAAGGAAGAGAGGACCCCTTCCCACTTGCTCACCACCGCTCCCACAGAGCATCCTCCAGCCTACTGGTGTGAAACCAGTAACGGTTTGCAGAGGAGCCACACAGGATAACGTACACCAATTTAATAACGCTGAATTTAATAGATGCAGGCATCTCTGCCCACACGCTTTAAAAACCATCCTACAGAAATGTGCAGCAAAGGAAGAGTTCTCTAGCTGCCTTTGCAGGGTGCCTGGAGGGTGATTAACGCTCACTGGGTTTTCTCATTTCCACACTCAAGGTTTGAAAAGGTTTCTCCATGTCCCTGCCAGCACCTGGCTCCCATCGTGTGCTCTACACTTTGGATGACTCCAGCACCACTCTCCACACATCACTGCACCCGCAGACCCACGCTCCCAGCTGCTGCACAGTCCCAGCACTGGGGACTAGGTCTGCAGCAGTGTTCAGCTGCACCCAGCCCTGGCTGCGCGTCCTTCTCACAGCCTCCCCCCACCCCAATTCAGGAGGGCAGGTCCCCATTAATGCTCTTAAGATTCAAGTGCCTGAGCAGTTGTGCTATCTGATGTGCTCTCCCTATCCAAATTCCTGCCTACATCGGGGTTGCATCATTTTCCCCCAGATCTGTTTCCCCATACGATGTAACAGAGCAGGCTTCCCCTGCACACACCCCACCTATGGTTCCCAAAAGCACTGTGCCATACCGCACCACCGCTCCTCTTCTCCCTCACCCACACGCTGCAGGGCCTCTTCCCACTGGACACAGGTCGAGAGTGCTGTTGTGATTTCCTGCTGCTACCTGGGCTTGGCTTCGCTTGCTTCTTGCCTGTGGAAGAAGCCACATGATTTCCAAGGTCCCTCTTCTGGATGGGCAATATCCTGACCCCATAGTCCCAGCTGCTTTCCCTTTTCTGCTTTCCTTGAGGACCATGAGGCACAGTCGCTTTGCCATCCTTGCCTCCCAGAGAAAACACAGGCTGTTTCAACACAAGCCTCTATCCTTGGATCTGGGGACCATTTTCCTTTTAGGCCTGTGAATGAGAAGAACTTTTCAAGAAATTATTCTTAAGAAAGAATTCTTAGGAAAAAAATCTTAGAAACCTGTCTTCTCACTCAGAGTCAAGCTGTGGCCAAATATGCTCCAGATCATGTTTTCCTCAGTCATCTCAGGAACCTGCCAGGGAGAGCCACGAACTTCTACATTCTTTTCACAAGCCAGTCAAAACGTACAGTGTGAAGAACACAACTGCACTTTGGTTTTACATGAGTTTAAGTTCTTGGGATGAGTTAAAAGCCCAGCGCTGCATGAATGGTTTGGGTTTGCCAGCACAATGAAGCTAATCGCTTTAAGTCCAGCACTTGAGTGATTCATTCTCTGAGCTAAAAAAACCCAACAAACCCCACCCCCCAACCAAGCCCTAAACCACAGTAAGAGTACCTTTGCATTTTTAACTACAATTCTTAGGAATTATATCTATTGCAGTGTCAGGAATGAGTTCTTCTTAGGAATGAGTTCTCCTCCCCTCTGTGAACAAGAAGTACGTGCCGTGGCAAGCAGACTGCCTGAGCTGTTTGTGAACTGCTGCTACTGCTCCTCGTGGCAGCACTCCCTGCCAGAGGGATGCTTCCTCAAACACAGCGTGGTCTTCGTGCACAGAGCACTGTCAGGGACCAGGATCCCTTTGAGCAGCAGGAGCTCTCCACAGGCTGGCTTGAAAGGTCTCCCCTTTGCCTCCAAGAAACGCACCAAGCCACATTCCAGCATGTTGCTAACACTCTGTGGTCAGCAACTAAATAAACCCTTTTTTCCAGGCCTGTAGCGCAGGCTGTATTTAGCAGCGTGTTACTGTATACATCCTGGAAACTCTAAGCCCTGGTGCCGGTCCAGGTACTTTTGGGGTATTGTTTTCTGGGAGTGGGTGCCAACAAAATCAAATCACACACATGCACACAGGTTATCCTTTGTGTGCTGTAACCGAAGCGTTGTTTTACCAACACAGAGTCTAAAAGCTGTGCTTCTGGGCCTCTCCTCAGCTCATTCGCCTTCACGGCGGATAAAAATCCATTAGCACATCAGGCTGCCACAGATTCATTCACACTCCTTCATTTAATTTCTGAATTCTTACTGCTAGTAAAATACACCCAATGCCTGACTGTCTTACCTTGGCTGGGCTGAAGTGCTGAATCTCCTCACAGCTGTCAATAAACACGGTGCACGCAGCTCCAAGTCTGTTTTGGAGTCCCTTAGAAGACATCCCTGGGCTACTTTTAGGTTTGATTTCACAGGAGTCCAGAAAAGACAGTGGATTCAAAGAGACTTGTTTTTGTGCTGGAGCTGTTTGGTGAGAGCATCTTGAGGAATCGAGTGCCCCGTTGTGAGAGAGAAACTTCTGTGGTCTTTGGCTACGCTGTGCATCTTCCATCTGTGGGTTCCCAACTTTCTGCTCCTAGTAGCACAACCGTCATCGCTTCTCATCTAAAAATGACAAGCACGTATGTAATACATTAGACATCGCACAGAAGAAAAGAGTAACAGCTTTTCAGCTTCAACACGACAGAACTGAAAGGTCTTTTGTCTTCTCACAGCACAGAACATCTCCCCGGTCAAACTCAAAGGTGCTGTGTAGAACTGCAGAAGTTATGCAGAGCTTTGAACCTGCAAAAAGTCACTTTCTCCCTCAAACCCACTGTTTTCCAAAGGGAATTCCTTGCCAGTGCTGCAGGGTGTAAGCAGTCACTTTCTGCCAGCTAGGTATTCTGTTACAACTTGCTTACTTTTTGTATTTGTTTTAACAAGCCTTAAGCAAACAACCAACCAGAAAGAAACCCAAACAAATCTAGGGCAATTGTAGGTTTCCATCCCAGTACAGTACAGGGAAGGAGAGGCTACACGGAGGAATCCCAAGGTGGGGGACAGGGGAGAGGCAGCACACGTCTGCGTGCTGTGTGTACATGTGCGTGTAAGCGTGTGTTTCAGGCAGGAGATACAACATGCCCTGTGCCACGCCATTGTGCTGTGCAATCCAGGCAAGCAACAGCGCTCTTCCGTGGGTCCGGCAGATAGCGCTGTCCCCTCTGCATCCCCAGAGGAAAAGCTGAGCTCCAGAGGCATTTTTCAGGCAATACAGCTCTTAGATCACCGCTTGTGCTCTCCTCATCCTTCCGGCTGCATCCGCTCCTTATCTGATGTCCTTACTGTAAATTATTCGCTCGGAGAGTCCACATCACAGACCAGATGCTTTACAAATGCTGGGCTACACACAAGCTCAGCAACCCCCAGTTCTTCAGGGTCCCAGCTAGCAACCGATTACAGTCACTTCCCTCTGAAAACTGTCTTTAATTTCCCTACACACAGATTTTGTGCCAGCACCACTCACACCTTTTCCCCAGTTACCATGAAACTCTTCAGAAGCTCATCAATTCTCCCAGAAATAAACAGGGTGCAAAGCTACCCTGGAGTCACACATGGTAAATGCATCAGCTGCAATACTCTCCAAGGGCAAATACTCCCCTTTCACCCCAAAGATCTCAAGTCCTGGGCTTAGCAAAACCACGAAATCCCTGCAACGGGATAACTCTTCCATCAGTCCCTGTGGAATTGTGAGAACTCCTGGCCATAAAGGACTTGAGCGATGCACAGTCTCCATACAGACTTCAGAGTGAGGTTGCTGTGACATGAGACAAGCAAGGGGGATGCAGGAATTCCTCTCCGGACTGAACCCTGGCACACAGTACCAGCTCTGCTCCGCTCCATGTGCTTGCTTTGCCTTCCCCCTCTCCCTCACTGCTCCGGCCTCAGGCTGCCTTCGCCCTGCCCAGCTCCTCCCTGACTTTCCTTGTGACTCTGCTTCCCCTCTGTCTCACCAAATCGTGTACCACCCTCCCCAAGCCTTACCTGCCCCAGGCCCACCGTGCTGCCCAGGTGTGGGGCGCTTGGCTCCACGATGCTGCAGAAGATGGGATGGTTTGCACCGAGCAGGCAGAGCACTGCACTAAACCAGACTCTATTGCAGGCAATAACCAACTGCTGTGAGTCACTGCTTATTACAAGGAGCTACAGATGATATAAAACACTGGCTGTGGCTGTAATTAAAAACCTCAAAGCTCCGAATGAAGAATGGATCTATGACTGCTGGTATCAGGTGCAGATCTCTGTGTGCTCAGGTATCAGCTAGTTCTATGAGATAAATAAAATGATGAGAAATGAAAATAACGCCCATGAGACCAGCCAAGCTGGAAGGCCCAGGGAATAATTCGATTCCACCAGCAGCCCTTGAACAGAGCATAACAAGAGCACCTCAGCTCTGCAGCCAGCAGACAGGATAGCCAGCTACCTGAGTCATGTAATTGCTTGAAGGTCACATAAGTTGCTTCTTTTAAGGTCAGCTGAAACTAGGTCATCAGCTTGAGCCTGTGTTTTGGCAAGGACTAAAACTCAGTGGCAACTGCCAGCAACACGTGGAGGAAGAATCAAATTCAAGAGCATTCTTGGTCCTAGTGGTCAGGTGCCATTATTACCTGCCCACCCCCAAACGTTAAACAAAACCAAACCCGAATTTTTGGGTGGCACTCACTTTGTGAACAGGACCAGCTTCCTTTCCAGCATTCGAGACGGGCTGTCCGACTCAAGGACAAAGGCCACCACTGAGGTACACTCCCCAGCCCCTCTCACACATGCAGAAGTGCAGAACGTCAGCACATTGTTTCCAGAAGGCTGTTGTTATGAGTATTGCTTCCTAGGAAAAAATAAAAAAAAAAGGAGGGGTATTTATTATCACTCCTACTTGAGAGAGGAGCCTGGTGTTCTGAAGAGAATCAAGTTTTATCTGCAACTTATGTGAAGTTTTCCTTATTGATATTCTTAAGAACACATTTGAATAAACAAAACAGGAAACCACTTGGACTATAACCTCTTTCTTCTTCATGTTTGTGAGGATCCAGCATGACCACATCCTTGTCCAGGTACAATCACCCAGTGATAACAACTGATTTTTCAGGAGGAGTCACGCTGAGTGCATCAGAGAGAGTGAAGAACACTATGCACAAATATTCTGCTTTAGAGAGACACGTGTATATCCTTCTGTATAGAAGGGGTTACGTCAGGAGATATCCTATATGGTCACAAATGCCCTGTAAGAATGAGGTGAAAGGCTACTTACATGACCCACTACGCCACAGCATGATTGCTTCCATTCCAATGGCACGACACGTGGCCACCAGCCCCTAGCAGCACGGGAGGCCCTACCTTCTGATCCTTCATGCCAACGGGATGCTCGCAGTACAGCTACAGCAGCCAGCTACTACTTTTGCCATGCAATGGAAACAAACCCTTGACTAAACACCTTTCTGGAAGTACAATCCTCACTCTGAAACCCCAAGATGTTTTATATTATCAAGGCTGACTACGGGCTTCTCTACTGGATTAGCAGGATGACAGGGATCACTCTGGACCCTCGTGTGTGGTGAGCAAACGATGGTGGGCTGTCCATTTTTTGTCAAAATCACCTCTGGACAAAGCCTTTGAGGGAAGAGGCAAAATCAGGGTGTTCTATAAACTATGCAAGCTTTATGCCAGGATTTTCATCACACTATAAACCAAGCTGCACACCATAAACCTCATCCCTGACAGACATTTAGTCAGCTGCACTGAAAAGTACTCCACTGGCCTGATGAGGATTATGCTCTCATCTCCTGCACAGAACCGTTCTCCCTGCTCCAGCTACTCTGGGCAGCCCTGCTGCAAGGTGCTTAGCGGGGTTTACTCACTACAGAGGGCAACTCCCCACACTTTGACAACAGCCTATCCTCCTCCTACACCCATCTCTAATGTAAACCATACCAGGAATGACACTTCCTAACAAAGGAGCTGTTTGTTCTCTAAATACTCTCTTTTCTCACACACCACAGCCATTACCAGCCTTTCCCAGCATCTAACAGCCACAACATGCAATCAGGTGCCTGATGCTGGCTGTTTCTCTATGAAACAAAGAAATATAGCCCACTGGTGTGATGCACCAAAGGCAGAAGCTTGGGGCTACCTCTGAGGCTGCAATGAAATCTCACCCACCCTCAGCAAAAGCTGGAAGCTTGTTTCAGTTTAGAAAGAAATTGCTTTCTCTAACATGCCAGAGTGCCCCTAAACAGGGTACTAAGTGTGATTTTCCTTTTCCAACTACTGTGGGGTCCATAAACACAGATTTCAAAAGGTGATTTAGACAAGTTGGGTCAATTCTGCACCCAGGTCGGATTTCAGTGGGTACTGTGAACGTATTCATCCAGAAACTCATCAAGTCTTTTAACATCTGAAGCCAGGAGGTGTCAAACCCTCCCTCCCATGAGGAAGAGAGGGAACAAGAGGTAGGTCAAGGTGAAGCGATTGGCTCAAGGCCACAGATTAAATCTGGGGTTGAGGCGAGGGCCCTTAACTTCCCGTTTCCTGTTTGAATGACCAGGGTATGCAGCCTCCGCCCCATCACTGACCCCCATACCTTCATTGCTGGCCCATGATCATGCATGGGCTTGGTTAGCAGCATATCAGTCTTTCTCCTTCCCTTACGCATCAGGTTCAGCAGAACCTCCTCGCCTCATTTCCCTTTCTAGGCAAAGCTCAACAGACAGTCTCTTCTTTCTCCCACCTTCCATCATGCTCTTGGAACATGTGGGTGCCAACAGGCAAATGGGAAGCACTTTAGTTCTTTAAAGTACTGGAAAGCCTTTGCCTGCTGGTGATGGTAGCACCCTCTTAACCTAGATAATTTCAAGAGCAGCTGCAGGGCAGACTCCACAGCAGCACAGCACAAGGTCCTCTTCCCTCATGGATCTGTACAAGCAGCAGCAAACACTGTGAAAGGCATGTACAGGAAAGGGCGGTGTACAGGGGGCCACTCTTCTGCCGTAAAGTTGGTCTAGTGTCGGACTTAGCAGGGCTGGAGAGACAGTTGGACCTGATGATCTTGAAGGCCTTTTCCAACCAAAACCATTCTATGATCCTATGAAAGGGTTAGCACCAGCGCTACGCTCATTTGCAAGAGGCAGCTGATAACTGCAGAGGGATGGGGGAATGACCTGAGCACTAGGCTGGTAAATAGAGATCACACCAAAGTCTTCCCCTTCAGACACTCCTGGACTGGCTGGAATCCAGTTTATACAAAAAAAACCAAATCACCTTTCCTCCTGGTGATACCTCAGAATGAAATGCTTCATTTTTTTTTTTCCTCCTCTCCCTGTACTTTTTTTCCTTCTTGGGGCATTGAGTCATTTGCATTTAACAATTTGCAAATTATTACGTATGCAAATAGCTACTGACTCAATGCTCTGCTCATCTAGTGTTTTCCAGTGAAAATAGCCATCAGCCAGCTCGACAGACATTCCATGCCTCACACTCAAATCAAGCATGAAACGGAGCAGCGCTGAGCACAAGTCTGGGAATCCAGGGCACAATGCCAAGCGCGGGCTTGGATTGCTAAGGAAGATCTAATGCAAGCAGGAACATTTCCAGCACCATATAGATTTTCCTGCGTGTTATTTTGCTCTCAAAGCCAAAATGCTTCTGCTTAGGTTTGGAAAGCACACACACCCCTGTTGTGAGGAGTGAGCCCCTTGACTCGTTCTGGTCTTGACATACTGGCATTGTCACTGGAGGGATCTACTTAGCACTAACAGTGGCAGCATTTCCTAGTCACGTGGAAACACCATCATGGAAAAGAAGAGAGCTTACAGAGCCCACACACAAGCCCTCTCTGGCCCAGTTTGCTCGGGCAGAGCTTGGGCTCAGCAGTGGAAAGCGTCATTTGTCTGGGCAGGCAAGAGAAGCTCATCACCCACCCATTAGGACCGACAGCTGCTCATTTCTTATTTCCAGCTGGTTTTAAAAGTATTTTTAAAACCACTTTTTGTTAAAAAATACTAACATTTCATGTAATTACTAAGAAAATGACTAAGTAATTACCATGTAATTACTAAGAAAAAACACTGTTTTGAACCCCCCAACCAGTATTTCATGGGGTATTTCTATACTCCTGAAAAATCTCCCTCAGCATCCACCTGCAAATCCTTTGCAGCTCAAACCACGATAAAATGGCAGCATCACCAGCCAGAGATGTACTAAAACTGCACCAGAGCGCTGAGCAAGAGCCGAGAGAAAACCTTATAGAGGAAATAAAATCGTAAGAGGGTACAAGGCATCGGTAAGGCAGGTCGTAGGGAAAGATGGTGCCCAATTCCTGGATCACAAAAAGCAGCCGGACGCATTACATAGCAGACCCCAATACTCACCTCAGCAGCAAGAAAGGAATCCTGGGCAAGGAGATGTTTTGCCACCTGTGTCCTGCTCTAATGAGGCCAACCCAGGCTTGGTTTCGACTGGAATTTTCCTACTGCAAGCAGAACAAAGCTCCCCAGCCCTTGCCTGAAGCGCTCTGGAGCACACGCCACATGGGATAGAGGTTCTTGGTTTTGGTGCAGTTCTCGGAAGCGGGAAGGAAGCAGCGTTCCCACGATCCTTACTCTCATTGCCAGCTGGTTGCCACGAAGCATCTTATCACCCACCTCTCTCACGTGGCTTAGAATACTTGCCACAAGGAGGCCAGCAAGTACAAACTGGAAAACGATGCTACAACACATGCATGCAGCCCTGATGGGCAGAAGCCAGAGACAGCAGAGAACTCGCTGCCAGTTAGGACTTCACATATCTGCACACCCTGGTTCAGTGCAAACGCTTAACTCTTTCCATACCCTCAATTCTGGGGTTCTTCTTACCATCCCTGTTTCTCCACTCAGTTTTCCCATTCCCCAACTGCTTGCAGGGAGGTTTTGTTCATGCCCTGAACTCACAACTAACCTCTTCGCCCTCGGGGAGTAACAACCTGCTCAACTCACTGCTTCCTTCAGATCTAGGCATGCTGTTCAGAACCAGCAGGAGACAAAGTAGTTGTTATGAGAACAATACACATGGGTACCGTGAGATTTATGGCCCCGAGAGGGTGACCAGGGCGAATACCTGCAGGATCACAGGAGATTTCTGTAAGGCAGCACAGTAACCACAGGGAAACAACCACCTCAGAACTGGGATGGGTTTCCAGGAGGGAAGGAGGGAGGGAGGTGAGACACTGAGGAGCACATGTCAAAGAATCAGACAGTGAGTTTGGAAATTATGAGGTAGCGCGATGGTTTGGGACATGCTCGAAGGCAGTGTCCTGACATGCCCCACATTACAGAAATCACTACTGGAATCGGTGCCCAAATCCCACCTCCTCTCACTCCTCATGAAACAGCCTCTGAAAAAATATGGGAATTGGCAATAGAGCAGTGAACAAAGACTGCTGCCATGGTCCTGAGCAGAGTCTGCACACCTCAGCTCTGGTGCTCGGAGTCCTGGCAAGCCCCAGGGAAGGATCTGTGCCATTTAGTCTTCCCAGACTTGCACAGACCAGGAGGCCAAGTTTTGCTGTTTATCAACTTATAATGCAAGAGGCAGAAAGTAGGTCAGCAAGCATGGCATCTCAAAACCAAAGAAAACTCTCTTCCAGTCCCTTTTTCCGGGATGGTTTTGATTGATGTATGTAGGCAGAGCTGATTTTTAGAACGATAAAACAGAGAAACTGCTTGAGCCCAAGGCTGTAGCAGACTCCCCCAGACTAAATCAAGCAGCTGTGCAAGTAATTCAGTGCTCAGGAAAGCAGGGGAGGGTGTTCGTGCCCAAGTAGCCGGGGGCCCCTGGCAGAGGCACATCACCAGCTCTGGGTGCTGTAACTGCATCAAAACTCAAGCCCATGTGCAGCAAAGCAATGATTATAACAGCAGATTTAGCAGAGGCACACACAGCTTTAAGCTATTCTTCCCGAGTGTCCTACATAAGAAACCCAAACAAATTAAGGAATGAGTAATGAAAAGGTAGGAGGTGGCAAGGCTTGTTTTGGTTCAGGAAAGGATTCCCATCCCTTGCCTGGAATCTAAATTAGATTTGGTTTAGATTACAGTGAGGCAAGGCCAAATTCCCTTGACGGATGAGCTGCTGCAGCGGTTCGCTTGCATGTTGCAGCTGTTCCTCAATAAATGGATTTTTCATCTCTGGCTTCTGCTTTTGTTTCTGATCTTGTCAGCTTCGTGCCATGCCCTCCCCTGCTCCTCCGGGTCAGGATATCCCTCATTATCTGTCTCAGTAAAGAAAGAACTAATTTGCTGAGAGAAGGTGTTCTCAGACAGATAAACAGATCCTCTCCCTGAACATGCTTTCTCACATAACCAGAGGAAATTAATCACAACCCGTGAGGCGACACCCAAAAAAAGGTGAAGGCTCCCTCTCCTGCTCAATGTGCTACCATTACAGCCAGGCTTTCTGCCAAAGGAAAAGATCAGGGGAAAAACTGATTTCATGCTTACCAGGACTGCAAAAGCGTCTCTGTCCACTCAGAGCCTTTGTGTGGCCCCAGCAGTCATGGGTCTGAGGCAGACCAGAGCTGCCAGCAGCACGGTAGTTCACACAGACAGTAGTTCCACAGGTTGGATTCAGAGCCTACCTTCAGATCGCAAACAACTCCTGGTGGAACGGTACACACTGATTGTGTGAACAGAGGAGGTGATGAAGCACAACCTCCAGCTAAAGAGTGTTTAATATGTTAATGTCATATATGAACTGAGAAATGATGTCAGGAAATGCAGCACAGGGAACACAGGAGGGATGGGAACAGCACCAGCCGCAGTGGAAGCGGCGTCTATCTACTCCCAGCAGCTGGGAAAGCTCAGCAATCATCTGGGTGGCTTGCTGCAGCCTTCTGATTTCTATCCTCCTGATTCCCCTCCATAGATGATCCCTATCATTTGAGCTAAAATGTTCAGCCCCGCTACCTCCCTCTTGGAAGACATCAAGAACGTATTGCACCTTCAAATACATACTCAGCTCCTCACAGGACTGAAACTCCTCAGCCTCTGACTCACCTCCATAAGGAAGCCAAGTGCATGTCAATGACACGCTGATCCCCAAACACTGTAACTGACAGGCCTTTGTACGCCACCTGCTCCAGCAGCACTGCCATTCATTCCTTTTGTACTTCTCAAGTATTACAGCTTGCTCTTCCCAGGCAGCAGGGCACATGCGTGTCAAGAGGGCATCACCAGCACGTCCTGCAGGATGTGGGAGTGCCGAAAAGCATCCCTGTGACTTCAAAGCATCCCCCTGGCAACGGGGCCGATTCACCTGGGAGCTCTGGACACTGGCCTGGCTTTCCTCTCTCATACGCCGAGCATTTTAGCAGCGCTGCTCCAACACCAGCCGAAGGGGAATTGGCTATCAGAACTTTTAGCTGGCAAATGCTAACATTCAAATCCCTGCTTGCAGGGACAGCCTGCAGTGGCATGTCTCCTGATTTTAATTCCACAGCCAAGAGACTGAGGTAGCTGAGAAGATTTCTGCAGGAGAGTGCATAAGCAAGGAACTTATTTGAAGGAAATAGATCTTTCTGATGTGCTTCCTGTCTCCTCTAATGGATCAAAATTACACTGCTTTATTTCACCAGCCCAGCTCCCTTCACAGGCCTATGCTACTTCAGTCTTTGCTTCCCACTAGCCTAGCATGTAATCCTTCCTTCCTGACGCTTGGTTTCGCCTGCATTCACTTGCTGACAAAATGATACTCATTTTGTAGTATCACTTCAGCAGCTGAATAACACATTTCGTGATTATACTGCAAGACCGTTGGGATGCCATGCTGATTTTGTGCAATAACCCAATAAAAACAGACACTATTCCAAGGAGATGCTCCCTTGACTGGATGCTCAACAACTTTTGAATGATTAAACTTAAAATACATTATCGTAGAGGGTGATCTGTTTCCAAAGGATGTAGTAGCCTTAAACTCCCCCACACTGTGAACACCAAGCCTCATTTTGCCAAGTAGTGCAAACGTTCAGGGTTCAGAAATAACTAAAAATAAGTTATTTCTGCATGTGTGTGAAATATCACAGTGTCTGACTTTGCTTCCAGGGAAGAAAACACAAACCCAGGTAATTTAATTTCCCATGGTTGCAGTTTCCACAGGAGAGAAGAATAACAGGAGCTTTGGAACCTTTCTAGTCATCCAGGATGTGTTATCCATGTATGTGGCACTGCCTGCCCAAACTGCACCACAGTTTAAAACAATTACATGAGAAGACAAAGACAGAGTTTACTATTGCTAAAAAGCACGTGGCTGGCATCCAATAAAACCCCAGCCAGTAGCTCAGCTATGCACATTCCTCAATTTAAATTCACATTGATGCCGGGAAGGATGAAAACTCCTTGAGTAGAGTTGGCATCCTGGCACTAAGTGGTGTAAATCCCATTGCCTCGTGGCTCACACTAAGGGAAGCAAAGCGCAGCTGTTTCCACGGCTTTGAGGGCACCTTGTGCAAGTGAGATCCCAAAACGTTGCACGCTCCTTTACCAGCAGTTCTCTAAGCCCACCCAAATGGTTTGAAGAGGGACGAGCCCATCTAGTTGGAACCAAAGCAAAACCCCACATTTGATTCCATCCTTTGTTTTACATTCATGCCAAGTACCTCACTGCCTAATTAGCTGAGAGGGCAAGCTATACAGGCTGTCTGGAAGCCAACCTGTTTATCATTTGCATTTAAGCAACGCTTTCGTATTTGCAGAGCACTATGCAAATACCAATTACAGCCATGATGCAGCAGAGCTTATTAACACAAGCGCAGAGCTGATGTGATTCTGCTGCTTCCATCTCTGGATCTGTGAAAACTAGCGAATTCATTGCTAGCCAGGCCCAAATCCCATATCTTTCTGCATTTCTTACTCAACTGACTTCATTCTCATTTGCACCGAATGAGCAGTTGGACTGGTTCTCAGCAGCAGTCAGACAATATCCAGCGTAAATCAAAGTGAAGGGCATTTTCCCAAGAGGAAAGTGGGTGAAAGGTAAGGCCGGATTTTCCTTCAGCGTTACCTGCCCCAAGACTGAAAGCCCGTGGTGAAACTCTGCCCAAATACAGGGACACGCTCAGTGCTGGTGCACAGGGAGGAGACGGCGCAGAGCACCTCACGCATGCCCACTTAGAGGAAGGCTCTGAAGAGCATGCAAAGGGCCCTTCCTCCCTTCATGGCCATTCTCCACACTTAGACATTCAGCATGTCACACCTCTTCTCTGGATGGGATGAAGCAGCACGGGTGTTTTTTCATCGAGGTTTTCTGTATCGTGACAGAAAGATGAGCAACTTAGAGCAGCAGTGTGCATCCCTAAGGGCTGGCCTCTCAGAAACCAGGGAGAAGCAGCACAGTGAATTCCCTGTGCTCATCCCACAAGGCCCTACATCACAGCACCAGCACTTTCTCTAGTTCTGTGTTTTACCTTTCAAACTGCTCCTCTCCCCCCTGCCCGTGTGACGCTGGGTTACAGGTATAGAGGCTGGTGTGGGACCAAGGCAGATGCACTGGCAGCAAGGGCACAGTGGCTTGGCCGAGCCCCTTCACGTGGCTTTGACAAATACGAAACGAGTTTTTCCCGACCCCAAGTATTCTCTGTACAAGGCTGAGCGCAAGGTCTGCACAGGTAAGATTTCACACTGCTCTGGGCTGCGTACAAACCCACATGATTTGCAAATTCCACAGGTAAAAACGCTGCTTGCAACTTCACATCGCAGCTCAAAACACCCCGGTTGTGTAACACCTTGAACTACTTCAAGACCATTTTCTCTCTCACCCCGCAACCGGTCTCTGAGTTTTCCTCAAGGACAGAGACGTGCCCATTATTGTGAGAGGACAGAGCTTCAGAAGGAAATAGAATGAAAGACTGTCCAAAATGTTGAAAGGTACAATGAATGGGGCAGAGAATGCCTCCCCTCCCTCCCCACCTTTTAAAGAGGCCAAAGGAATTCCACTGCAATGAAATCACGTGTAAATGGAAAAAAAAACACCACCCCCACAAAAGGAAAGAGAAAAGAAAGGAGAGGGACACAGCATTCTCCATTAAATGCTTCAACAGATGCCTACCACCTTGCCTGCTCTGGCAGCAGCTCTATCCAAACTCCCCACTTTTCTGAGAGTGCAAAGATGCAAAGGCACAATGAAACAATAGCTCAAACCCAGTTATTTTTAAACAGGATTTACTCTTGCCTTCTGCCAAGCTGCTGAAACCTGCCATTTTCAAGACCCTTTTCAACTGTTGCCCACTGAAACTTTGCTCCCTGAGTGCAGATCTGCCAGCATTGTTACAGCCAGGGACACCAAACACAGAGTTCAGTCCGTATCAGAGCAATGGTCCCCGGCTGTCAGCTCTTGTAAAGCATGAGCCATCACTTTGTCAGTCTCAGCCTTCGGCTTTGCAAGCTGTGACTAAAGATCCCGACTTGCTCTGCTAGCAGCTGTTGCAAGCTGTGAGCCAGCATCTTGGCATTCTCAGTCGAAACACTCACCACCCGTGTGCTCACGAGCTGTCATTTTCAGTTAGCAGAACTCTCAGTGACGTGGCAGCAATGCAAGGACATCACGGGGTAAAACAAGGACCATCTCTCTGAATGACCCACATTCAACCAACCAACTCATTTTTAATCACTCTCCACCAGAGGTGATCCAGAGAGCAGCATCTCAGCTATCTCCCAGAGCTCATTCCCTTGCTACTCAAGATCTAGCCCCGCAGTATCAGCTCTCAATCGCTTGTGCACTCACATTAGTGCAACGACCTGCTTTTCACCATCACAAATGTCCAAAAGCCACAGGATCAAACTTTTCTAAGTGAGAGAGCCAAGTAACACTTGCTTTGCTGCCACACAAAATTAGGAAATAATCCTTCCCTATTCAAAGTGACTTTTGACAACACCCTTCCAGAGGCTTTACTGACCACAGACTGCTGCTTCTAGCTAGCTTTCCTTAAAACATGTAAAAGACATGGTATGTGCATCACAAGTGAGTCTACCCCAACTCTTCCTTGCCAACATGTGCATAAGTGCTTTGGGACAAGCGTACATATGCACTACTATCCATTTCCTCTTCCCTCCTGTCCAGCTTTAGCTAGGAGTAGGTTCAGACTGCAAACTGCAAATTCTAGAAAGTCATACAGTGTTCCCACACCGGCTCCCAGCCTTGCCTGTAACTCTGCCCAGCCCCAGGAAGTTGCAAAGAGGAATCACAGAAGCATCGAATGTACCGAGTTGGAAGGGGCCCAATAAGGATCATCAGGATCAGCTTTCCTGACCGTTTTGTCCCACGCTCGGTGTGAATTCAGTAATGGTTCACATTAACAGCACTGGGAAGCAGGAAGATAAAATACCAAGAAGAAGAAAGTCCTTGATACCGTGACTTGCTTGTGGCTTCTCTTTTCTGCCCTGATGGGCACACCTCTGGAGCTTGCTATTTCAAGTAACCCAGGGACTGTCCCAGCACTAGGGACAGTCATGGCTTCTTGATGACCCACGTGAAAACATCTTGGAGGAGCACTTATCCACATCAGAAAGTGACAGGATACAAATGACGGTATTGTTGCAGAATTCTAAGTAGAAACTCTGTAAACAAGGACTAGAGATGAAAAGACCCGTCGCTTCCCCCACGCCCAGCTACCTCTCCTCAGGTACGTGAAGAAATAGATTATATATTGAAATAAATATAAAAAAATTATACATTTCATCTGTGTTACCTCTTTGTGGCTATACAAAACTCACATCAGCAGTATATTAGCTTACAAAGGCCAAATCCTATTGTAAAGCAGAGATAAAACTTTCATGGAAACTGGCTACGGCTGCGGTGACTGTGCCAAGCCCCTGGGGACACCAAGCCAGCACGGCAGTTAGAGTGATGCCCACTGCAGCTCACCATTTGCAACGCTGTCTGAAAAGCTGAGACCTCATCACGTCCTACTCATGTTTCATTAACAAGAAGGAAAAATTAGAAAAGCACAGCGATACAGCTTTCTGGATGGACCCAGAAAACATTCTCAGCAGCCCCTGGTCTACTTGCCTTCTGCTGGAGATAGCTGGCTGCAAAGCCTTGTCCTAAGGGCTACTTAAACCACAAGGAAATCGTATGGCTCGTGTACATATCTGTGAACACCCAGCTCCCCTACGGTTCTATCCCACATTTAAAGAGGATTTCAGCATCACAAAAACAGAACCCTTCTCTGTCACTGGAGTGAGGTCTGTGCCACGGACACCAAGGCAGACGCAACGTCTGATTTTTGGGGTGCGAGAGCAACGAATGAAGGCAAGCACAAGCAGAGAGGCTGCTGTGCTCCCTCTGCTGCTCTCCCCGAGGGAAGGCAGCAAAGCCTGCACTGTGCCTTGGGAAGGCAAGTGGAATCAGGGACCTACCTGCAGCTTCAGGTGATTAACATACATAACACAGCAAAGCTCAAAATGCACCGCGTTCTCCTGACTCCAAAAGCCCTGGCAAACACTCTGTTCCACAGCCCGGAGAACCCTGGGAATCGTAGTGCAGGCTATGGGCAGCCTGCAGTCTTCAAACGTGCTCAGAAACCTGGGCTCTGTGTGCTGTACAAGAGCAAAGCACTCTCTGGGCTGGCTTTTTACAGGGAATGCATGCAGACATAGGAACTCAGAATAGGATGAAACACACCTTAATCCTGGTGAAGAACCATGAGGATGAAATACTTGAGAGGGAACAGGTTTTCCTCAATCAGCATTTGGCTGTTGGAACAGTACTCATTCATTTCACCTTCTACGAGAGTGAGAAGCTCAGCTGTGAGTGTTGAGGTGCACACGTGACGATTACGGCTCCCTGGCACGGGCCTGAGTGTATTCCCCTCTAGACATGCTACGTCTTGTCAAAGCCAGGCACAAGCGCTTCATGGGCAGGACTGAGTTGAGTACAAGTGCTCGTCTAGATCTGCAGCCCGGGCTCTCCTGTGGGTTCTCTTCCTGGTGCCCATTTCAGCAGGGCCAATCCCAAGATCATCGGTGGCAAGTGACTACCTTTAATGAGGATAGTTCCTCTCAAAGGTGGGAAATTACTCTGCCCCAACCACAGCACCTTGGTTCATGGCGAAGACGACACTTGGGTTGTTTTATTTTTACAGTATTTCTCATCTTTACTTTGCAACTCACAGGAAAACAATCCCTCGAGCAGACAAAACCAATGGAATTTCTGCCACAGAACATTTCAACCATCAATTTTGCACTTTGAACTTGGCAGCTCACTACAGGTCATTTGTCAGCAGCAACCCCAGCCTGATGCTCAGTAAATATTGTTAAGCTATCGTACTGTTGCGGGGCTTTCCCAGCTCAATTTGCTCCAAAACATACCCTCCTTTAGATGACAGACGTGCCGGTGTAAGTACCACGTGCAGACTGAGGTGTGTGGGGTACTTTGCTGCCAAGCACTTTTCTAATTTGCATTTCCAACATCTGTCCCCAGGCAGGAGTAGTCGCTATTTATGGAAGACAAATGCAAGAACTGCCCAAATGACCCAGGTAACATTCCTAATCACAAAACCCTTCCTCAAGATTGCAAAGTACTTGGTTTTACAAATCTGAACAGCAGGATATAACAACACTCATTCTCGTTTTCCACCTACCAGCTATTCCTCACTGCTGGATTAGTAATCCCAGTTAAAAACTGAAAATCAACAAGGTAAATACGCCAGCCCTCTCTTCACGTTTTCCAGCCCACCATCTGTACCAGCAGATCTGATGGACAGCACAACTGCATTCCTGGAAGGCATTCCCCTCTTTCCAAGTCGACATTTCCTTCCACATATCCCCCCCCACCTTCCAGCCTCAGCACTCCAGTTCAATGCCAAACACACTCACTCAGCCTCTTGATCTTATCACTCCAGTATCTTTTCCAGCAACAGAGAGGACAATCTCAGCAAGGGGTAATGTGGCACAAGCAGACTCACTGGATACAGTCAATACATTACTGCTCTTGCAGCATAGGGCACATATTGCAAAATCCAAGTACTTATATACATATGAAAAGCCTTATACATTCAAGCCCTGGGACACAATCCAGTTCTCATTAAAACAAACAGCAGAAATGGAACATGAAACCTTCCCAGACACACTTCTGCATCTCATGTAACAGCCTAAGATTAAAGAATGCCGTGGAAAATGCCCAACACACATAAACCAAGAAGTGGGAAGAGCTTTACTTTTAACATCAGCATCATTTAAGGAAGTATGATACCCAAATCACTAGAAACCCATCTGTGATTTGAACATGTATTCATGCTCCTGCTGCAGTACTAAAGGATGTTTCTTGCTTGTCTTCCCTATGCTCACAGATTATGCATATGGCTTGAAAGAGTCAACATCAGTTATCTCCACTAACATGTTGTATCTCACCACAATTTGAGTCAGCCTCTGGCCACCATGGTCCCTGACAGCATCTCAGATTATGCAACTCGAAGCTCATGGATTATACAACATAAAAGACCAACTGCTGAAATGCTATGGTGTTCAGTGGGACCAGTTCTGTCAGACAGATGGGAGACAGTCTTCCTCCAAATAATGTTCAAATACAGAAGATCATTCACTGTCTTTGCTGCAGTTTTAAATCAGCTCAATTCCAGAGCTGAAGTGATGGTTAACTTTACTTCTAAATGGTGAGGTATGCCAGGTACCTAAAGCATCGTAAATCTTGTGATTACTCCTGCATGGAAGATGGCAATTGGTGCAAGACAAACAATTTAAATAAGCTGTTCAGGTAAGTGCTCTTGCTGAAAATGCACGGGGAAGTGCTTGCTTTCAGCTAAGCACAAAGGTTAAAACCAGAACAAACGCAATGCAAGAATGAAGTTGAATCGAGAGGCTTGAAGTGAGTACTGCTCCACTACATCTCCAGTAGGACCTGAACATAGCAGGGGACTGACTTTGAAGGACCCGAGGCAGGCAAACAGGCAGGACATGCACAGACTTCCTTTTCCCCATCGTATGTGGCCACAGGAGCTGGAAGTCTCAAGGGGAGTCCGGTGCTGGAAAGTCTCAGAAGGAAACTCTTTGCTTCTAGCAAGATGAATGATACACCTGTTCCCTAGTCATGAGCAAACACTACAAAGGAATAATTAGAAACTATCTGACCTGAAACCCACATGCCCATTACTGTGGTATTTTTCCACCTACTACAGGTGAAACAGAAGATGGGCTGGACCTGGAAGGGGAGGGGTGGAGTGGCAGCACAAGATGCTGATTTATAAAGCACTAGCAAACAGCACTCTTTCTCCACAGGCTTTGGACATCGAACTCGTCCTGCCTGAAGGATGCCGAAGTGCAAGCAGCATTCCAGCTAACATCTGCTTGCCAGCTGAGAGGGAACTGCAACCTCTGTGAGCTTTTGTACTCCGACAGCCAAAACTCCTCTGAGCTGCTTCATTCTCCAGCTGGGCTTTTGCTTTTCATCCAGAGACTTTGGCTTGGCTGTTTCACTCCACCGGGAAAGGAATAAACTCACCACAATGGTAAAGGTGAGTACGCCATTCACAGAACTGCTGCTCCTGCATGTGTGTTTATTCTTAAGAACAAGTGATAATTTCAGTTTGAATAGACATGTATTATAAATAGGAGGTCAGAGAACAATGGAACTAACGCTGGACACTGGCAGACATCCAGTGTAATGGCCAAAATATTCTCTGTCAGTGGATAAGCACCTCTAAATCCTAAAAAGTACAGAGATCAGATTGGATAGGAAAGAATTCTAGGACTGGCAGGTTTCATATATAATCGTGAGCTTCAAGAGCAATATCCCTTCTGCAAGTGCCAAAACCTGAGACTTTACGAAAATTTGCAGGTTAAAGGTTAAATTTAGATCATGCATAGAAGTGATCAATAGATTTTACTAACTCTTTTAATTTTCCTCACTATCCTCCATCTGCTAAGTTCTCACAATGCATAGCTGTTTTCCTTCTTCCCTGGCCTCTCCACTTCATGAGGATTTGAAAAGCTGAACAGACTTCTGGGTGGGATAGTTAAAGGGAGGAGGTGGAGGAAGAGAAGGTGAAGGAGAAATCCCAGTGGATAAACCAGATTGTGAATCTTTGGCAAGGCAGAAAAAAATAGAACTCACTGTAACACACATGTCCTTTATCTGGGACATGAATCACCAAGGAAATTCAAGCGCTTCAGGAAAAGGATTTCAGATTTTTGAATCCCCAAACTACTCCCCAGCTCCTAGCTTTTCCCCTCCTCAAGGCACGACGTCAGGACTTTATTACTCCAATCAAAGGGCATCTGAGGATAAGATGCCACTTCTGGATTCAGAACAGTAGCAAGTAATAGGAGGTCCTTTTTTTTCCCCTCTCTTCTTGTTTCCATTACTTGAGCTCTCTGGTCTAGCCTGTATGTAATTAAAAGGTCTGCTCTCAACTCCTCTGAAACACTACCTCTGCAGGAGTCCCCAACACTGACAAAGGTCCTGCAGTGTGTACAGACTCATTAGACAGACAGCAAGCTCCTCCATCCCACTAGCAGATAAGATCCTATATGACTCCCATGGAGCCCTGATGGTGAAGCTGTAAGGAAGCCTCTGAAACGGGGTCAGCCCCTTCCAAGGCATGGCATGCAGTTTACAAGATAATTAGGATCTGGAATGTTATGATTATAGAAGCGGGTAAATTAGCAACACAGGAAGTTTGCCCTTCAGACTACAGTATTAACTGGGGGTTAGGAAACAGCCCCTGCCCACCCACCCCCAAGTTATCGATAAACCCTCACATCCTCAGAGGTTTTGGCAGCTTCTTGAGGTTGGCAGTTTCCTGTGCCTGGTGCTAGATTGGCAAAAGTCAGCCAAGAGTTTGCTGACTCCCTGGCAGGTTTGAGCTCTAGGGGAAAGAAACAGACCTGTTTCTCATACCACCCTGCTTTTTGCCCCCTTTTCTCATTATGTGATCGAGTATAAATGTGCAAATATCAATGTGTGAACAGTAACCTTAATTAAAAAAGTAAATGCTCAAGTCATGTTATCTAAAAAGCTCTTGGAACAGGCAAGTTCTCAATTAGCTTTTTTTCCCCCACTCTTTTCCTTTTAAAAATCTTAAAATCCTCTTAAAACCCTATCTTTTCCCTAAAGAGGATAAATGACTTAATGCTTTTTGCTAGTTCTAAGGTCCTGGGGCGGTATTCCCTCACTTCAGACCACAAACTACTAAAAGCATTGTGCATGCATAAAGGAATCCCTGTAATTTACATCTGCTGGGGACCTGACCATGATTGCTGTCACACATGCTGGAGAGATCTCAGGGTAAGGCAAGAACTAGTGCTCCAAGTTGCCAGGAGAAAAGTTTGTAGCCCATCTGGACAAAGCAGGTCTGTCAGTTTGACTTGTCTGTGGGAACTTTTGCGTCCTTCCAGCCCAAGCAGATCATAGAATCACCTGGGTATGGAAGAGACCCTTTACATCATCGAGTCCAACCACAGCCTGACCCTGACTAGTCGACCTCTAGATCATGTCCTTATGTTCACAACAATGCTGAACCCTTCTTTCTTTTACAGAAAAAGTCTGATGTTTACTCGGTTGAGATCTATGGGACAAAAGACCTAGAAAAGACAGAGAAGGGAGATGAAGAGAAGTACAAAGACTTGAAAGGCAACAAGAAAAAAAAGAAGACAGAAGACCTTAAGAAAGAGCTGGAGCTGGTGAGTGTTGCTAAACTCCCAAGAGACCTGCCAGGACAGCCTCTCTGACCCAGGTCTGTCATTTCAGCAGAAGACAGGCTGCTCTGATAATCCTAACACTGGGAAGGACTTGCTTCCCTGTGCTCCTGAGGTGTGCCAGAAGGACTTGCTTCCCTGTGCTCCTGAGGTGTGCCAGAAAAAAATTGTGTTGGATTAATACCTCTAATTAAAGAATGATTCTGGCTTAATTAAGCCACCAGTGGTTCAGAACATGATCTCCCAAAGAGGAGTTATTCCCCAGACGGAATAACTGTAACCAGTGTGCCCTGGGAGCTGCAGCCAGCCAGGCAACACAGGCAAAGTTGGAAACCCAACATGTTGCTCCAGAGAGTTCTAGATAGAAAAGCCTGCCTCAGATTTAAGCACTGGGGTTTTCTCCTTTCCCCAAACAAACTGCAAGAGCACAGTGCCCTAAGCTCCAGAAACCTGTGTTCTGCTTCTGGCTCGCTCCTGCTGTGCCGGCTGGTCTGGGAAAAGTTGCTTCCTCTCCGTACGTTTCAGTTTCCCAATCTGAAAAATGAAGGTAATTACACTGACCTCTTTTCTGAGCAGCTTTGAGATCACCTCAGAGGAGAGGCTATTTAAAGGCTAGATGGTGTTTCAAAGGTAAGGAAACCCCGAAATGAGCCATCAGTTTACCCATCACGTTTCCAAGATCTACCCAGCACTGGCTAAATAATTCTCAGTGTATCTTACCTTTGTCTCCAGGGGATGTAAGATTACTCCCTTGTTTCTAAAGAGAAACCAAAGCACAGACAACTTAATTGACTCATCCAAGTACCAATGAATCATTCCGTGAAAACAACTGTGAGAACTCTCAAATACTTGGCATCTTAAATCTCAGTTTGGCACAAGATATAATTAGGTCAATGATCACACAGAGGTGTCACTGCAGCGAAAGGGGAAGAGCTTTGAGAGTTCCCTCTCCCACACCCTTTGTAACCGCAGTTAGAACCTGCTGCTTCTTTCTGTGGCAAATAATTTCACATACCTTGCCTTGTCAATCAAGTGCAAAGATTGTTGTCACACTCATCTTGGCACCGCAGCCTTTCTCCTATCGACACCCCAACATACTGCCTGCAGCACCCAATGCCCGAGTCCTGTAGCATGGAAAAGGGAACTGTTTGTCCAAAAGAAGCACAGACACTTGTGGCAAGCAGTATTAGCTGAGAACACCACGCTGTTCTCCTGACAGATTTGCTGGAGGAGGGAGCTACTTACAAAAGTACTCTCAAAATTAAAAGAAAACACTGTGTCCCAGTGGAAAGACATTTTGCTAATCGATATGCAAATTGTATGCTGCCTATTCATGAAAGCAGGCTGCCATACTAGCAACTGGATCCATGGTCCCAGGCCCAGGCAGTTTGAGCATTCTCCAGACCCTGAAACAGAAGTTTTAACAGTCTGATGTTCTGCTCACTGTTGTTTTTCTTTTGGATTCCAGGACGACCACAAACTCAGCACTTCGGAACTGGAGGAAAAGTACGGTACAAGCATCAACAAAGTAAGTCCAAAGGGCATCATTAAGAAACTTCCTGATTCAGTTACCTTACTTTGCCTCTGGCTTGCCCGTAGCTTCCTAGAAGCAGGAGGAAAACATTCAGATCAGCAGACTCATACATAGATGTACACCCATTGTGTTCATGCTCCCAGTAAAGCCTGAACCAGCAAGTCAACATGCAGCACTGACCTGGATTTAAGAGTCTGAAGAAGTCTGATCTTCTTTTGAAGAAGGTCACAAAACATGACCTGCAAGTTTGCACCAGAACTTCTGCTTTCCTGAGGTTTTTATGGGATAATTCCATGTCACCACAACTCATTTTTCACTGGCAGTGACTGCAGCAGTGGCAAGACAATACACTGGAGAAGACCTTATTTCAAAGGAAATGCTACCCCTTAGGTGTCCTTCGGTGCACTGCAACTGGCCAGAGCACAGACATGAATTTCAAGGATCCCAGATGTTTGGGTTGAAATGCAGAAAGAGCAGCAAAAGAATGGATGTCCATTTTTTTCCCCAGCTTTCCAAACACTTAGTGACAGGTATACTTGACAGATAACCCACAGAAGGAAAACTCCTAACGGACACAGACCCAGATTCAACACTCCAGTGAAGAAATAATCTGTTTCTTCATAGCAGATAACAGCAGGCACCCTGAGATCAGAAAGTCTGTGAAGCTTAGACACAGGTTCCTGCAGCTGAACTGTGACACACATGATGCTTAAGGAAGAAACAGCATGTGAACTTTGTTCTAAATTGAGACAAAGCTCTGTTCTCTCTGACTTCATTTTAAACACGCCATTTACTTTTGCAGGGTCTCTCTAGTGCAAGAGCAGCAGAGATTCTGGCTCGGGATGGTCCCAACGCACTCACTCCTCCCAAAGCCACTCCCGAAATTGTGAAGTTCCTCAAACAGATGGTGGGAGGATTTTCCATCCTCTTATGGATAGGAGCTGTCTTCTCCTGGATTTCATTTGGCATTCAGCTTGCCCAGGGAGCCGAATCACCCTTTGACAATGTAAGTGTCTGAATAACCATGGAGTGAGTATTTGACCCTTTGACAATCTAAGTAATTTAAATACTACTTCACTGTTACTCAGTAACTACTAGGAGGCCTTTTATTCGATCAGTACTCTCCCTCTACTACGGAACATTCCTGATGAACACTCAAATGCCTGACATACCACTTCTGTCTAAGAGTGCCTATCTGAAGGTTTTATAACCATGACGCATAATTGTAGCACTTGAGTACCCCTGAGAGCAACACTGAAGCCCACAAAGGACTCTGGAGTCTCAACTTGGGAGTTTCACTCTGCTAAGAATGTGATTTGTTCGGGCTCATATCAGGTTTAGTTTAGAGGTGGCTTTTGGAGAGATGGGGAACTTGCTCTTAAAAGCCCTTTCCATATTCAGAAAGCTTTACTCCATCATTATCAGGCCAAAACCTGAAAGTTCTTTTCTTAAAACATCCTTTAACCTGACCAATACAGAATTGTGATTTATTCCAGCAGAGGAATCGCTGAACACTTGTCTTAAATTAACCAGATCATGTCTTTTATTGATTAGCTCTACCTTGGTGTAGTGCTGGCCCTGGTTGTCATCCTCACCGGTATCTTCGCTTACTATCAAGAAGCTAAAAGCACAAACATCATGGCCAGCTTCAGTAAAATGATTCCACAGGTAAGAGCAACCAACACAATGCATTTGAGCTTAAAGAGGTCACTTTAATAACGCACCCCGAAATGACAAAACCCAAGTAAGCCCAACTTGATGTTACCTTGGGGTCTAGAGGATGGCACAATGCTAATTTTTGCCACACTTGTGTCTTCCAGCAAGCCCTTGTCATCAGAGATGCAGAAAAGAAGGAACTGCCAGCAGACCAGCTGGTGGTTGGTGATATCGTGGAAATAAAGGGTGGTGACAGGATCCCAGCAGACATTCGTCTGATCTTCGCTCAGGGTTGTAAGGTAAACAGCACACTGTAGAGCAGGGGAAAAGAGGAAAAATGGGGTTAAGATACTTTTACTACATCCAAAGAATTTCTGCGCATCCAAGCTGGGTTATTAGAGCTTTAACTAGACATAACCTAATTAAATCATACAGTGCAGAAGCTATACAGTGATGCTCAGCTCACCTAGGACTAACACCTCTGCTCCCTGAACATCAAAAGAAGTTGTAAGTCCATGTCCTGTTCTAGCAATGCTCTTTGCCAGGATAGAGGCAGAAATACCAATACAGTAATAGGAGCATCTGCAGACCTGGAGGCAGATCTTCAAACAGTGTTTTCTTTCAGGCTACTACCAAAAATCCCACTGCAGGCACACAGCATCCACTTGAACCCCCACAGAAAGACTCTCCCAGAGACAATGGCAACTCTCTTGGAGGAAAGGCACCGCGAGATTACGCCCTGTCTCCGATGATGAGATGCTCTGCTGCCTGGCTTTCTGGGCTAGACATAGCTGCATGTTACTAACCTTAACACGGGCATGTCTCCGTTTCATTAAAGGTGGACAATTCTTCACTCACAGGGGAATCGGAACCACAGTCTCGTTCCTGTGACTTCACCCACGAGAACCCCTTGGAGACCAGGAACATCGCCTTCTACTCTACCACCTGTGTGGAAGGTGTGTGCAGACAGACAGACAGACAGATGGGCCTCCGGAAACGGCACCTCTGCAGGGGGCTGCGTAACAGTTCTGCTTCAAGGAATTCCAGAAGGGTTAAGAAAGAAACTATTGCCCCAAGCACAGCAGAATAAAGCCTTACGTACCGGGCTGGTCATACCTAGTATTGACCAGTGAGTTGTTTTAACAGCTAGCCTGGTTATGTATGCAACAACCAATTCATTGCAGCTTACTCCTGGTCTTTCCATCACTATCTTTAGGAAATCAAGCTGCGGATACCTCTAAGTACTAGCAGATAGGATAGCATCCAGGATAACACTGCATTCCTACAAAGGAGACTCAAATGAGAGAAAATAAGCTTACTTCTTACTCTTCGCTGGGATCAGATTTCTAAGGGGAAGAATGTAAATCTGGGGTGAAGTCTCAGTCACATGAAGGCTGAGAAAGGCCTTCATCAACCAGTGCTGGGTAGAGAAGGCAGCATTAGCCTCTCCTGGAGCTGACAGCCTTTTATTTCTCTGCAGGCACTGCTACTGGCATTGTAATCAACACTGGGGATCGCACCATCATCGGACGGATTGCCTCTCTGGCATCGGGAGTCGGAAACGAGAAAACACCCATCGCTATTGAAATAGAACATTTTGTCTACCTGGTGGCAGGAGTGGCCATTTCCATCGGTGTTCTCTTCTTCATTATATCTGTTTCTATGAGATACAAGATTCTGGACTCCATCATCTTTCTCATTGGCATCATCGTGGCTAACGTGCCAGAGGGACTGCTAGCCACAGTAACGGTAAGTCTATCTTCGAATTCGCTGCTTGTCACCATAGCTCTTCAGTCATTACCACAACTAATCACTTTTAAAGCTCATTACAGTGCAGTACTAACCACTGAAGAACAGATGATCTGTTAAGTGACTCGGCCAAGTTGAGTTTGCAATAGGGGTGTTTTCTTCCATGAAATGGAAAGGACAAACATTTCGTTTAGGAGTTCTGGCATAATGAGGCCATTAATCTTAAAAGCTCCAACACAGCAATCCAGTTTGAAATAAGGTCCTTTGAGTACTGTTCTCCCTCAACTACTAGCCAATAGAATGATGTGACTCACTTCCCTGCATCCTGTTCCTGTTTGGATATCATACCCTAAAAGTTGCATGAAAATTCCACTTAGCAACGTGCACAGAGCATCCCTAAAACCCCTGGCTGTGAAGCTGCACACCAGCTAAGCATGGTTACCCCAAGGTATGCCAACAGCAAACACCAGCAGTACTGCAATAATGAAAAGCATCATCCCCAGATTCATTAAGTAGGTGATTAGGAGCTCCCCCAGCATCGTAGGTTCTTCCGTCTAAAACAGCCTCTTATATGACATTCACATTTCTATCAGCAGGCAAGCAGGTTCCTCTCAGCAGCAAATGTGCTTTTGCTAGTTACAGCCAAACCTCTGACCTTAGTAATGCCATTGAAAAGAGAGGAGAAACTGCACGGTGACCTGCCAAAAGATAAAGTTAAAAACCCATTCTCTTCCTAAAAAAAGCCAAACACAAGAAGCCTCGCAGGAGCCTGTAACCTCATTGCAGCATTCTGTTAGTGTACCTCACTACTGGTGAGCTGAACTCCTTTTCCTTCTGCCAGGTGAGTCTGTCTCTGACAGCCAAGCGGATGGCGAAGAAGAACTGCCTGGTGAAGAACCTGGAAGCTGTAGAAACACTCGGTTCTACCTCCATCATCTGTTCCGACAAGACTGGGACCCTCACACAAAACAGGATGACTGTTGCTCACCTCTGGTTCGATAATCAGATCTACTCAGCAGATACCAGCGAAGATCAAACAAGTAAATAAAGCAATGGGGGATGTGGGAATACTCGGATCAAACCTGGGGTGTTTCACACCTATTTGGCTGTCAGACTGGTGTCGGTGGGAATCGCTGTCTCATGACAGCTAAACCAGACATGTCTTCCTTCCACAGAGAAGTTAGTGTGCAACAGGAAAGTCCATGTAGAGATGTGAAAGGAATTAATTAATATTTAAACTCCCTTCACAGTAAGTCTGGATGAGGTTCCAATTCAGATCCTTTTGCTGACTCTAAAGATAGTAGGGAGACAGACCTGTCACCTGAGCAATTTTGCCAGAACCCCTGGCAGATGTAATGGTTTGTGTCAACTTGTTTTTCTGTAACGACACCTCTCAAAAGAGCAATTTTCTTTTGCAAATAATCCGATCCTGCCATTTCAAACTTCAGATTCTACTTCCATCATGTAATAAGCTAAGGGATGCAATATTTATTTTGCTTCCTCTCAGCCCAGCCTTTTGACCAAACTTCTGCAACATGGACAGCATTATCCAAAATTGTAACTCTGTGCAACCGGGCGGAATTCAGGCCGGGACAGGAGAAGCTCCCGATAATGAAGGTACTGCCTGCTTCCTATCAGCTCCCTTCTCTTCCTCTGAAAGAATACATACGAGTTGCTGTGTTTCACTCCAGTAACCTACTCCATTTTACCAAGCCAGTCTTCTAAGTTACTCTCTCTAGTAGCATTATTGGTCTGTGCTTGCAGAAAGGGGAGGAAAACCCCCCACAAGTCACTCATGTGCCTCAGTTAACTGAGCCCCTTGCCTGCTGCTACCCTAGAACTGCATTGAGAAGCCTCCACACAAACCTGAAAGCCATCCCCCTTCTGCAGAACGCAGTGTTAACTTTGTCTCTATGCTGCAGCTTACTTCTTACAGACAGTCATCCCACATTTTTACTAATTTTTCCAGGACATCCTGAATGCAGCAACACAGATTCACTGCTGCTTCAGCACAGAGCGCTCTACAGAAGCAGGCATGCTCTCCTGATGGCAGTCTACGTGCTAAAAACTGTTTCTTCTCTCCCTACAGAGAGTTGTGGTAGGTGATGCCTCTGAAACAGCTCTGCTGAAGTTTGCAGAAGTCGTTCTGGGTGATGTCATGGATATCAGAGCACAGAACAAGAAAGTGGCTGAGATTCCTTTCAACTCTACGAACAAATTCCAGGTGTGTTTAGCTCATGGAAATCATGCCAGACTCTTTCAAACCTAACCAATTTCTATTGCTGGGTCTAGAGCAACTATTTGTGACCTGTAAGTCTTAATGGGGTCGTTTGGTGGCAGAGAAAACCTAAGCTATAACAAACATAGTTCATTCCAGCTGATGGAAGGTACGATAACCTGATGGAAAAGAGGAGACATTACTTCTGTGCAAAGTGTCCAAAACTAGAGACAAACAGGGCTCCTGTGTGCTCTTTTAACTCATTTCATCTTTGTGGCACACAGCTTTCTATTCATGAGACTGACGATGCCAACGACAAACGCTTTCTGCTGGTGATGAAAGGTGCCCCAGAGAGGATTTTGGAGAGATGCAGCACCATCATGATCAACGGCAAAGAAGAACCACTGGACAGTGAAAAGGCAGAAGCTTTCCAAACAGCATACATGGAGCTGGGGGGCATGGGAGAGAGAGTGCTGGGTGAGTTCAACTAGAGGGACGATCAGAGAACTGCGATGTAAAAGGGGATTGTAAATCTTGGTACAATCCAGTGTCTGGACAACAGTAACGGGTACAGCGTGTTAAATCCACACCAACATGCTGTAAGCTCTCTGTGGCAGGGGTGGCCTTGCTGTTTACTGTTCATCTGCCACGCTGAGCAGCCAAAAACCCCCATAAATAACCCAGGAAGGGAAACACTCTTCCCTGCTGGCAGCCTTGTAGCTTTGTCACGTGAAGCACTGAGTCCGTATGGACTCTGGGGTGAAGGTTACAATGGTGGGTTACAAAGATCCTCTATAAAAAGCTAGTGGCTAAATGACCTGGAGATTTATGAACAAGAGCAAAGCCTGATGCTATAGCAAGCTCTGCTCTTTCTCTATTTCCTGTACATCACGCATCAGCCTAAGTTTCTTTTCAGGTTTCTGTCATTTGTACCTGCCTGAAAATGAGTTTCCAGACACCTACCCATTTGACACCGATTCCATGAACTTCCCAACCTCCAACCTGTGCTTTGTTGGGCTCTTATCTATGATTGACCCACCTCGTTCCACCGTGCCAGACGCCGTCTCAAAATGTCGCAGTGCTGGGATCAAGGTAGGGATTTTACAATGAAAAATAGAGCGATTCCACAGAAAAACCTCATGATAATGTCACTTCTAACATCTCCTAGCACGTTACCAGTAAGTGTCTTTCTATCAACAGCTAACAAAAATCTAAATGCTCATTAATACAATCCCACAACTGTAATTTAAAGAAAGCACTTGATGGCCCCAAGAGGCCAAACTGTTTAACTGAAGAGGGAATCACCACTCAGATGAGGTGAATCCTGAGTCCCAAAACCAGTGGAAATTTCTGTCCTCTGAAAACAGATCTGGCAGCTTTTCTTCAAGAAAGACAGGGATAAGACACAGTTTTATTTCATCAGTCACAGGGATCCATTTTAGGATGCAACATTCTAATGAGTTCTCACTTTTGAGTACACCTAATGTGAATTCTTACATAAAGGCTTCTTTATTCTGCATTTTTCTAACCTTGCTGCTTGTGACAGGTTCTTCCTTTACAGCCCTGATAAAATAGCACCAACTGCACAAGGTAGAGACCAGATGTCAATACAGAGCTAAGTAATTAATAGTCATAACCTGTCAGTGTTATGTACATAGCAGAGCTTTCCAAGTTCAGATCCTAAATTGCTTCCTGGTCTACAACAATAGATATTTCACCTTATCTCACCCCAGCCATTGCATATACATTTGTCACTCAGGCTGAGTGCTTGTCCCTTCCTCAGGTTATCATGGTCACTGGCGACCATCCAATCACAGCCAAGGCCATCGCCAAGAGTGTCGGCATCATTTCAGCCACCAGTGAGACTGTGGAAGACATCGCCAAGCGCCTCAACATCCCTGTTGAGCAAGTCAACAGACGGTAAGAGCAAGTGGAGTACAGGGGATACCTACAGGCTCATTCTCTGGAAGCTCCACAATGCTTTTATGGCTTATTTCTACATCACAGCTGCTTTTTTGCTTTCCTCCTCCTTGATACATCCCCAACCACCGTGCCCATCCAACACGCTATCTCTACGCAAATAACCACGCACCTCAGTCAGCAGCACACATCTGCACTGGCCCTTAAAAACATCCTAGCAGATTATTCTTTGCAGTCCACACTGGAATGTGTTGTCACTGCCCATCCTTGGACATGCACATGTGGATAGGAAAACCCAGAATCTAAGGGCCACCGGTCCAAATTTCTCTTTCACCCATAAAACACGGAGAAAACAACACTGTAAGAGAAAGATAAAAGCTCTTTACATAAAAGATGTCTCCCTCTTCCACTGTCCCACCCTCCCACTCGGGGTCCTCTTTAAAATGCATTTTCTGCCATTCTGTGTGCTCAGGAGGAAGCTTCGAGCACTCCCCTCTGTATGCAGGGAACTGTAATTCACCCTGGATTTCTACAGCAGCTTTCATTCCACACCTGCTGATTAACAACTAAGGCTTCTGAATTTAACTTCCATGTGCTGCTTTCCTTACTACCAAGCCTCAGGCACCCTTGTGAGCGTGCTATTTTTACCTCAGCCTTTTGATGGGAGAATTTACCCAGCTCTCCCGTGGCTCTTACAGAGAAGCTACAGCAGCAGTGGTTAACGGGATGGAGTTGAAGGATATGAGCTTGGAGCAGCTGGATGAAATCTTGTGTAACCACTCCGAGATCGTCTTTGCTCGGACGTCGCCCCAGCAGAAACTGATTATAGTTGAAGGCTGCCAAAGGCAGGTGAGTAAGAGGTGGAAAAGGTTACAGGTAGACACAGCTACAGAGCACTGGTGAGGCAGCAGCTTTCCCCAGACAGCATCCCTGAGGCGAGCAGGTGGGAGCCAGTTTCCAATGCTCTCTAAGCTCTGTTGATGCCCTCTTCACCGGGCAAGAACGTTATCTAACAGATTGCTACAAACACTGTCTGGACAGACTCCAAGCTACTCAAATGCCCCTGACAGGCTCCAAACTCCTATTGACTAAATGAGCTTTTCCTAAGTTTGATTGGCTTGGCATTGTACCAAGGGTCCCTCTTCCATAATTCTGAGAAGCTGCTGCTGTGCTGCACACAAAGCCTCTGTCGGGGAAAGAGCCTTCCTCCAGAATTCTTTAAACCCAGATAAAAGCCATCAGTGTTACCACATCTTATCTCAGTGGCCATTTAGACCTATGTACCTCCTGCCCACAGAAATGCTTAGAAGCTAAAGGTAGGGATCCCACAAGGTGTCATAGCGTGATTTGCAGAGGACCACGCCTTATCTGTGGTGCTTCCAAGGACTGTGAAACCACCCACAGAAAGCAGAATTTAAAGAGTGCAGCCAGCACAAGAGGCAGACAGGACACATACAGAGCTCTGCAAAAGATGCCCATCACCAACAAAAGCTTCTCCCCCACAGATACAAGCCACACTACGGCTGTACCTGAACTTTGCAGAGAAGGAGATAGAGCACAGGACATTGTTTTATTTTAGTAATTATGCCAGAGCTAAGCTTTCCAATCAGCATTATCAGCTCTTTGGGTTTAAGCCTGAACTGATTCCAGGAGGTTTTGGGGTTGTTTTTTTTTTTAAAAAGATAAAATCTTTTCAATTTAATCTATTTTCTTTTGGAACAGCCCTTGGCAGACAGGGGCCAAATGCATTCTGCACTGCTTAGCCACCCATACTCCCAGTAGATTTGCCTCTTCAAAGATGAAAAAGAACACCCTGCTCCCCTCAACCCAAGCCAGACAGTCTACACACTATGTTTAGTACTTAGAGCTTATAAGCCCTTCTGTATGTGGCATTATTTATAGGTAGTGACACTGTGCTAAATCCCCTGGGGACAGGACAGTCAGTATTTCTATTAATCAGTTGTCAGGCTTTTCCCACTCAGAACACTCTGTGTTGCTATCGTGCCACGAACTTTTGTCTCAACTAGAAGAGGACCCTTTGCTGCAGTAGATGGTTTCACTGGAAGATAATAAAGCAGCTGAATTGAATAACCCCAGTTTTTCATCTGCTGGATTACATAGGCAGTAATTTCAGTGCAGACAGCGATGGCCTCAAATCACTGGGGTAGGATGAGAATGGTCTCCAAGCAAACAGGTAGGGAATCAAGAATTCAGATGGAAGCTGACCAGTTCTGTAAGCACTTCAAACAAAAAAAAAAAAGACAAGGAGAGAACATGCTGTGCCAGCTGGGTCTCTCACAGATGCCAGAGATGAGCCTGGGTCTGCTCAGACAGGGACAGACCGTATACACATAGCCAGTTGTTTACATTTTTAAGCCCCTTTATATTCCACAGAGAGAAATTACCCAAGTAATTGCATTTTAAGTGCATCTAATTTAGATGTCTACTCTTTAGGATGTAGCAAACCATAGCTCTGAATTTTCCATTGCTCTCTACTGTGAAGGGAGTCTAGACACAAACATCAGTCACACTAAAGCCTGAGGCTGCTGTACTAACCCTGATCACTGGCCACTCTTTATGTGGGTACAAGGAGGATTCAGAACTTCACATCAGCATCTAAGCATCTTTCTCCTAGGCATTTTCAGACAGGAAGTGAGCCAAGAGCAGACTGTCCTCAGGGCATATAGCACCACCTCCTCAAAAACCCCTACATCTGGATCCTTTTGTGTGTTCCAGGGAGCAGTTGTTGCCGTGACTGGAGATGGAGTCAATGACTCCCCTGCTCTTAAAAAAGCAGATATTGGAATTGCTATGGGTATTGCTGGTTCTGATGCAGCTAAAAATGCAGCTGATATGGTACTGCTGGATGATAACTTTGCTTCTATTGTCACAGGAGTGGAGGAAGGTAAAAATAATGTTGCTATCTGCTTTCTTAGCTGAGAGCTGCTGACAGCCACACAGCACTGACTCCTCTCTCCTGCCCTCATACTCCCCTCTTTTTTTTTTTTCCTGTTTCTGTATTTGTAAATGTGATTTTGATATTCCAAAAACCTGGGAATTAATTCCTTTTACAGACACATGACACACAGACAACAAGGAAATCATCCCCTTCTCTCACACGCAGCATCACTAGTTCAAGCTCTGGATAAAAGCACTTCCCATCTTGTTCCTACACACTTCCAAGCCTCACAAAGATACAAACAGTTTTCTCTACTTTTACCGCTATTACTTGCTCATACATCACCTTCACGGACAGGAACACACAGTCCACTCCTCTTTCACCATAAAGAGTTTGTGGTTTCCCTTCAAACTACAGTGTACTGTGGAGTGGGACTTTCTCCTCAGTCTGTCTCACTGAAAGACATTTTCCATTTTCCCTTGAATTTTCAGAAGGCTCTAAGGGAAAGTAGGTTAGTAGTTAAAAAAAGATGCACAAGGAAACATACATGAGGAAAGCAGACAAAAGCAGTTAGTGTTTTCACTTAATTTGGTTAAAAATTGCAGGTTTTTTCTGGGAAATAGTGTTTACAATAAGCTTCTATAAAGGTGTTTCATTTTCCTCCAGGCCGCCTGATCTTTGACAACCTAAAGAAAACAATTGCCTACACCCTGACAAAGAATATTGCTGAGCTCTGCCCCTTTCTCATCTACATCATTGCCAGCATCCCAATGCCCATTGGCACCATCACCATCCTGTTCATCGACCTGGGCACAGACATTGTAAGTTGGGGGCGTTCCTAAGCTCTTTTCTGCCAAAACATGATGAGAAGTGAGAGGGGCTGGGTGCAGAGGGACATGTAAACACTGGAAGGTTCAGTTGCTGAATAGCAGGCTAGATGAAAAGCAGCCAGGTAAAGAAGAGTAGGGAAAAAACTGCAGAGGGGGGGAGTGGAAAGAAAAGGCTTCTGACCCATGCTGTCATGCAGTGTGCACAATGTATTTCAATCAAGAGGTTGTACAGACTGCTGTCACTACTACAGGAGACCAACACCAGACATTTCATCTAAGCCCAATCCAAGGGATCTGAAAGCCCCTCTACTAGTTTTCAGTATCCTCTAGCTCTCTGTGTTGGCATACGATCACCAGCCCTATGCAACAGCTTCAGACTGCACTCAAATCCATCGTACCTACACGGATCCTGCTTCCACTTGCTCCATGCCCACTGAAAAGGCAGGGTATCAACAGGCCTGCTAGGGAACTGAAGCGTTTCTGAGAGGCACCAGAGCAGCACACTTGGCACCAAGACTCTGAGGGGTTTCTTTCTGCTGCAGATCCCCTCGGTCGCGCTGGCCTACGAGAAAGCTGAGAGTGACATCATGAACAGGAGACCACGTAACAAAAGCAAAGACAGGCTGGTGAACGAGCAGCTGGCAGTGTACTCCTACCTGCAGATCGGTAGGTTGGCTCTTCTCTCCAACACTGTATTCTATCCGAAAAGGGGGAGCCCAAACTCAACTCCTTCCTCCACAAACTTACTAACTCCCTTCTGTTGCTCATTATTCAACGATGCAACAGATTTTTACTTACAGAGTCAAGAAGCTTCAAGCTCCAAGAGCTCTAAAAGTACCTTTAAACTTACAGCAAGCTTCACACCACAGGAGAGAAGTCAACACTGATATCCAGCACGTTCCCCAGGGCTCCTAAATTTTGCTTCTTCCTCATTTCTACCCCTTTGATTTTCCAGGTATCATGCAGTCAGTGGGAGCCTTTGTGACCTATTTTACTGTGTATGCTGAACAAGGCTTCCTCCCTTTCACCCTGCTTGGTGTGCGAGTCGACTGGGAAAACAACGCCATCAATGACTTTGAGGATTCATATGGACAGCAATGGGTAAAGAAGCACTGAAATGTACCCTGCACTGCCTCTCTCTCAGCAGTTTCCTAAAAATTCTATACTCCCCTCCGAAGCAAAGGAATAGGGAAGGAGAGAGATTTAAATGCAGAAGAGATTACTTTTCATCTAACAGTCCCTCAGTATAGACTCTTTAGAGCTTACTGCCACCTAGCTCTCTCATTCAGACTCCATTCTTTGATTCATTCTTCTGCAATTTCCATTCCTCTGATTCCAAGCCTCTGGAGACAGGAGCACCTTCTTTCTCTGGTCTTTATGTTTAGACCCATCACAATCCCTGAGCCCCGCTTCTGAGCAGCAGTGCTGTCAAGCACGGACTCTGCCTCCCCCTCTTCCCTCTTCACTCCCCCACACTCATTCTGCAGAAATCACAAGGCACAAGAGCCATTAATAAATCAATATAAATACCTCCCTTGCACCAAGCTCGTGCTTCAGCCTCGTGACACACCCACAGTAACTTGCAGACTACAACAACTGTCCAAAATGTGATGATTATGTACCTAAATCTGGAGCAACTCTGCATTTACACCTTGGTAACTAAATTCCCACTATCGAGGCTCGCAGACACTTGCACAAGATGTGAATGTCTGATAAACACTGTCTGATCTTTCCTGAATATCTGATATAACACTGATCTTTCCTTCACTCTGCAGACTAAATACCAGAGGATGTACCTACAGTGGACTGGCTATACTGCCTTTTTCGTCAGCATCACAATTCAGCAAGTTGCTGATTTGATCATCAGGAAAACACGAAGAAATTCCATTTTCCAGCAGGGTCTTTTCAGGTAAGTGTTGCAGACTCTTGACCTGATGCATGGGAGGATAAGTTAGCCTACTGCCCATTTCAGGAGAAGGTGAGCTCAGTGATTTAGCCCACCCACATTCAGTCTTTGAACAAAGCTTCAAGCGATCACAAATCACGCTTCATTATGCCTTCCCCCACCCCTTTTCCTACTCCATGAGAGTTTTCTTTGAAGAAAGGCATAGTACTGGTTAGTCTGAAAACACATCACTAAACTAACTCCCCATTCATTAAAACGTTTACTACAAAAAAGGGAGTTTCCATTCTGATTATTTTCTGCAGCATTTTATGTAGTTATCAATACATTGCATGTTTGGACTTCTCCAAGATAACTTCAGCCTCTGAGGAGATACCAGCTGCTCAGACTCCCTAAGGCAGCACTGGCTGCCCTCTGCAAAACACTCTGCACCCTTCAACCCCTCGGAAGCCAGGGAGTTAAACACATCCATTGGGCTGGAGGCCACACGTAAAAGCTGGCATTTAGTCAGAGTATTGCTGATAGGAAAGCAAATTGTTTTCCTTTCTTTATCTATCAGAGCCTACACCTATGTATATTTCCTTCTTACCTTTACATTTGAGTCACAATGTGCACATTCACAGTGCAACCAGAAGACATGACTAATGTATGCTACCAGGCTGCCTGGAGCTTGTTTTGATCCAGGTAGGTCAGGAATGCTACCGGGAAAGACACCAGCACCTGCCATGCCAGGCAGCGCTGCCAAGTCTGCCACCAGCCTCGTCCCACTGCAGCCACAGTGCCCACCATCTGATGGCAGTCATTCCAGCTAGCTGCCACAGCACCACCACAACTCTTGGAGAGCCACACAGCCTTTGCTTTACACTGGGCCACCAGGTTTTTAATGCATGGACAGAGGCATCTAACCCTTTCTCTTTGGTTTTCTTGTAGGAACAAAGTCATCTGGGTGGGCATATTTTCCCAGATAGGAATTGCTTTGATTCTTACCTATGGCCTTGGACACGTTACAGCCCTGAACTTCACACCACTGAGGTGAGTTTTGATGCTACAGTCTCTTTTAGTGACAGCGAATTGCATAGACAGAGACCCCAGAAGTTCAGCTGAGTGGGGTTAGAGGTTTCTGAGTAAGAATCTGCTCTCCCACTCCCAGGTTCCAGTACTGGCTCGTGGCTGTGCCATTTGCCATCTTGATATGGGTCTATGATGAAGTCCGCAAGCTGCTCATCAGGAGATACCCAGGAAGTGAGTAGATTTTTCTGGCTCTGTTTTTTAATATAAGGGGTCCCTTCCTACCCTGTCACTCATTCTCCTACCTCAGCTGCTGCAGACAGGTGGACTGCTTAAAACCAGACCATTTATTCCAACGATTACTTTCCCTTTCTGAGGAAAAAACACCAGCTCATTTTTTCTCCCCTTCCCCTTCTCCTACTGCAGGCTGGTGGGACAAGAACATGTATTACTGAAAGAGTCCTTATCACTGGTCTTCTTCATCCCTGTGGAGATCGTCTTCCCCCCCAACATAGGCTCTGCTGCTTTAACCTCCTGTCTGTGCAATATCAGCATGGGTTCGCCCCACGAAGGGGTGAAGAATTCATGAATTTAATGAAGAAATAAGGACTTTAAGAGGTTATTAAATTACCTCCCACTGTACTGTAAAGCTGACACTTGTCTAGAAATTGAAATGCTACCTATATTTGCAACAAGCACAATTTTCCCCTCATTCAAAGATGAACACAGAGACCACTCTGGGAGGAAAACAAAAAAAAGACAGAAAATCCATATAATCTAAGGCATTAATTTGCACTAAAGGTGTTTGCCAATTTTCTTTTTTTTTTGGAGGAACTGAATTCCAAGCGAGTGCATAGATAGATCTGTATTATCTTTTATCAAGGATAAAAATGCTGTACAGGAATAATTTCATAATAAACATTTTTCCAGAAAACAGTCGTCCATATTATTTTCATATACAAACTAAGAGAAGCTGAGTGGACCAGGAAAGGACCTAAGCTCTGCCAGGTCACACACCAGCCTTTTTTCCCCCCCATTAACAGACTAACATACTTCACTCTGAGACACCAAATTCAATGCTTGCTTTCCAGAGGCCACAATCTCCATGGCAAAACAGAATGAGATGGGTATAGTTAAAGTTCCATTTGAAACCAGGTCCTTAACATTAACATTTTAGCAAGAACCAGTAGGTACCACATCTTGTTCAGAGGAAGGCTTCACTGATTTCAAAGCATGTGGGCAATAATGTGCGGATAATTCACATTTAAATACAAGTCGAGGCAAGCTTTAGAGAAGAAACGGGCAGAAAGGTGACTTCCCCTTGCAGCAAACAGCAAGAGGGATTGCCAATGAGACAGAAGCCAGGAGGAGAGCTGAGGGAAGGGAAAAAGCAGAGAGTTTCCCAGTCCAAAGCCTGCCTTTTCCTTCAAGTCCACACCCTTATGCACTGGAAGCTGCTTTGCATTTTGTGCCCCTTCTTCCTCAAAGCTCCTCTCTCCTTAGTACCTGCCTGGGTATTACACTGAGCATCAATTATGCTGGCTATCAGTGTTTTGCACATGCAGGCAAGAAGAATGAAAAAGGAAGGAGGAAGAGCAACAAAAAAGGAGCCTGTAAACAATGGGCGAGCCCAGATTCCGGATACACGTGCTGCTTATCACCTGGTAATGTGGCCCTCTAACAGGCCAGCAAGTATGTGAGGTGCCAAGCTGTCTCCTTCCAACACAACTTGTCATTTGTCAAGAGTCAGGACTGATTTGTTCTGTCTCCTGCTTGAAAGATGGGAAAAATATGAGCAGAAGCTATATGGGAGAGCAACGTAACTCGCTTTCCACCACCCACAGATCTGCCCTCCTGAGCCAAACCAGCATGATCTAATATAGCCAGGAAGAGGGAAGAAAAGAGGTGGAGGGGGTATCTAGAGAGGTTGTTCACTTGTGGAGCACACCACGCTCTATAAGCACTGAGAAACCCAGCGGTTGGTTTGCAAAACCCTCAAAAGATGCCAAGGCATCTTCCAGGATTTCAAACCAAGTGACAGTGCTGCAGCTCCAACACTGGAAAGCTAATCCAGCTTCTTCAGGATTTTTCTAGGAACGTTATTTCTTGGCTTGAAGAAGAGTAAAACAAAGAAATCAGGAGAAAAAAAAGTAGTGCAAGCTGGAAAAAAACTCAACAGCAGAGAGAAGAGAAGAAAAAGTAGTTTTGAGAGGAAAACTTAAAAGACACATATCATGCATCCATTTTAGCATCGACATATGCTCCTGAGAGAAGAGAAAAAGAACTCTGTCCTGGTAATAACTGCCAAACCAGCAAATGTGTCTCTGCGTCCCCTCTGTGCAAACGTGAGTGGGGAGGAATTGCAACATCACAAACCCACCTGCATCACACTTCTAGGGACAAAAAGCCACCTGGAAGATCAGAAGCAGGAAAAAAAACAGAGAGAAAAACCCCCAAACATAAGAAGCAGAAAAGCAGCTGACAGCCTGGAGCAAACACCTCAAAACCAGCAAATAATTCTGAAATAGTCTGCTCTGTGCCCCTGCAGTCAACGTTGCTTTTAACAGGAGTCACAAACAACTGCTGCTTTGCATTTCAAATGTTGCTTTGGTTCAAAGCCCTCTTCAGAGGAGAAGAGTAGTACCCAACTTAACCACTCCACAGTTTGGCTGCCTGTGCCTCCATCACAGACTCGTTTTTTGTGCTTTGCAATCTGTTTTACTGATCAGTACCCCAGCAGAAAGTCCCAGGCAGAGGTTTGCAACACAACTGAGAAAACAAGTTAAGAAATCAGAAAATGAACATAATTTCCACGATGGGCAAAACCCACAATCACCCAAAGACAGACTCAGGGTTTCTAAATCTAAGAGACTTTCCAGTGTTACAAAAGATCTCAAAACCATTAAGGCAAAACAGGCAAACAGCCCATAGGCATGGAAAGAATGAACCCTGCATTTGCTCGCTGGCATGTTTGTTAGACCAGCAAGCCTGGGAGTTACTGCACAGGACCAGACAGGTCATTGCACAACAGCACGTGCAGGAAACTGCAGGTAGGACCTCCCAGTCCAATAAAACCACCCTCCATCGACATCTCCTTACAGCTTGAGATTATGGTATCTGATGCAAGGAAATGTGGAACTGCCCTCAGAGACAGGCCTCATTTAACCCAACAAAGTCAGAGAACACTGCTGTCCCCATCAAGTGATGGCAAGGCTGTTCACAAGGAAAAACCACAAAGAAGGTGGCACAATCCAGTCACAAACTGAAGCAACTCAAATTCACACACAGGCATCTTCCCTCTGCTCTCACAGCAGGTTTTTAAGTGGCAGTATCACACACCAGTTCTTGGTGCTGCATCATTTATTCCATTTCATCTGGTTTGTACCCCATTTGTGAGCAGGTTAAAGATAGTCACCATGGCATGGCACCTTCAAAATGCCACAGGCATTCAGTTAAATTCCAAATCTGGGCAGAATACACATGCTATAATCAGGAAACCAAACAAAACATGAGCTGGCCAGCTCATTGTGGTCCAGCTGGGAAGGAAGAGAATTTACATCCCTGATCTGGTCTGGTTTTTCATCTAGCCTTGCACAGTCATTTATCACATGGAGCCTTCAACCTCGTGTAGGTTTCTCAGTACTATGCACATATTATTGTTACTATCATTTGAGGGAACATGTAGGAGCTACAACCACAGACAACAAGAAATACTTCTGTGCTAAACACTACACCAAAAAGTTCTTACTTGTTACTTCCTCAATGGGAACAAACACTGCTCTCCCTCAGTCAGCTAAGGAGCAGTAACTCCAAAGATGGGCAAAGGAGAGAAGCAGATTGTGAACCCTAAGTTAATATTCCTTCAAGCAGGCTGTTGCTTTCCTGCCTGCAACTATGCTGTAAGCATGCCAAGAGTTAATTTACTTGCTCATAAACTGAGAAATCTCTCTTTAACGCAAAACTCTGCTTTCTTGCTCCAGCCTCAGCCAGACCAGACAGGTCAGATGTCCCTACTGATTACACTGCACTTCACAGCTTTCCTTTACCTCCATTTGCTTCTTTCAACAACAGCTTTGTTGCACAGTTTTCTCTAGTTTAAACCAGCCCTTGTCATCTCCCCTTTCCACCTCCAAAGAACCCTACCACCTCTCCCCTTCTGCCTGCTATGTTACTAGAGAATTCCTCCATTTGGGTCAAGAGGCAAGCAGGATGAAAAGGGAGGGCTGGCTTGAGGCTAAGTGCTGCTCCACAGCAGAGGAGAAAAGGGAGAAGTTAGAGATGGCAAGAGCTGCTGTGCCAAGTGGTATGTAAAACCTCCAGGATTGTACACCATACTTACTAACACAGCTGTTTGGAACAAGGCAGAGTTGGGAGCATTTTATCTTGGGGTTAGTCACGTTTCAAGGTGGTAACGAATAACAACGCCTACCTTCTACCCTGACTGTGTAAGGGCAAGAGCTCTCACATGTGGCAGGTCTGAGTTTTCCCCTGTGCTCAAATACAAAACTGATTTTGGCACACATAGTATCTAGGTGTAGTATGTGGACTTTCCAGTGACTACCATATGTAGAGCACCTTCCCTTCCCTGTAAATCAGTTTTGTAGACCTTATGTGGGGTGATCATCCCTTCTCAAAAGGATTAATGACTAGGAAATCTAGGTATTAGATTTTTAACCCTATAATGCGATGTAAGAAATGAGGACCTGTGTTTTAGAGAGCTCATGATGTTCAAATTTCAGTGAAGACTGGAGGGATACAGCAAGGACTTTTATTCCTGTGAGGTGGAGAGCGCCTTCGCTGCTGTTTCTGCAGGCAGAAAAGAAACCCATCCATAGGCAGGGTTCACATTTGGAAACAAAAATTCTACAGCCAAATTCTACAGTGAAAACTGTTCTTACTACCTTCCCTGGCAGCACTGGTGCTAGCACAAGGAACCTCTTCAGCAGACACCATGACACTGCTGGCTCACGTGTATCTCTGCTAGAACAGGAAGGAAACCACAGAAATTAATCTCCTCCTGCAAACATTTGCAGGCAACTGCTGCACTCACTAGCATGTCAACACGTACTGAAAATAGAAGTGATGCTAGAAAGACACACCCAACTCACAGTCCCTTTATTCCTGGAATAGGAGAGATTAGTGCTGGCACACACCGAGCCCTGGGCTGGCTACTCAAGGGGTGACAAATTCTCAGGGGCCTTCCTGCAGGTCTGTGATGTATCACAGGAAATTCACACAAACACATCTGGAAGCCCAAAGGCAACATTGCACTTCAGGGTATGATTATGGTGCCACACTCAGGCCTTGACACAGTCTCAGAAACTTCCTTGGCATTACACTATCTAGGGCACCCTGGTTCAGAGAGACCCCAGTGATTTGTTCTGGCCCCATCCTCTGACAAAACCTCTTCAGACATTGTTAAGCTGGCTGCATGAATTGCTTCTGATTAACTAGAGATTTTCACAGAGGAAAACCACCTTCTCCTAAGTCGTGCTTCATTACACCTGCTGTAACTAGGTCAGTTCATGACCTTTTTCCAAAACATTATTTTGCAAGGACTGAAAAACTAGTCCAGACCCACCAGTGTGAAAGAACCCCTGGGAGAAGGTATTTTCTGGCAGCACTACACACCCCGTAATCACCCAATCCATCTAATTCCAGGTAACAGCCCCAGAATGCACAACGCAGTTTGCATTCATAACCATGCTCAAGTCCTTGCTCAGACGTTCCTCCAACTCCACAGGGTGAAGTTTATTTTTGTGCTGAGGGAAGAGTTTCCATGTGAAGGTGCACACCTCACACTCATAACTGAAACCCAAATAAACACAAACACACTCGACTGAAAGGTGTTTACCCCAGCACCTGTCTACTTAGCAAATTCTCTGGACTAACTATAAACACCACAGGACCTCGAGCTTCCATTTATTACCTGTGAGATCCTATCTTCAAAGCTCATTTGGCACCATTTAAATGCTCGCATTACCAATTTCATGCCAACCTCAATGGGAAAAGCAAAAGGTACCTTGCCAGTCACCTATTGGCAGTACGTCCTAACCTGAAAGCATCTTGACAATAAAAAATATTGGAAATGGTTGTGCTGCATTATTTATTTTCCCAAGCTATGAATTCTTCAGTCACACAGCCCTCCTGTCCCACTGTTCCAGCCCTACATAGTCCCCATACTTCTCCAGCCATTGCTCTCGTAAAACTGGAAAACAGACAATTTTTTGGCTACGCAACTACAAGAAAAACCACATTGTTCTGTGCAAGCAGAGCCTCTTCAGTAGACATTCCTACGCTGTCAGTCTGCCAGGTCTGAAGCTCTGTAAGTCTGCTTCACCACCCTAGAGCTGGCTTTCCAATGGAGCAGCTGATGCCTACACACACCGCTTCAACAATCCCTGCTGCTCGCCTTATTTAGGCCAGTATACCACTTTGCTTTAAGAAACTATTCCAATTTTCTATCACAGGTAGCACTACAGCTTTCAGGGCCACATCCCTCTAGATTCTCTGCTTGGCCTCACATAAAGCATCACTGTCAGTTCAAGAAGGTACCTGAGACCTGTGAGGATCTGCCATGGATCTGCAGCTTTGAGGCAAAAATCCTGCAAGGGAGAGTTTTGAAAATCTTGCATGACTACAAGATCTACTTGTTGGTCTTGAGCAAAGGATTTACAGGATCAGCCTGCTGCACAAGTGATTGAATAGGAAGGAGATGCCCCATATCTATCTTTGTGAAAAGATCAGGACACCTAAAATAGTCCTCAGCTGAAAGGAAAATACGCTTCCAAACAACAATTAATTTTCTAGGTGAAACACCTCTCTCTTTTCCCCAAGAATCTCTTCCTCAGATGATCTTTTCCCCAGATGCATTGGCCTTCTGTTGAGCCTGCATTGTGTGAGGCAGGCCAGTCTCAATAACACGCTGGTCCACAGCATCCTGAAAGGCTGCCCTGTGCCCATCCCTCCCAGCCCTTCCACGGTGCCAGGGACAGAACGGGGACGCAGCTCAAAGCCATGCCTTTGAAAAGGCTCCCACGAACACGTGGCCCCTCTGCTGTAAGAGCTGGTGTGGCCTTTAACTATGTGCAACACCAAATTATCTTGTGCACAACAACAAAGAACAGAAAATGCTGGCACCAGCCTGACCCCGAGTACGGAGAATGCACGGGCACCAGCAGAGGAGGAGGAGGGATGGCATTTGCAGAGAGGTGGTGCTCTCTCCTCTCTGCTGGTACCAGCAGATCCTCTCACCCCCAAGCCTGACATCTCTCTGGTCCCTCCCTGTCATGCTGGCTGAGCCAGCAGAGGTGAAGTTCCAGCAGCACAGATGAGTCCTTCACGGCCACAGCTGGCAGACATGAAGCCTGTATGCTAAGCAGGGAGGTGAAGGAAGCAAAAATGACTCAGATAAGTATGTGACACTCTGCTGTCTGCCTCCTGTATCACAACCCGAGGCTCAGGGAGAAAAGATGGAACGTCAGTTCTATCATGCTGAACTGCTGGCAATGATTCACAGATTTTATACACCAGAAAGAATCACTCAGAAGGTACGAGAACTACAAGAAGCAGCCAAAAAGCAGAGGTGAACTAGGAAAATACAGAACAAAGGAAGGGACACGAACACATGGCAAGGGACAGGAGCTGCAGGGAGATGCACAAGGCTGAAGGAAAGGAGAGAACTGAGCTATCTTTCTGTAACTTCTCTGAAGGGTTCACTGCTCATGAGAAACCCATGAACAGTATTGCGTATCGTGTGAGTAAACTTACTTCTGGTAGGATTCTTGGTGTATCTCACCTGGTTGCTAAGCCTGGTTTCCAGGTGTTAATTCAAAATCCCAGTGACTTCCCCGGCAGCCTGAGCAGTCTGCAAATGAGAGTGTGCACTTAAACAGGGACAGTCCTGATCTCTGAGTGCAGAAATGCACTTAGAGTCACAGCAGCGCTGAAGACAAGGAGAAAGGGGCACAGAGGGAGCAGTGCAAAGGTGTGCTGAATGGATGGGCTATGTGAAACAGCTTGGCAGGGCATCAGAAGTTCTGCACAAATAAAAACCAGAGCATGCTAAGTAAGAAAGCAGATTAAGATCCACAAGAAAAAGGGGAGGGAATTCCCCCAAAGCAGAAGGCCCAAGAGCCAGAACAGTCTTCTTCCCTGGAGACATTCAAACATGCCTGGATGTGTTCCTGGGGGATTTAGTCCAGGTGACCCTGCTCTGGCAGGGGGTTGGACTAGATGAGCTTTTGAGGTCCCTTCCAACTCCTAACCCTCTGTGATTCATCTCAGGTCTCCAGGTCAGTCACTCTGGGAAACGTGGAGGGCTTTCTCTGTCTTCACTCCCTCCACTCCTTGGCAGTGCTGGGATCAGCACAGCCCTGGCAGGAACCAGGTTCTTCTCCTCATCGTGGATGAAATTAATTTTGCTTTAAATTCCCAGGTGGGTTAAAATCATCTCTGCTAGATTAGGTTTGAGTTCCTTTAGATGCCTGCCTGGAATAGCCAGCTATGAGCTACTTTGGAGGAAAGTTTATTGCACCCTGAACAGACAGATTGTTCCCAAGACAAATCTCCTCCCAGTTCCCAGCTGGCCAGCTCTAACCCAGATTTCTTTGCAGGGTACACGTTAGGGCAGGTCATCTGGGATGCCCCTTCCCTACTCCCCTCAGCAGCGCCCAACCAAGTATGACTAGTCACTGGAAGGGTAAGGAGCCGCTTGGCTGCACAGCCTCCTGCTCAGAGGGCAGCTGGATCCAGCTTGCCTGGCTCCTGAGGTTAAACGCTTCCACAAGGTGAGTTTCTCCTTGAGTCCAGGATCTACATAACCCAGTTTCAAATTTCCTCCCAGTCCAGAAGGTGAACATGGCGGGAAGGAAAAAAAAAACCCAACACAACAACCAAACCTCACAAGAGAATAAAACCTGAGGGCAGCAATTCTGCTGGGTGAATAGCCCCTTTCTGAGCTTAGCTAAGAGTTTTGGACCAGCAGTTTGCTAAAAGAGGGTGGAGAAGCCAAGGTAAGCAAAGGATTTACAGCACTACAAAGTCTTCCCCGTTCTTAGTTACTGCTGACCTACAAAGCAGGGGTAAGTACACTGCAGGAAAACTCAGGGTGGTAAATCATTGATGGGGGACCTTTGCAGATGGACTTAACCGTGGATCAAATAACATTTATGTCTTAAATTTAAGATTATTTCTTCAGGAGGGGGCTCAAGGACTGTTTACCTTCAAGTGTACAAGACTTCATGCTGACTTGTCTGACAAGACTAAAAAAAAACCCCACAGGCCCTGACATAATGTATAGCAAAATGCCCAAATTTCACAGAAGTAACTCTGACTTCACAGTAGCACGTAATAAGGGAGGACTGTGTCTTTTTATGCTTCCAGTTTCTAACTTCTGCAGCAGCACTGCAATGTCAATCCAAACCAGGAATATACACTTTCCCCTCTGGTCTCTCCCCCAGTGTCATCTGCAAGCATATTCATTCTCTGTCTCTCCTCCAACAGGCTGTCTGCCCAGGTTCCACACGTAGGACGCTGGTAATTCACCTCTCCCCCCTTTTAACATCGCAGCGTAGCTCAGGCTGTGAGCCATCCTCAAGAGCTCGGTGCTTCAAGCAAGCTGCTTTTGAACACACAGTTTTTTACACCTGCCAAAGAGCCACCGGCCTCAGCACTCAGCACTACAAAAGGCCATGGACCTGTACAGCACGGTGACTTCCTTGTTGACCACAACCCAGTTATCAGCTGGAACCTCCCCTGGCACCGGTTACAAAGGCCAGCCTGTCAGACCTACGCACAATGGCTCTCCAGTAGAATTCAGTAAGAGCTGGGCACCTGGAAACCACCAGCTTTCTTAATGCCACCCTCATTACTTTATCTATGTTTGGCTTGGCAAATTTGCTCCAAGAAATAGGCTTATTAGTGGCTTTTCTCCCAATAAGAATGCCACAGGTGCTCTTATTGTGCCACTTGGTGTGGTTTTAGAACTGCAGAATGTGGAGTTGTTTGCTCCGTTGCTCAAAGGTGTAGGAGTGATGGGCTGCAGCAGATTTCTCACAGAGAACAGGGCACATTTTCTGCTATTTTGGGGCTCTGATTTGTCAGAACTTACACTGGCTGACAGATGGGTGAGGGGGAGATTGGGAATCAATTGCCTGTCGCTTTTGGTAGATGTAAGTGATTTTTGCAGGTCTCCCCTTTTCAGGGTTCAATACTGCCAAGGTAGCAAGCAAAAGCAAATTTCCTCTGCCTCAGTTCCAGTTTTCTTCCAGTTCTTCTAATGGCTGGAGTGGAGACCTGACTTATTTTAAAGACAAGATTTTGTCTGGCTTAATTATGGTGTCATCTTGCCTATTTGCTACTCTCAGAGTTACCTGGTCTCTTTCCCAGGAAAAGCTAGCATGGGTAACAACTGTTCCCTTCCTCTGATTCTCATTTTCACAGGCTTCTTGCAAGAGGAATTCTGTAAGCTCCATACTTACAGCTCCAGACTTACAGAGACTTCCTGCTGAAGTAACCACTATTTCTGGGTCTACCTAACAGAAATGCAGTGTCCCAACAAATCCCAGACCTCCACAAAGCCACAGCAGACACCACTCCTGCACTCCCCAAGCATCCCCACCACTGCATTCTGCAGCCCCACTGCTTCACGCCTTTTGCAAGCGCCATCACCAACACAAGGTGGATGTCAAACAGAGGAGAGTTATGTCCTCACTGATTAGGTTTTACAGCCTGTTCCTTGTTTTTTTAAAGAGGAACCATGGAGGAGAAAGGTTCATCTATGTCTTTTACAAGATTATCTAAATTTTTATATACAGTTTTAATATGTATCTCCTTGTACTGCTGATTCAACAGGTATGTGAAAGATGGGACAGAGTCCATCCCATGGAGGTATGACCCACCTGAGGTGTTATAAAGTTATTTACAGAAGCTGTTCAGGTAAAAGCTGACATAAAAGTACTATGGACTTGTTAATTGAATACTGCAGCAGTTCCAGAAATAAACCTACTGTGTTAAAGATGAACCAACCTGGGGCTGCAGCTTGTCTGTCTCTCAGTTCCTGTGATTCACCACGCAAGCCCAGTGTCTGCAAGGATCAAGGCTTCGTTTGGCAAAGTTATTGAACACGTACCTGGCTCCAAACTGATTCACTGATGAACGAGCTCACTGAGTCTATTCTTTTCTCCTAGAAATGAGGCATTTGCTATTTCAGGCTTCTGGAAACCACCCAAGCAACTCCTTTGATTTGCCACTATTGAGTTTCCCAGTTTCTATGGAAGTGAAAGCCACAATTTTGTTCTTGTTGCCCTGTGGTGATCGACTCCTTTTACCTCTTGTAGAAACATGATATGCTCATGGATAGGTGCTGGGGAACTAAAGAAAGTCTAAGTGTCGACTTCATTTGGGTCAGGGGCTCACCTTCTGGAGATGGAACTTCAAGAAAGTGAAATTGATGGTTGCTGTTATTTTTCAGTCTTCATTTTGGCAGGTGACACATCCAAAGCTTCCAACTTCCCCAGTTTAGCTGCAGAGAGAAGAGAAGAAGTGGCTGATAAGAGAAGATCAAACGTAATTCTCTTCTTCTCCTTTTGTGGTACACAACATGTTGTCTGCCATCCCAGTACTTCACTCACAATGGGAACATATTAACAAACATTTTCTTCCTCAGTTAGTTTTTGCCTTTTAGCTCTGGAAATAAAGATATCCCCTTTTGACCCTAAATTAAAAACTCTCTTCTTTACTTCACACCTTTATTCCTCCCTGAGAAGCACAACTAATATGATATTCTCTCCTCTCATGTCTGAGAACAAGATCATCTTCACCTCTGTGTGGGTATTTCTTCACTTGCAAAGGAAAATAAAAGCATTTCCAGTATAGGGATTTGCACATTTACATAGCCATTAGCCATTATGGTCGTGTTCATCAGTGGCAATTTGAGAGGCTTAATTGACATAGCAATGAGATCCTCATTGGGCATTTTCTTCAGGTGCACATATTCATTAGACTTTTCCCTCTAAGAGCACATGGAAGCAGCATATCTATCTGCAGATGTGTAAGAGGCAAGGATTAACCAGGTAATACACACAGCCAAGGGCAGCCTCAGTAACTGCAACAAACACCAGTGATGTTACCTGGTTCTGTGAACACAATGGAAGGTTTGATGACAGTTTCCCACCTGAAGGTGGAATCAGCTGACACCACCTGGCTCATTTCAGAACTCAAAGCCACAGAGAAACAGGTTCCTTTCCAAGGGACTCAGCTGTACCTTCCATCCCACGGCCACTGCAGCGTTTGAGGCTCTCCAAGAGAAGCTGAACTTTACACTGAATGCTGGAAAGGGCCTTTTCATTTTCTGTTGAGAGAGGCATGAAGTCAAAGCGACCAAAGAAAAACCAACAGCCCTGTCATCCTTCTCCAAATTTGCAGTGAGGTGACCCTGTACTTGATGGCCCTTACCAGCAGTCTCAGGGGAATGGCACCCTTCTTAGCGTGAGGGACATCACAGCTACTCGCTAAACTGCCAGAAGATTCTACAGACCACTTGAAAAAGAGTTATCAACAATAACTTCAAAAGTATTGGGTCAACCACTCCTATTTTTATTTATTCTTCCAGTTCCAGCCGAAAACTGAAGTGTACTTGTTATGAAAACCACAGTGGGGGGATAAAAGGAAAATTCCACATGCACCATGCCATCTTTGGTTTGATCTACAAAAACAATCATTTCATTGGAAAACTGATACAACAACAACAACAAAAAGACTGATTTTATTTACTACTGCCTTCCACCCTGCCTTTTACAAATACAACCTGGAACCACAAGTCACAGAGATAACTTTATCACCCATCTGGGTACCACGTTTCCCTGTGGGTATTACAGAGACAGCAATCACCGAAGACGCTTACCTCTGGGCAGTGCTGTTATAAACATTGCTGCTGATAACCTAAAAAAGCAAGCAACAGGGAAAGTGGTAACAGTTTTTTCACTGGTACATTCTACAACAGGCAAGCACAGAGTAGCCTATGGGTGTTCTGTAGTGTTTGCTTGTAGGCATATGTTCTGCTTCCTAAAATCCTCCCGTTTTTGGAGAATCACTTCAGAGTATCAGTAAGTCTCCAAGTTCTCCCAAAGCAAACCTGCAAAGGAACCAAACCCAACTGTTTGGTTTGGGGAGTCCCTCAGAAAACATGGAACAAGCAAAATGAGTAGATGAGGGCAAAAGCCCTTGCAGTTCCTCTGGATCCACCAGAGACACCAGTTAAGAAAGCAAAGCTGATAGATTTTCCTCCTAGGCACTGAAGTCTCACTGTAAACACTCACTTATGGGTACACAGAGGCAAGAGGGGTAAACACAGACCTGTGCCTAGGCACCAGGAAGGAGAGGATGCTCCAACACCTTCACACACAAGCAATTCAGGAAATGCAGCAATGAGAAGGGAACAGGCTTTGCTGCTGGAACCAGCAGGCTGAACCCTACCTCTGGGGTTGCCAAGGTACCATGCTGGCTCAGAGCTGAGAAAATGTTCCATTGCTGCCCTCCTCATGGAGATAAGGAAGGATGCTCAGGAAGAGATGGAGCGGGTGTGCTGCTTCTGTGCCAAGGAAGCAAAGCCTGCTTCGTGGCCAGGCTCTCCTGGCCTCAGACAGACAGACAGGCTGCAACAGGAACGGGTGGAAGGATGGTTTCAGTGTAAAGGTCAGGCTCCCAGAGCGCTGGAGACTGGCAGCTACCCTGATCCCTGCACGCACCCCTTACAGGGGACAGTTTAAGCATACTTTTCCCTCAAAGGTCACATCTTTAGAGACCTTCAGGGTCTCTGCCAGCAGACCTCACTGAGATCAACATAAAGCATATTGAAAGCACACACAGGCAATGCAGAGATGCTGGACAAAGCTCTAAACTATACTTGAACCCCCCTTCCCCCTCAAATACACTTCAGATTACAGATGACAAAGGCTCAATTGAATGCATCAGCAAGCAGGGGGCTCTCAATGCCACCCGTGGCCTCACATGTTTTCTGCTTCACTGGCTTAACAATGAAAACGATAAAGTTACCAAGGTGTCAGGAACCCCAGCTTCCTCCTCAGGCCTATGAAGAATTGATAATCCAAGGCAAGTGTGAAAGTATTTCAACCAGGTTAAGCAAACAGAAAATGGATTCTTCATTACATATTTGACCAAGTAAATCTCTAAGAAAATATATATGTACTCTGATACTTCAGTTACTGCAGCTCTGTCCACAGACACAAACACTCTCCCATAATCCACCCTTAGCCACTGCCAAGGATAAGCCAGGTTCCTCAAGGAAATGAGCTGGTGGTTATTTTACTTTGCAGAAGATGAACTAGTTCTGCTTCTGTCTCTCCGATCCTCCGAGCAATGCAGCTCCTCTTTAATTCCAGCAACAAAGCTTCATCCCTCTTTGTGGCCCAAGAATCCAGCAGCTCAGAAGAGGGCTGAGCTCCTCACACCCGACTGCTGTTTGCTGTCTGTTACAGAAATTCAAAACAAAAGCAGAGTGTAAATTCAGTGGACGGGTCAGGGACTGCTATGCCACCCCTATGGCAGCCTGGTCCAACAAGCCAGGACCTACTGCCAGCACTCGATGGATTCAGTGCTGGCAGAGTACATGGCAAGCTGCTTAGGGCACGCTGACAGCATGCTCAGGCCTTTGCAAAGCTCACTGCATCTGAATTTCCACCCCTGATTTCTCCAAAACCACATCATTAATCATTTCAAACTCTAAGCATCATGGTCTGAAAATTCAGCCAGAGCTTGAGGAAAATGTTGGGTTCAGAAGCCTCCTGCTTATTTTAACCCTTTATTTGTTTACCACTACAAACCAGTATACATGAAAACAATCAGCCACCTCTTGCTGGTAAACTGCTCCCTAAGATCACAGATACTGGCTGTATTACAACATTTTGCCCAGAAACCTCTTGTAATGAGCAGAAAAGCTCTAACAAACAAAGTCATTGGACACAAAAATACTCTGTGTAAGCACAAGGGGAGAAAGAAGGAAACAAGTCTACACATGTTAATTAGGCAAAGACTTTGGTCTCCTTATTGACTTTCCTAGTGACTTCTTCTTAATGTCCCACAGCTCAAAAGCAGATATTCGGAGTGTGTTTTGCCAGGGAGGAGAGACACCTTCTCTCCCCTGTTCTGTGATCATATTGCCTGCCCACTACAGGCAACCGGGACCCACAGGACACACTGAGATTCGTTACCTGGATCAACATGGGCTGAAGGTTGTGGCAGATTCTCCAGAGCTTGCTTGATCTCACACAGAGTCCTGGCAAGGGGAGAAGCTGCTATCAGGCCCTCTACCTCCAGCTCGGTCAGATAATCCAACTGGAGATCTAAACATGATGAAGAAAAATAGGGACACACTTAAGCCTGAAGGAAGACAAGGCTCTTCACGGCTGGATGACTGCAACGTACATGCTGCTATGGGGACATGCTGTGCTGAGCAGAGAGAATGCCTACCCAGAGGGCTGTGAGGATGTCAGCACTGATGGTATTAATTTTTGTGACCTCCCCATATTAGCATTTAATTAGTATAATGATAGCCAATCTCTTGTGGTTGCTTAATGTATAGGTGCAAAGGGTCTGTAGGGATTAAAGTTCCTTGGCTTCCCTCTGACAGAGGAATAGAGGAAGCAGAAGAGGCTTTCCTGGGCTGGAGGAATTTCAGTTGTCCACTTCAGCAAAAAAAAAATCATGTGAAAGTAAGAAATAGCACAAACAGGAAAAAGTCATTACACATTTGCTCTGCTGGCAAACATAAACACCCTCTCTCAGCCTGGACATCACCGAATCAGCCTTCTACCGCGATCGCCAAAAAGTACTCCTGGCCCTCACAACGAAGTCACTGCCCTTACCATGTTCTTCATGTCCAGGGAAGTTGAAAAAAGCATCTTTCCTACTGAAGAGCTCATATTCCTGAGGCAGCTCGTGATCCTGTGGGAAATAAGAGGCTGGAGTGTTAAAGAATTAGGCAAGTGGAAGAACTAGTGGAAAGGTGGCCCAGTGACAGACACCAGCAACTCACCTGCTCTTCCAGTGCTTCTGGTTTACTTTCAGTGGCCAGGGTGCCCAGTGAGGGTACAAATGCCACCACATCCTGTCCGTGGACCTTCTGCTCCATCTCTTGTTTCCCAGCTATGTTCTTGTACAGCAGCATTTCCAGAGCTTTCATTAACGCTGTTGCCTCTTGCCACAGAGCACCTAATGAGCCCAACAAGCCATTTCAGATGGCCTTCTGCAGAGCCACCTGAAGAACTGCAATTATCTCCAGAGCAAAACCAAGAGTGGGAGCCTTTAGAAATTCCACTGGCTGGTTTCAGGATGCCTCATGCTGTAACATTTCCAAGGAACTGTGCCTGCTGAGCTGACAGACCTGTCTTCTCATTGAACTCACATGAAGACAGGCTGTCAGCTCTTACAGAACAACAACAGCAACACTGGAAGACATGATCATGTGGGATCTCCTCTTGTGTACGACCTGGGCCTTTTTTTAGCTCTCCACTGATGCTACCCCTACACTCTGCATCTCTCACCTGCTTGGAAGTTGTTGCTACAATGTCCATTGCATTGTTCAACACCTGCTGCTGCCCAGCTGCTGTCTGTGGGTTTATGTTCATGAATCCTCTGCTTGGCCAAGGTTTTCAGGCCTTCAGAGTCCAGTGCCTGGGCCATGTCCTGTTACAGAAAGTAGCAGTGTTATACTCCCAAAGCCTCAGGGGCCACCTATCCCACATTCTGTCTGAATGAGAAGCAGAGATTAGCAGAACTATTTTAGCAGAACCAGAATAAGGTACCAAAAAAAAAATCAACCCTCACTAAACTGCCGCTTCAGAGGAACCACTTATCCTACAGGTATTACAGTTCCAAGATTCCCTTCCCTCAGCTGACCCTTCACACTGACCATGAGACTCTGAACCTGCTTGCTGATGCCATTGTAGAACACCAACACATCCATCCTGTGCTTTGCCAGCTGAGATGCCAGGTGCAGATTCTGATCTTCCAGCTTATCATACAGGGTGCGGACACTGAAATCCTCCAGAACCCTTGGTGCAAACTGCTCCCCTGAAACACAAGATAAGTCTCACACTGTATTTATTAAGAAGCCTATTAATTTATTGTCCAGAAGGGCCACTGCCTGTCCAAAGGGGGCAACATCGTTTATTTTGTGTACTGGGGAGAAGAAAAACAGCTGAGGCAAGAGGTGTTTGAGAAGCCCTTTGCTCCTTAGTGAGGGAGGGCATGACAGAGCGTTACTATCAACTCCTAACTGGTCCAGGAAACCGTTGGGATGCCACTTCTGGGTAAGCTGCTCTCAGCATCACTAGATGGTGCCATCTGCTGGGCTCTGGACTCATTGTACCCTGTGAGCATCCTGAAGCTCTCGTGCTGAGGTCATCCCCAGAAGGCAAACAAGGCCCATGTGGGCCTTCAGAGAACAGAAGGACCAACAGGAGAACACTTGGGGTTGGCACAACACTTCACCTGCATTACAGGCGGCTCCTTTCTCTCCACAGCCTGCATCTTCTCCAGAAGCACAAGGACCCACCGTCTGATAGAACTGAAGGCTAGAGGGAGTGACAGAAGAGGATGAAGAGCATCTCATTCTGCTCAGTAAAATCAGGTGCTGCAGCATCACCAGCCTAGTTCAAGCAGAAGGATAGGTTTACTGTTTAGATCTTGAAGTCAAAACATGCAGGGGAAGCCAAAGCCAGGTAATTCAGACACTAGCACTGTGTGCAGCAGACACATCAGAACTGTTATACTCTACACTGGAAGAGAACTGGAATACTGCTGGGGAACTTCTGGGTAATACCAACCAACTCCCTATGCAGCTGGGAAGGAGCCCAGCACCAGGACGTGCTTTTGTACTGTTGAGGTTTGAGCTCCTGACACTGACACCATGCAAAGGTGGTTTTACCTGTCTCTAAGGAGGGTGTACTCTGGTGGGATGTGTGGCTCGCCCAGGCTCCTCCATCGTGGCTTCCAGCCCTTCAGAGGGCTAATGATAGGGACAACAGGCTGGAGCACTATAGCCAGGGTGGTCAGCATCACGATTAGGAAGCCCAGAACAAAGAGGACCGCTGGGGAAGCCAAGAGAGATGGCAAGAAGTCAGAAACACGGGAAGCCGTGCGTGTCAACAGCACGGTCTCCCTCCCACACTTTACTAAGCACTCCCCTTCCTACTCACCCCCAATATTTAGCAATGCTCATGCTCCCTGCATGGGCTTCTGCTTCTCCCCTTGCTGATCCATTGCGTGCAAGCGAGGAGGAAAAGCATTTGCAGAGCTGGTAGCTGAAGGCGACAGCACCGCAGATCACGCTTGCAAGCTGCACTTTCATTTCTATTGCTTTATTGTCCTCTCACTGATGGACAAGGGACTGGTATGTACACAGGACTTACACAGAGGTAGGGCTTTCAGGAAAGACCTTAACTGCCCTTGTGTTTAGCCTTTAGTGAACTTTTAAATGGTGCATTTAATTTCAGTTTAGTTTTTCACGGAAACGGGCTGGCACTCACTGCTTTCATGCCAAGGAAAACAAAGCCCTCAATTACTTTAATTCTTCAAGCAGGGTGTGGGGAGAAGAAACACAGCTGCTCCTGCCCTCTCTCCCCACTTCAGCTCCTACACAGGCAGGTTCTTGGCTAGAGAGCAGTGAACTTTGGGAGGCTAAGCTCCACGGGAGAGAGGAATTAAAAGTAGCAAAGCCAAGGGTTTGATGGTGTTTCAAAAAAACCCCTGCTTGTTTCAACACATGCAGAGAGGTACAAGAATGGCTGAGCATCGAGGCTTAAGGTAGGTATCACAGTGTTTGGGCTGTACCTGTGATAGCAGCCCAGTTAGGGGCTAAGTTCAGATCCCGTTGCTTCAAAACCCCATGTCTGGCCAGTTGGAACAGAGAAGAGGGCTGGAAGGACACATTTCTGGGGTCACAGCCCACGTTTGCTTCGTTCACAGTCACAATGAGGAAGTGTTCCTGAATGGTCCTATCCCTGAAAACATATGTCCCAGACTCCAGGAAAACATGGGCAAACCTAAAAGGGAGAAGTAAAGAAGGCATGGGTTGAACCAAGCCCCTTTTAGCATCCAGCCTTGATGATGGGCAAATACATGGACTTCAACACATGGAAACCTTGGCGTTTTCACACGCTGCTCACTGCCAAGGACCTACTGATTCTGTGCAAGACTGACTCACAAGTCCTGCCTGTAACACACACACTATTAATCACACCAGGTATTACCAGGAGATGTTGAGGTGAGTCTCCTGGATGAGGTGGTCCAGCCTTCGGAAGGGTCCAAAATCCCAGCTTGGGTTGCTGTTATAGAGATGCTGCTTCTGATAAACAGGGTAGTGGCTGGATGCACGGTCTGGGAACAGTTCAGGACAGCATCAGCAGCTCTGACCCACTTCAACTAGGACAGCTGGCACTGGTCTGGCAAAGAACTACATAACTGCATTTCTACTGCCCAACAAAGACTCATGCTTTCTAGCAGAGGAAAAATTCCATCTCTCTTCTAACATAAAACCAGTCAAAAAGTAAATAAAACCCAGATAAGTCACTGGCAGAACCTAGACTAAAGACTGCACGAGAGACATTGAAGGGATGAGCCCCTAACATGCAGCAATATCAGATGCAGAGTTGTTGCTCTACATGGGGCTGGACACATACTGGCAAAAGCACACAGACCTGACAACACTCACTGTGGGAACTGATGTGAAGCTGGAAAAGGATCGTGTCTCCTGCCTCCAAACACACCACCGGGTTAGGAACGAGGGGCAAGGCATGGGTGCTGCTGGGGGAAGTCCTCTGAACTCGACGACCTTTCCACAGCAACTGATCTGCTGAAAAATCTCCTGCCACAGGCAGCAGAAGGAAATGGATTGAATTCCCCCAAACGAGCAGCATTGGAAAACACCTAACCCTTCACACTGAAGAACAACAGCTTTTGTATCTGTGGGCAGTGACGGGTCACAACACCAAACTCTGCTCTCAGCCACACTGTTGTGAACAAGGAGCAACTGCAACCAGGAGCCAGCACACACTTCCAAAGGATCTGCCTCCAAATGGTGCTTCTTCTAATGCCTTGGAAGGTCAAAATCATCCTACAATCTTTATGGGACCTGTTCCTGGGGAACTATCTGTGCAGCCGGTGCAGGTCCCCATTGTTTACTACCAGAGAGAATGAGATCTCTCCCTACTTTGGAAAGACTTTGGGAGTATCTGACAGTAAATTCCCTCTTGCTGTGCCAGATGAATGGCTTAGTCTGGCTAAGAAATGAACAGCTTAGTCTGGCTGGAACCAGGATTCGCTCTCAGGGAGCCTCAAGCCTTACCCGTGAGAAACGCATCCAGAACATCTGTGCTGGAGACAATGAAACCCAGCACTCCCCTGGGACTGAACAGAACCAAATGCACCCGCTGGCTTTTCTGCACATGTTCATCTGGGCCCAGGACGTTTGCCACTTCCTGTTAAAGGCAGAGGGGAACACTGATCACCAGTACAGTCAGCCCTGGATTCGGACCCTGGTTTGTGACCAGCCTATCACAAACCAGCCAGATCTGTCATTTCTCTGCATCCTGCCCAATCAGTACTCTGGGGAATGAGACATACTGAGCCTCTCCTCCTCCTCCTCCTCCTCTCTGCTCACAGCTTCATACCCTTCAGTAACTTCAGCCCCAGGAGTCCCTTTACCTAACTGTAACCTAAGGGCTCTCTCCAGACTTGCAAGCTAAGAAAGCCTTACCCCACACCATACTTACCCTCACCTCTCCTTCGTTCATCCGCAGCAGCAGCTCTCTATTGATGCCAAATCCCAAGGAGATCTGTGGGGCTTTCAGCAAACACAGCTGGTCACAGAGCTCCTCAGCAGAGACATACTGCTTGCAGTGACATCTGGAAAGCAGACAAAAGGTCACTTCTGATCCCTGAGCAAACAGCTACAGGACAGTGATGGTCAGGTTGGCCCCAGCACCTTACAATCTACACAATGAGTGGGCCTAACGTATATCCACAGAAAGCAGAATGGAGGAAACTCACAGCCCATCTCATCCAGCACTGTGCCTGCAGTTCAATGCATGTGACAGGCCAAAATGCCCTACACCGCTCCCTAATAGGACTCAGAGACCAACTTCAGTCCTGTAACAGAGCATTAGGCATCCCTCCCTAAAGCTCTGCTTTAAGAAACGGGTTGAAAGCACCAGAGTCTGATTCTAACACACTTGATTTCCATGTGAGATAGAGATCTGAGGAGATTTTGCAGTGAAGAAATTCATTCACAAAGAGAGAAAGCAGCAGAGTCATATGACAAGAAGGAGCTTCAGTGCTTTGGTCAGCATTAAAAGATGGGTGGGGAACAAGGACAGATTTCCTTGGTTCTGGTCTAGATATAATGACAATCATCTACTTCAGGGGGGCTTGACCTGTGGTACGTGGAAAAGGTCTGCCTCAGACCACGTGAGCTCTGTCCACCCTCACCTCATCACCCAGGGTTCAGCCTGGTGTCTCCACCCAAGCATACAAAAGCACTCAGTAATGTTGAAAACACAGGCACAGCCTCCAGGCAGAGGAATGAGGCTGATGAGTGAGGACTGAAGGCCAGTATCTTCACTGAAAGGAACGGAAAGTTTCTCAAAAACACCTCCCACAGCTCTACCCTGAATGACCTCACGGGATCAGTAAGGCAGGCAGCCAGAACTAATTGTGAAGTGCTTCTTAATGAGGGGCCGGGCTGAGACTTACATGCCCAGCTCTGCGTTAACCTCTCCACCTGCAGGCCCACAAAGAGGAGAGCAGTCGTATCGCTCAGGAAGGACACACTGGCGAGTAGATGCAAGACGGACCTCTCCAGGAGCACAGAGCCCATCCACCTGGAAGAACACCACCATGTGTGAAACCAGATGAGCTCCTGCACTTCATCCAAGACACAGCATCCCTAAAACTCCCTTTTTCCCCCACCCATGGCACTGACATTCATGAGGAAGATAATCAAGGGCTGCTAAAAGGCCATTTGGAAAGCAGGGGGGAAAAAAAAAATCACAACAATTTCACTTCCCACCTAAATTCCTCAAGCAGGTCTAATGAAGAACTTCACAGTAATGATACAGAGGCTTAAATTCCTGCATCTGTCATCTGCGACACTTGGCTGCTCCCCGCTGCCATAGCAGGGGAGTGTCTTTTGCCTCTGGCCCTTACAAATGTCGCTTTGCAATCTGGTCAAGACAACTATGCTATTATCCTACAAGCAGGGGTTGAGGGTCTCAAACTAAACAGCTGAAGGACTTGCTTGTCTCTGCAGAAGCCCAGAAAACTGAGCTCAGACTGCACACACATACAGACCTCAAGACAGGGCCTAAAGTGCTGAGCTAGTCTCCTTCTGCTCATCACGCAACAGCTTTGCTTTGGAAATAAAACTTTACCTGAGGCCGGCAGTCCTGATCGCTGTTGCCATCAGGGTCTTCTTTGCCCCTCTCATCGTAGTAAACATAACCTGCCTGGCAGATGCAGGAGGCATCTGACTGCTGGAAAGCCCGGTTCAGCCCATGGCAGGTACAGCTGGTGGCACCTTAGACAAGAGCCCAGATTTAGAATGGACATCAGGGTGGGGAATACAGATCACTAAAACTGTGCTTATCAGAAAGGAGTGTGAAACTATGCTGAGGAATCATGTTTCTGGGTGATTTCCTTTTTAGTCTTTCTCTTAACGGAGGTGAATGTCTCACGCAACAGCAACTCACCAGGCTGAGAAGAAGAAGAGCTGCCACAGGGGAAGCAGGCAGCCTGAGCAGGGAGGTGATTGAAGGTGCCAGCCGGGCAGGCTTGGCAGTCCTCTATGTGCTTTGCAAAGTCGCTGCTCCGGCGGGTCCCTGGGGGACAGGGCTGAGGGGCAGATGCCAGGGGAGGGCAGTAATAGCCTCTGGGACAAGGCTTGTCATGGTAATTCTCGCTTCCTAGAGAGAGCAGAGGGCTGCCTCAGACACAGGCGCAAGCTAGGAGGTAGGCAGAGTTCACTTGCTTATGCCAGGGGTTTATGTCTGCAGAGGACTGAGCTCTGTCCACAGAGACCTTAAAACTTCCTGGTTACAATTTAAGCTGCTGTGTCTTCCCAACTCCCTCAGGGCAGCTCCACGTACCTCGTGGGCAGATGAAGCCTGCTGGGCAGGGCTGGCAGGGGGCCGTGATGAGAGAGTCATGACGGTAGGTGCCTGCATCACAGATCCTGCAGAACTTCTCAAACGAACCCCTTGGACCTGGCAAGCTGAGGGCCATGTATCCTCCTTCACAAGGCAGCGGGTGGGCACTGCCTGGGGGACAGTAGTAGGGAAACACACACCTGAGGACAAAACAAAGCAGGAAGGGGGGGAGAAAGCATCTGAAAAAGGTTTTGATAGCCACATTCAATGCCAACAAAACTAAAGACGTTTCTGGTCTGGTTCTAGGCTCAAGCTAACGAGTAGAAATCATAAATATCCCCATTCAGTCCTGGCAGTCACCAATTCCCATCACCGGGATTACAAAGATGCATTGGCACGATGCACGAGGACCGTGGCTGAAGCATTAACTTGGCTTTATCACAGGCACATTTCCCAATGACCAGAGCTTTTAGAAACTTAGAGCTGGCAGCACCAAACATGCTGGGTACTCACAGCTGCTCGGGGCTGTTGTATGTGGGTGATCCTGCGGGACAGTAATACCCAGGAGGGCACACGGAAGGCACGGCAGTGCGAGCACCACAGTATGAGCCAGGCCTGCAAGGCTTGGGAGTTACCGAACCTGGTGGAAAGGAAGGGGGGGGGCTGCTGATGGATTCTGTGGCACTCCCTGAACTGGAAAGCACATGTGGGGAGACAGTGAGCAGGGGGGCTTTAGTAAGCTTGACTGCCCATAAACGCCACGCTTTTCCCATTGCTTACGCAGGGGCACAGATCTGTAGGAATCGGGTTGCTGTTTAGCATGAAGTGCTAACCTCTGAATGCCTAGCCCTGGATCAGGAAAGGTGTCTGCTCCTTTTATAGCCCCAGACCACCTGAACCTCAGCTAGAAGAGTGCAGGAAAGGAAGGCTGACAAGCAGGAAATGGGAATTCATAGGGCAAAAGCCAGGAGAGGGCTTCAAGGCAATAAGCCCACTCATAAAGCCACTCCATAAGTGACCATTTCCTAGGAGGGCTGCTGTAAGAAATGGGATTACAGTCGCTGCTAAATAGCATGGATGTGCGTGCTGTGTGTGCTGTTCAGCCATCTAGCCTGAGAAATGGCTGGAAAGAAGGAAGACAAAGGAGCACAGCCATGTCACCTGCTGGGCATTCGTAGCCAGGTTCACAGGGCACTCCTTGGGTGTTTGGCAGCCCCGTGGGTCCTGGGTCTGGGCAGTAGAACCCAGGTGAGCAGGGATCACACTCCTCCAATGATTTCGCACCAGGCTGGATCCTGGAAGTACCAGCTGGGCAAAGGAAAGCGTCCCCTTTACCAGGGCACCAGTAACCAGGGGGGCATGGATAGTCCTCAAACCTAGTCATACCTGTTAGGAGGAGAAAGGAAGGAAGGAAGGGGGGCTGAATGGCCAGGAGTAGGTTTAAAGAAGGGCTTTTAGCTCAATGTGACTACAAATCACTGCTCCCTTTCCCTCTCTCATCTTAGGGAGTTCTGGGAAAGGACCTTACCCGACAAAGGGCACTGATAGCCCGGAGGACACGGCTGGCAATCCGTCAGGCTCCAAGCTCCTGGGTGCTTGCGGTACGTTTGTGGAGGGCATTTCTGAGGTGCCAGGACACTGCTGTGGTCACTGCCATTGCCTCCGAAGCAGTAGTATCCTGACGGACAAGGATGGGCCTCTGAATCCCCTAATAAGCAGAAAGCAGGGCCTTAAGGAGACATCTTTTCACTGTGATTGAACATCTTTCTTCTGTGCTCTCCCTGGGCCATTCCTAAGCTACTGTGTACAATCCACCTCTGCAATCCAAGCCCCTCTTCTCACAGTTGGCACACAGGGATATTTGGAGACTGGCTGGATCTCCTGCACTTCCAGTGCTTGCAGGAGCAGCACATTATAACAGCAGCATCAAGCATCTCTTCTCCCTGCAGACACTAGAACTCATTGCTAGAGACCCGTGTGTCCTGCTGCCAGGACTGTTCCACAGAGCAGTGTCTGGTATCAAAGCTGGCTTCACCAGTTCCAGGGATGCACACAGCTCCCTTGAAAAGCAACTCCTATTCCCTGCCCTCACTCTTGACACCCAAGTTCCAACCTGCTTTACACCAGTGGCCTGGTGGACAGGGCAGGCAATCTTCTCTCTTCACAGCCCCTGGAAGATCTCTAATAGTATTGGCAGGACATGGTACAGGTACCTCAGATCCCTCCTGGCAGTAGAAACCTGCAGAAATGGATGGGAAAGAGATAAAATTAGACATGGAAACCCTCCAATGCCAAAAATTACTTGGCAAGTGCCTCCTGTTGTTAGAGCTGCAGGGATGCTGTGCATACAGAGAGCCAGGCCAGCGGCCATCAGACTCTGCTGGACTCACAGCCTAAATCAAGGTGGCCTTTTTGGTCAGGCACACCCCTTTGTTCAGAAAGAAAGGACACCAGTGAGCAGGGGCAACTTCCAAGAAGGGATCACAATGTATTACACCAGATAAGGGATGCTTTCGGTTGGTTAGAAGCAAGTCAGCACTCTGTGCTCTCAGTCCTCCTGAGGCTCTGGCTTACCTGCAGGACACAGCCCTGCACACACCTGGCCCCAGCGGCACCCGGAGAGGAAGCGCCAGGAAAAGCTGTGGCCCCGTGGAGCGGGCTGAGAGCTGCCAGCAAGGCAGAAGTATCCAGCAGCACACTTCCCTTCCAGCCGCCCGTGCCTGGAGCAGAGGGGAGAGTAAGCTTTACGTAAGGCGTAGCGCTGACAATTTGGCACAGAAGCAGAGTGAGTGTTGATGCCATGAACTCCAAAGTTTGCAACAAAAGAAAGAACTTCTTACAGTGATACCAGAGGTAAAACAGACCTGTATCTTTTTCACATACAAAAACACGCAGGAAACTAGACAAAAAGAAGTTAAAAAATGAAATGAATCCTAACCTGCAGTAGTGACCAGGTAAGCAAGGCAGGCATTCCTCCTCATCCCAGAGGCCAGTCATATTTGCAGGAGTGAAGGTGCCTTCAGGACACACGAGAGGAACCTGGGTACCTGGAAGGGAAACCGCAGAGACGACAACAACCCAAGGAAGACTGTGTGATGTTACAGGACTCTTGAATTGCAACAGAGCATAACAAATGCCTCCCAGAAAGCAGGCTGGCAGCTCTGCCACCTTTGCTTGTTGCCAGCTCTGCATCATCCGGCTTACAGGAAGATACACATCTGGTTTGTATGGCCCTGGGATTGCAGCAGGGCAAGCAACACTTGGATCCTTAGCAGAGCGTACCTGTAGGACAGTAGGAATGTGGTGGGCAGAGCTTGGGGTCTCCTGCCACCGGCTCCTGGCAGTAGAATCCCCTCTGGCATGGAAGGCACAGCGCAGAGCCCCTGGCCGGCTGGTATTCCCCGTCTGGGCACGGTGTTGGGTGGGCTGCCCCTGACTGGCAGAAGTGACCCTGGCCACAGCAGAGGAGGAAGAAGAGGATAGTGTGGGCATGGTGACAGACTCAGGGTAAAGGGTGAACCCAAGAATTACCAGAGCTTATGGCCACATCCCCTGTGGTGCAATCAACTGTGTGACCCTTTACCAGTGTGGAAAACCAACACCTCCAAGCCCAGAGCTGAGCCCACCCCCATCTTTCATTGCCCAGCTGTCCCTGCGCAGTACCCTAGGGCAGAGGAATGCCGTGGGGCTGATGGAGCTGAAGTTCGCTGGGCAGTAAAACCCCTCAGCACAAGGTCCTGTCGGAGAGCTCAAACCAACACTGGCACAGAAAGACCCAGGATAGCATGGCATACAGCTTTCCAGGGAGGTGCCACCTGAGGAGGAAAGCAAAGGTCAAGATCAACATGAGAGAGATGAAAGTACACCCGAGTGTCACAGCATCGTCAGCACTTAAAATTTGACTTGGTAACACATCACATCATCAGGCCCAGCTGAGTGCACAGGTACCCTTCAGTGATCAAGGGGCACCCCCTCACCCCTGGCTGCTCCCCCGCCACTGCAAGCCACGGGAGAAACCCCTGGGTGAAGTCACGCTCACCTGTAGCATTGTTCAAGGTTCCAACTGGGCAAGCAACTGGGAGATGAGTGCCCTCTGGACAGTAGTGCCCAAGTGGGCAGGGCCCACTGAACGGGAATGCGGGTGTCCCATGTGGAATGGCATCAGTGGCTCCTCCTTCGCAGTAGTACCCAGCCGCACACAGCCCTGCCGTGGGAGAACACAGAGGGTGGCAACCACCAGCCCATGGCAGTTCCCATGGGAGGGGAAGGATTTAAGAGGACAGAAAGGAGAGCAGCAAAAGTCTTAAAAGCAAAGAAAGAGAAAGTGGAAAAAGCTAAGGGACACAAGGAAAGCAATGCACAAAACAAAGGCACTGTTAGAACAGAACAGAGAGAAGAAATGATGGGTAGGCAGAGACATAGGGTAGGAGGGTGCCCTCCAAATCTCCAACCCTTCTCTTGTGGGTGTCTGTCACCATCAAGCTCACCATCTGGTTCCCAGTTAGCATCTCCTCTGCAGTACCGCCCCACTGGGCACAGCTGGCAGGCAGTGGGGGCTGCTGCCCCCTCCAAGGCGCTCAGCGTCCCCTTTGGGCACGGTAGCGGGGCAGCAGTGCCAACTGGACAATAGTGACCTGCACGTGGAGGGAGGTAAATGAGACACTGCTCAGAAAAAGGAAGGAGAAGAGGTGGCGAGGCTGCTCTAAAGGCAAACACCACGGTCACCCAGGGTGAACCACAGCTACAGCTCAGCCAGAAAGAGGTGTGTGGGCACCCATCACATCTCTTCCCCTTCTGTGCCAGGGGTTTTGCTGCTCATCTTGCTCACCTCTGGGACAGCTGAGTGGCTCGACAGTGGCAGCATTGCTGCAGGCCATACCAGCTGGGCAAGGAAGGCAGGCACCTGCCCCCAGCATGGGGCTGAATGTGCCCGGCTCACAGGGCACTTCTAGCCCAGTGCCAGAGGGGCAGTAGAAGCCCCTGGGGCATCTGTAGCCACGAATCCCATCAGAAGGACAGGGGCGAGAGTTTCCTTCCAGGCAAACGTACCTGCAAGAGAATTCAGACCTGAAACAATGAACTCGCAGCCCTGTTCAGAGGCAAGAGCTGGGGCAGGTGCTGATCAAGGCACTGTGAGGTACTCAGACCCAGTATTCTCCAGTTTGGATGCCCCGCCAGTATAACCTACAGCAAGCCTGCCAGCTGGATTTTCCCACTAAGGAGCGACTGCCTCACCGTACCCTGCGTTACATGGCGGTGCCTGGGCCAGGTCAGACAATCCTGCCCCACTGCAGTACCGTCCAGCTGGGCAGGGCTGGCACTGTTCCTCTGCCTCCAGGCCCACCATCGTGGAAAGGGATCCGGGAGGACAGGGCAGGGGGTACCCCGTGCCGCTGGGACAGAAGTGCCCCCCAGGACAGATGTCATTACCGGGCAGACCAAGGCTGGAAGATTCCACCTGTGTCAGGAAAACACAGAGACAAGAGTGTTACTGAAAGGACATTCAGCACAATGTGCTAGGAGAGAGGAAGGGACACGTCAGAGCTGGGCCCTTCCAGTTTGTTGCCACTGAAACTAAACCAAGACCACGGCTGGCATAAAAAAGGCCACTGGCTGCCGAGGCACAGCCATCCTATCCCAGATACCACCTACCACAGGGAGAGGACAGCAGCACACGCCAGTGCAACCCACAGAAACAGAGGTCTGGCCAGAATTTGTTAGTAGGCAGCAACATATTCCAGCAGACATTAGGAGCAGCCTGCCTGCCGCTGCATCTGAGGAGCTCTCCAGGGCAGCAGGCAAAGGCCTGAATAACTCCGTGCGGAGCAGCGATGCTTGGAAAATGTTACACCAGAAGCTACAAGATTGTGACAGCGCAGCCCTTGTCCCCAGGTCACTGGGTTTACTGTGCTGCTGCCTGGCACTCACTCACTCACCCTGTGTTTGAAGGGGGCTGGGCTGACGGCTCCCTTGGCACAATGATAACCCGAATAGCAAAATCCTGAAGGCTGCACCAGACCTGGGGCTGAGCAATACATGCCTACAATGAACAGAAAAGCAACCTCAGCGTGAGGGACTGCACAGAACATCAGCAGAGGAGTCAATAGTGTGAAGGGAGAAGTCGTATTTTCCTCAGCCTTCCCACATACGCCCTCTGGCCTTGTACCCAGTCTCTACTTACCTGCTGGGCAGGGCTCACAGTCAGACTCGCTGGTGGCACCAGTCCTGGGGCCAAAGGTGCCCTTCGGACATGGATGCTCTGTACTGAAATTGGTCCCTGGCAGACAGAAGTACCCAGCGGGGCACAGCTCAGGAGTATGTGCTCCAGAACCTAGGACACAAACAGCAGCATCTCGCTCAGGAGGAGTTACAAGAGGTGACAGGCAATGCCATAGTCAGCCCTGCTCCCCTGTTTGTTCAGCCAGACTTAGGACACAGGATTCACCATGCGTGCTTTTGATTTAGTGATTCAGATTCCCACTGCAGCAATGGGAGAGAAACAGCACTTCCAGAGGAGCTGCACTTCAGGTGCAATCCACCTCATCCTCAGACAGATGTCTGAAACAAGAAAGAGAACCTCAGAAGTGTCTCTTTCTCTCAGTTGACTACAGGGGAAGAACAGAAGTCTATCTCAGGTACAGATGTCTGCAGAGGAGCTGTCTACAGTTTTATTAGAGCAATCCCACCTAGGGAGTTCAATTCCACCTGCACAGCCAGATTTCTTGGGGGTTTTTGGTTGCATGCATGAGCTGCCACATGGAAATAGCACCATTATTTGTGTTTTCCTGAACACATGGGGTTTTTTTCCCCAGAATGGAGAAAGATTTGGCTTCAGCCTCTTGTTCCCTACGTCATATTCTCTGGAGTGTGTTTTGACTTCTATTCTTGGCAGAAACTGATGCACCTGCCTGTCTAGTCCAATCCACGCAATGCTAACTTAGTAGAACCTTAACAGAAGCAGGGAAGCTGTGGCTCTCAGAGTCCTTCTTAGTTCCACTAAGTCTGACAGGAAGACTCAGCCCACAGTGACATGGAATCCTTCTTGATCGCTATGCCCAGCCCCTCCAGGCTCCTCACTGCTTGCAGAAGAGTCCTCCTGGGCAGCAGTCACAAAAGTCCTTCCTCTCCTGTGACTGATAGGTCCCATTCTCACAGGGTACAGGAGAAGCAGACCCCATGGGGCAGTAAAAGCCTCGTGGGCAGCAGTAGGGAAGGGGAGGTACTGAAGCCTGGACGAGCAGGCAGTAGTAGCCTGCAGAACACAGTCCCTCAGAAGTGGTTTTGCCCAGCCCTGCAACAGCAAAAGCAAAACCTTTCACTTTCCTTTGCCGATCAAAGACCATGGAAACCCTTATCTCCTGAAATCCTGATCTCCTCCATCAAATACCTGTAACATGTCAGAAAGTACCTATTTTTTCTCTGAAGTTCAACCTCAGACAAAGCTCGTATCATCCCACAGGAAAGCCAGTTCTGAATTACATTCCTGGGGCTTACGGGCTTTCAACTAAATCTCAGCTGTGATTCTGAGCCTCTCAGTTGTGGTTCCAGCTCTGCTGTAAACTCATGTTAGCTCAGTCAAGTCAGTTCTTTGCTGTCGCTTCAGTTCTGTGCCTGAGAAAGTAAAAGCCTCTGTCTCACAGAAGGTGAGGGGTGAGTCTGTTCCTGTCAGTGTGACCAACAAATATTCCAGTGTTGTGGGGAGCAAATAAACATCTTGTACAGACAGATGGTGAGAACCTCCGAGAAGGAGCAGCTGTCTCAGAGCAGAGACCCTGGCTGCTGGCCAGTACCAAGCGCCTGTCTGCCAGGATGTTCTGTTTCCCAGAGAGACCGAAGACACGTGAAACACCCAGAAGAGGTGGCTGAGCCAAGAAAGAAAGGTGTAATAGCAAGAATTGTTATGTGTGACCTGAAACTGCTACCAAGAACCTGACAGGACTTTTGGATGACAAATGATTAGGGTCATTTCTACTTCGTGCACATCCCACAGAAGCCTTTGCTAACCAAAGATCATGTGTGGCCCTTAATGGGTCACTCCTGAGTTCAAGCTTGTAAGAAACGAAGCTGCAGTGGGTGTCTATCTTGACTCACGCTGTGTAACCTCCCAGTTCCCAAACCCACCAGCAGAGACCCACCACTGCAGAAGTGTCCAGCTGGGCAGAGCTTGCAGTCTCCTGACTGCTGCTTTCCACTGTCGGAGGTGAAACTGCCAGGGCTGCATGGGATCGGGGACTCAGAGCCTTCAGGACAGTAGAAGCCAGGGGGACAACGCTTGTGATCTGGCTGGGTGGCTCCAAGGTCGCAGAAATACCCAGCATAACACGTACCTGCAAGAAAGAAAAGCTTTGGCATCAGGTTTTTAAGCAACGAGAAACCACCAGAAAATCTGAACCAGGAGACAAATAAAGGAAAGATGTTAGATGTGTGCAAGACGCACCAGAAACAGTGGCCAGGCCTTGTCCTTGGCAGAACCTCCCCCCGGGGCAGGGCAGACAGGCGTTACGGTAAACCATCCCAGACTGAGGTAAGAAGGTGCCAGTGGGACATGGCTCAGGCTGGCTGCTGGCTGGTGGGCAGTAGTGGCCTGCCGGGCAAAGGCTGCCTGTCTCCTCGTCAGCAGGATTGGGTACACGTGCCTTTGAGGCACAGTAATACCCAGGCAAGCAGGGGCCGCTTGGGGCAGAGAGGCCTAAAGGAAAGGAGCATCGAGTCAAAGGAGCCAGCGGCATCACACAAATCACAGCCTCTGCACTAACCAGACCAGACAGGCTTTGTCATCCCAATGACTTCAGAGACTGCTGACCTGTGACCAGCCCTGCTATTTAATGGCTCGATCTGCAGATTCCCATGTATTCTTACAAAACTGATTTCCAGTCAGCTAAAGGCCTAAACGGCTTCCTCACCCCCTACACAGACCGGGCTGATCTGAGAGGCAACCAAAACTGAACGAGTCCTGGAAATCGAGATGCTTGGGTCTTGGGCTCATAACCTTTGCTGAAGCAAACCCACCTGCATCTGCATCTTTAATTAAATCTGCGAAAGATAGTTTGCAAAAACCTTTAAACTGATCACACAGATTCTCTCAAGGGGGCCCAGAAATCACTTCAAATGCTACTTACAAGTCATTGAGAAGAACACATCACCCAGTGGACGAACTGTTGGACTCCCCGAGGTACAAACCAGCCTCGGACTGCATGTAAGTAGTATGAGATTCCTACCTGCACCAGCACAAAATGCACCTCCAGGACAAGGCTGGCATTCCCTGACATCCCCCAGCCCAGTTTGGTTACTGTAGGTGCCCTCTGGGCAGGGGTACTGATTGGCAGCTTTTGTTCCCGGCAGGCAGTAGTATCCTGCTGGACATTCCAGTGGTCTGACCACGACACGTGGGAAGTTCTCTTGGAGATCACCCAGCTGGTCTTTCAGGGTGCAGAACCTGCCAACAAACCCCCCACAGTCTTGCTTCAGCCCTGTCTGTCACAGAGACTAAGAAACTTCCCCTGTACAACAGTGACATGCCAAGACTATGCAACAAAAGGAAAGCAAACTGCTTGATAGGAAACAAATGGAGAGCTAAGAGGCAACCTGTCCAAACTGTTTTGTCCATGCCAGCAGACAGACCTACCAGGATGGATTTTCTATGATACATAAAATGACACAAGAAAGGGACAGGCGATACAGGAACAGAAAGGAGAAAACCAGCCTTGTCTATCAAAGGAGAGACACACAGAGCAGCCCGAGGCAGCAGGGGACACATCCTGAGGAAAACATCAAGGGTAGGGAGTGAATCCATTTCACTTACGTTCCTGCTGGGCATGTTTCACACTGGCTTTTACCAGCCTGGGCCTGGTATTTTCCAGAGGGACAGGGTATGGGCTCTGGGCTGCCAGCAGGGCAGTAGTGACCCACAGGACACACACAGTCTAGGAGTATAGAGAGAAATACACTAACATCACTGTTCTACTGTCCTGGGCAGCTGTATAGTGCCGTCAGAGGAAAAGCATCAACACAAACCTAGAACTGGGAGATTTAAGAAACTAAAAGCTTAATAAAGACCAAAAAGCCCCCAAACTTAGGTTTAGCATTGCTAAACACAGACTGGAGCAGTGGAAGCCTGTGCACCGTACTCTGAACACCAGCTTCACGTGTCACTGGGCTCAGCTCATCACCAAATGGCCCTGCAGCCGTGTTGCCCTGACCAGCTTGCAGAAAGCCAAAGGGGCTGCAGCCCCCCCACACCCTCAGAGCCACCTGCATGTTTCTAAAAACTCCGGATTTGAGTCACACTTATCTCTACATCACCCTTCTGAAAGGGAGAGTAGCCAACCGAGCATAACCTCTCTTCCACTAGCACTTTCTAACAATGTCCAAAGCATCACAAGGAGTAAACTCCTCTCAGGATAGTTTTTCAGTTTGTTTTTTGCCTTGATAAGATCCCTGGTTTCTCCTATTATGTTTACACACAGTTGCCCACTACTTAACCTGTGTTACTTGGAGTAAGTTTGGAAAACACCCTTTAACCTAAATAGCCAGCCATTTTGAGATGAAACTTGAAACTGCACATTAAGGCAGATTTTAAGATCATCTTGCCACTGTACCTCCTGCATGTAAAGCATGACCCCAGGGATGTCCTACCTGAACGCTGGCCTGACACAGAGCCCTCCGGGCAAAACCATCCTTCTTTGCACAAGCCCTCTGGGGAGCTCCGACCGCGCTGAGAACAGAACCATCCTGGGAAGCAGGCCTGGCAGTCCTCTGCTGACTGGCCACCACGATGAGCCAGAAAGGAGCCTGGAAAGAAAAAGCCACCAAAATAATTTCTCACAGCATCCTAGACCCAGCTGGAGACGGAGGTGAAGAGAAGCCCAAGCTGGTCATGGAGCAACCTTCAAGGTACAGTAGCCCTTGCTACCTCTTGCAGAAGGTGCCAAAAGGACACAGCCTAGGAAGGAGCTCAAAGGCAGCTCAGTCCCCCGTGCTCCTGTGGGAGAGAAGGCAGCTGCCTCCCCCGAAGAGTGGTCTGCAAGAGGCTGGTCTTGAGTGCTGGCTGAGGTGAATTCCTATTTATTTTGGGCCTGGACCGAGCAGCACGATCAGTCCCTTGCTTAATGCAAGTACAGATTTAATCCAGGAAAGAAACACACATCACATCCCCTTCTCACCCAGCCTAATGTTTTGCCTCAGTAACAGTGACTTTAAAGGACAGCTCTCACTGCGTGGGGTGGGCGGCAGGGGCTCTGGGCAGTGTAAGCCCTTCAGGAGGGCTCACTTCCCCCCTTGCCCCCAGCTGCAGAGGCCAGAAAACTGCTCCAGGGGCAGGTTTGCTGTTACCGTCCGAAAATCCATTTAGGGCCAACGTTTCCAATACAACAGCGCTGGATTTGAGGCTAACCTTTGGTGTGGGTAGCAGCTGTCCCTCAGGGGACATGAAGGCATGCCACAGCACCAGGTCACGAGGGGCTACAGAACAACGGCACAGGCAGGACGAGCTCAGCAGCACACAGGGAAGGGAAGCAATGGTGTGCAGCAGCTGCCATCAAACCTACCTGGGGGACACGGGGATGGAGAAGAACTCCCGGCAGGACAGAAGTGGCCTCGAGGACAGATGTTGCCCACTGCTCCGTCCATGGGGTTTGGGAGAGTGGAGCCCCCTGTGCAGTAGAAGCCAGCCTCACAGGGACCTGATGGTGCTGCGAGCTCTGCAGTTGCGCAGTACAAACCTGAGGTGGGGGCCAGAAGCAAGGCCATCATTTTAGAGACAGCAGAGCCCAACAGTCACAATGTGAGACTGGGATTGCCCAAGACTGTTCAAAAACCCCAACCCACCACACTTGTGCAGGAAGACAGACTCTTCTCCTACCTGGAGGGCAAGGAAGAGGGAGGAATGAACCAGCAGGACAAAAGGTTCCTGGCTGGCACAACCCAACAGATCCAGAAGCTGGAGCTGCCGTGCCTGCCAACGGAAGAGACGCGGCGCTGAAACACAGGAATTGCAAGCACTCTATCTTATCTAAAGAGCTCAGGAAGAACAGAACTGGTGAATTAAGTAAAAAGGGAAAGTAAGCCATCCAGAACCTGGCTGGGTCCCTTAGGTGACTCTCTTAACACCACCTCCTCTATTACAATCATCATCACGTTCCCCGACGTACCAGAGTCATTTCCAGGAAACACTGGTTTGCTTGATGTGGATCCAGGAGGACAAAACCATCCAGGCATGCAGAGCCCATCTGGTCTTGCTAGGCCTGGCTTGGAACAGACCCTTCCAGGAGGACACAGCTGGCACTTGGAAGCATCCCAGATATTTAAAGCGTCACTGTAGGTCCCAGGGGGACAAGGATACTGCGTAGCAAATTTGGTATTCCTGGGGCAATAGTGACCTAGGAAAGGAAAGACAAGTTTCATCAAAGTTAACAACGTGCTGGGAGAATCCCCAACCTGCACAAAGCTTTCTGCTCATCTCTTTCTGAGGAGGACCAATCCCAAGCCACGGTGGTGGGCCCATCTTGCAGTTCATCACTACTTGAGGATAGCTATGTCACAAGGGCTGCGTGAGATGAAGCTGATCAGCACCAAGGATTAGGGCTGGTTGGAATAGCATGTAGCTTTTTGATGAGAAGATCTCAAAGCACATGAGAAAAAGGTCCACTGTCAAAACTTCTCCACTTAGGAGGGTGCAATCAGACCTACCTTCTGGGCAGTCTGTACGGGTTGTGGCAGCAGTTGTGCAGTAAAAGCCTTCTGGGCACTCCAGACACTGTGCTGTACTCCAGGATGGGCTGTAGCTCCCTGCAGGGCACGGCTGTGCTCTGCTGCTCCCCACCACACAGTAATGCCCGGGTGGACATGGCCCTCCACTGACTGTTGTCTTTGGAGAAAATAAACACTACCACAGTTACAGCCTGCAAACTGACAGGCCAGCCTTGCAGAAAGATCCCTTGTCACGTTCTACTGGTGGAGAGAATTTGGCACATAGCAGAAAACCCATGCTTATCCCTCAGTCTCTAAGGCTGCACACCTTTTTCTTTCCAAAATGAGGGACTGGAATTCTGCCCATAACTGATCTCACCGGATGGCACCACCCTTTCATCATTTGTAGTTCACAGGGACCTGTGGCCCCAAAACGGTATCTTGCTGAGTTATACCATCTCTTAAAACTCTTACTGCATTTGCTAGGAAGAGGGCTGACAGGTGCAGTATTCTGATCAGAGCCATGCACTCCTATCCTGGGCAATTCTATCTGATGCAGCATTCCACTCAGCTCTGCAGCATCGATACACAAAACAGAACTATTTTTGGTCAGATGTGTGAACTGGAAGGAGGCCAGGTGCATTTTGCCATTTCAAGCCCCTTTCACCACCAATAAACCAGATGTACCTGAGACAGAAGATAACGTGTGGTAAGGGAGAGTATGAGCTGGGGCAAAAGAACTAAGGCAACCTCACAGTCTGTTCCACAGAGATGACATTTTACACTCTTTACATCACTGGCACAGTTTACCCTGGGAGGTTTAGGAGATGTGGCTCCTCCACTGCAGTAGAATCCAGCCTCACACAATCCCGTTGGAGATACAAGTCCAGTCCCATTGCAAAAATACCCTGGAATCAAGAGGGACCAGAGATGAACCATAATATTGATCCCACAAGACAGAAAACAGCAAGTACGTAATGAGGAAATAACTACTGAAGCATCATGCTTGATGTCACCCACATCTAATTGCTTGGAGATGCTTTCACTGGGGAGTTTCTCAGGACCTCTAGAAAGGTTGGTGTCTGGATAGAATTTCCTTAATCCATCCTTTCCATATTGTACCTGCATCACACAGGAGACAGTCCTCGATCCCCATATTCCCAGTGGAGTTGCTGTAATGACCAGGAGGACATGGCTGTGGAAAGGCAGAGCCCATGGGACAGTAAGTTCCCTTTGGGCACCTGTTTCCCAGAAGACCATCCTCAGGCGCTGGACTAGAAACGCCGCCGCTGCAGTAGAACCCGGCCAAACAGGGTCCCGTAACATGCGACTGCCCTGCCAGTGCACAGTACTGCCCTGAGGAAGGAACACAATGCCATGAGTCCTGGCAGAGGCACCCACAAAGATAACCCAGAGACCAAGCTACGTGCTTACACCACCCATCCACTGAACCACAGAAGCTCAAGAACATTCAATACACATTGTCATACGTTCTCCTGTCGCCTCCCTGAGAGGTCCTTACTTGCCATTTACCTGGGTCGCAGGGGGTGCAGTGAGACACCAGGCTGCTTCCAGTCCGTGGGTTGTACGTCCCCTTAGGGCATGGGAACTGAGTTGCAGAAGCAGTGCCAGCAGGGCAGTAATGGCCAGCAGAACATTCGTTCTCCAAAAAGGAAGAGGAGTTTTGGGGGCAGAAGAATCTGGTCCAAGGAAAGGTTAAAAAAAACCCAACCCCAAACCAACTAATGAAGGGGAAAAAAATAACCCCAAACCCCAGAAAATTTTCTAGCAATATTGTAATTTACAAGTAATAACTTAATGGTGGGTCTACTAGTCTAATGTGGCTGCTCCACTGTGCTGTACTGACCACAAAAGAGACCTACTTATGCACATTACTCCACTTTTAGTTGCTTCCTCATATGCCAAATTGATGGCATAATTGCAAAAGCCACAGAGACGTAATTTTCTTAACTTGAGTCATAACACATCCAGGCTGTGATTCATCAACTTGTAAAAGTTAATCAAGGTCAAATCCAGTCAGTAATTGGAGATGAATCCCCCAAGGAAAAGAGAGACTCAGCATCAGATGATACACAAGATCCTCTTCCCTTCAACAAGCCTGCGTCAGCCTGTTGCCAAGGGAACCAGCTACTCCTTCAGACATGGAAAAAGTTTATGGTGCCCATGTTTTCCTCGCTCTGAACAGCCTTCTGATCTAAATCCCCTTCTGCTGCAGTTGTACCTGGGTTTAGGACTTCTCCTGGCCCCGTAGCCAACCCTACAGCGTTGCTCTGCTTTCACACAGAGACAAGTGCTTTTCAGTGATAACTCATCTTCCCACCACATGCTGCTCTGTGACTGGGTAAAGAATTATTTCCAACAGCCCCTCACTTGTACATATGATGCTAAGCACACTCTTACCCTTGAGGACAGGGGAGGCAGCTGGCTTGCCTTTCTGAAGGGTTATAGGACCCTGCCAGACAAGGAATTGGAAGAGCTGTGCCCTCAGGACAGAAATAACCTGGAAAAGGAAGAGCTGATCAGAACCAGCAGTCTTTGGAAGACCAAAGCCAAACCAGACTTCAAGCAGGAGCTGAACTCACCCTGGGGACATGGCTGTGGCTTCTCACCAGAGACACAGTATTCACCCTCCGGGCAAGCGTGGCACTGCTCTCCACCGGCGTGCAGCATGTAGGAGCCAGGGGGGCATGGCACTGGAGTCCAGGATCCAAGAGGACAGAAGTGACTGGCTGGACACGGAGCTCCTGAGAGGCCATCAGTGGGTGTTGGGGTCTGGGCTCCTGCGACACAGTAGTACCTGCAGCCACAAACACAGGAACGAACCCTCCTTGATTTCAACAGGGTAAAGAAGAGCCCTTGCAGACCCCTCTGCTTACAACAGAGCACAGAAACATGTTAGCTCTTCTGCTTACCCTGGGCTGCAGTGTCCTGAGGGGGCCCTCTGCCCAGAACTACTGCAGTATTGCCCCCCAGGGCACAGCTGGCAGTCCAGCAGGCTCCTGCCACCTTCACTGCCAGACCACGTGCCGGGAGGGCACTGTGTTGGAAGGGGTGTGCCTGCAAACATCAGCCACACCGGAGTGAGGAAACGCCACCTCATGCTTTCTATGGATTAAGAAAAAGGAGGCTTGAGCAAAGCAGCCTACCTTGGGGACAATAGTGACCAGGGGGACAAGGAAGTCCTGATTCTCCATCTTGGGGGTTTTTTACTCGGGCACCACTCTTGCACCAAAATCCCTCAGCGCAATCTCCTAGAAAACAGGATAACTTGTACAAAGTACAGGAATATATTAAAGTAACAGCACAGGCACACAGATTTCAGAATGCAGGCTTCCCTGTGCCATCGTGCAGGGCCACTGCATGGCTACAAAGTAATGATGCGATGGTCATCAGGCAGAGGAGTTGCTTGCAACTGTAAGGAGTGCAGATTTGGTAGCAGATGCCAGACTGACAGCTCCTAGACAGGGAAGCACTTCATCAGCTCTGACTGAGCACCGCCTCCACATTTGGGCGAGTACTTAATCCCCACTGGGTTTTCTGACGAGGCATCGTACATAGAGGTATCATACACAGAATTCTAGTTTTCACAGTTTCCCCTCTCACTCCTTGCTTAGCAAAAATAATCATCTTCTTTCTTGGAAAGTTCTCAACAAGTAAAACAGGATGGCCCACCTTAGCTGAGATCAGAAGCCTAGCGTCCTACCTCCCATCCCCAGCATCGGCCACCACCCTCTAGCAGGAGCAAATGCTCTCAGAAGAACAGCAATATACCTGTTGGAGCAGCAAGCCCAGGGAATCTGCAGTATTTTCCTGGTGGGCATCTCAGACATTCCTCGATGGTTCTCAGTTTCTGCCTTGGCCCAAAGGTTCCCACAGGACAGCTGTACTGAGTGCTGCTCTTTGTCCCTGGTGGGCAGTAAAAGCCTCGTGGGCACGGGTAAAGGGTAAGGTCGATAACTGGCCCTTGCTGGCTGTCACAGTAATAGCCTGCAGTGAAGACAGAGGAGAGCAGGTGAGGTTAGTCCCTGAGAGATACCAGCTGCGCATTCAGAAGCTCCTAACAGGTTCTCCCAGGAACACAAAGCACCTCACTGGCAACTCACAAAATAAAGTGTACTGCTGACTGTATTGATCTGAAGCACACTCCTGCTAGGACACAAACGGCCACCCAAGCGTTCCGCTTACTACACTGTTTAGAAGGACATTTCCCACCCAGTCGTACCCAGAGAACAGGACAAAGTTACAGGTGGCACAGGGAAACACTTAGGGACACACTTTGCCGTTAGTGAAACCCCTCAACTAAAGTCGTCCCACTGACCACCTGAGCTTCCCCTCACCAGTATTTTAATTGCTCAGAACACACAGAAGGTACTCTTTCTGCTTGATATCTGAATTGCTTTGACCTCTACTGGCAAGTCTCTAAGCTTTGATCCTTAGGAATGTGATAGGAACTATTATCCCTAGGAATTCCATGATGGGAAGGCTCAGGAATCAGTGATCAGCAGCCACAGAATAGCATTTGTGAAAAGACATTGTGAAAAACGTGACTCTTGTCTCCTGGACGCCTGCACAGTCTGCAGCACCCCCGGGACACCTATCAGGTCTCCCAGGAGAAGGCCTTTTCCACCCTACACCTGTGACTCACGGGAAGGTGTTTATTTTCACCTTGTACAAACACACGCTCTTCCGCGTGCGTCCCCAGGGACTCCATCGCTCTGCAGCACAGCGTATGCCTGACTTACCTTCCCAGCACTCTCCAGTTGGGGCACTGAGGCCAGGTACCTCGCAATAGAAGCCAGAGGGGCACGGCTGGCAGGCAGAAAGTGTTCTCCTCCCTGGGCGGCTGGAAAAGGTGCCAGCTGGGCAGAGCTTGGGTGCTGCTGATGCTGCAGCTGTGAGAACAGAGGATGGAGAGACTAGCAGTGAAAAGAACAACCAAGAGCTCTGCACTCAGGGGTTAGGTGGGCGTGCAACAACACGGATGCACTACCAGTGAAGCCTTATTTTTCAATCCTGGAGGCAAGTTGAGGCAGTGAGACAAGTGTGCCGCTTACCACTTTCAGAGACCAGGCCAGGCCAGGCCACTTCAGGCACTCTGGTCAGATACTAGCAAGCTGGGCACCACACCCTCAAAATCCCCCACTGGTGTTTTAAACGTGGCACAACATGAATTTTTTAGTCCTGGCTGTTGCTGGATACTTACTGCAGTAAGTCCCCACAGGGCAGATATTCCCAGTCACACCGTCTGTTGGTTTAGGAAGAGCTGCTCCACCTTTACAGTAAAACCCAGCAGTACATTCCCCACTGGGGACAGATAGACCTGGAAGACAGACAGGATAATGGTGCTCAAAGCCCTAAGACAAAGGGAGAAAAGCAGGAAAAACACTTGCAGCTTCCCCCTGGAAAACACCAAATGTGTCTGTTCATACTCTGTGTGTTCACATGGGACCTTTGAAGATGGGAAACCCCAGAAACAGATCACCCCTGTTCTCCAGAGACACTAACCTGAGGCATTGCAGTAAAACCCTGGAGGGCACGGGAGAGGCTCAGGGCTTCCTTTAGGGCAATAGAATCCAGCGATGCACTTCCCTCCAGTGGCAGTGGCTGGACAGAGGCAGTTGGCACTGGTGTAGTTATCCAGGTCGAAAGGCCGTGGGGTCCAAGCAGCTGAGACGCAAAACCAGCCTGAGAAGAAGAGAACATGACTGAGAAACTCTCACAATGACAGAGCCCCCCAAACTCTCGTGGATAAAGCAGCTGGGACAGCCTCACACAGCACAACCATGAGCACACAGAAGATGGAACCAGATAATATCCCGTCCCCGGGGCATAATTTTCCATGCATGACATGTGCAGTGATGCTTCTATCTAACACCCCATCAGCAATGCTGACAAGAGAATATTACAACTCTGCCTTTGCTTTCCAGGCACAGCACCCAATTCAGACTGGAAAGGCCACAGTAAAAGCTGTAGGGTAGAAGCATGAGCCTCCCAAACGTTCTGCCCACAAGCACTGGGCAACACAACAGCCACACAGATCCAGACTCACCCGCGTCACACTCGCCCGAGGCAGCGGTCAGGTTCTCCTTCCCACAGTAGTGCCCAGGTGGGCAGGGCAGGCAGCTATCCAGGCTCTGTGCCATTGGATCAGGGTTATAGTAGCCCCGGGGACAGGGAAACTCCATGGCAAACCGGGTTCCTTTGGAATAAAGGGAGCAAGAATATTTCATGAGCTATCAGTACTTCTGTATTGCTTCATGCCCTTCACAGCCAGGAGGGTTTCTGGGCGCTGCTCAGCTTCTTAAGCAACAGCCACACCTGGGGTTTAAAAGACCATGAGGCCATTTCTCTGTGAAGAACCAGGCTGACACTTAAACGTTTCATTAACAGAGATCACTGCCTGCCTTTAAGAAGAAGGGTGTCTCAGCCTGACCAACAGATTGCCCTGTCCCCATCTTACCTTTCGGGCAGAAGAAGCCAGCTGGGCAAGGATTTGTGCTGTAGCTGGTGGTGTTTTCTGGGCAGTAGTAGCCTGCAGCACAGGGGGAGCATGCAGCTTGTCTGGTGAGGTTGTTGTAAGTCCCTGCCAGGCAGGGTAAGGGCAAGCCGGTTCCTTCTGGGCAGAAATGGCTTACAGGACATGGGCCTCCTTTCTCCCACATGCCTAGGACACAGAAAGGAGAAGAGATGTGGCAGATAAAGGGAGCTGCTAAGGGAGGGATGGTGCCAACAAAGGCAGCAGATGAGAAGAGAGGTCAAGAGGATGCACAACAGAGTAACTAGAACACCACCGTATTCCAGCTGTGGAATACCTGACACAAAATTAATATGGGGAGGGCTAGATGACTGAGAGAAGGCAGAAGAGGGGATACTGGGGGAAAAGGTGGCATTTTTTGCCAAAGCCTCTGAATTACAGCACACAGGCAGAAGACACTGAGGTTCACCCAGCGCGGCTCACCAGCTGGCGATGGGGAGGAAGCTCCAGCGAGGCAGTAGTACCCAGCCGAGCAGGGTCCTGAGGGTGCAGTGAGGCCAGCGGAGCTGCAGTAATAGCCAGATGGACATGCTGTGCAGCTGGATCCCTGCCAGTTGTAGAGCCTGGTGAGGGACATAAGCAGGCTTTCTGTTGGCAAGGGTGTGAGTTCAGTGGGGAGACCACTGACGGCTACACCTCTGGCTGAGGGGGGACAACTGTGAAGCTGTTGTGATCGATGCAAAGTTCCACCTAATGAGCCTTACTGAGCTGCAGCCTCAGTCAGGAGAAAGGCGAAAGAACAGGAAAATAAATACATAAAAAACCAAAAGGGACGTAAAAATGAGCCTTGGCAGCACCAAGAAGCATACCTGTCTGAGTAAGTGCCCACAGGGCATTGCTGTGGGACACTTGTGCCGGCAGGACAGAAGTGTCCGGGTGGACATGGGCCACCAGTGCTCGTGTTTGTGGCTCCATTAGGGTTTGGAACACTAGCTCCTACATGAAGAGGACAGAACAAAGGTGTCCTGAATCATATGGGTTACTATTAACAGGCAGTCTGCCCCCCATGCCTAAAGAAACTTTCCCATACCTGAAGAAAACAACTGATCATTACTTACAACAATAAAGCCAAAAAATCTATAGTAGAATGGATCAATTAACAGCATTAAACCATTGGGGTGTTTCGCCTTTTTCACCATACACCTGCTGCTCTGAAAGCTGGGATGTTAGGGAGGAAGGAGATGATGGCCACACATTATACAGTTACCCTGCAAGTCTGTGAGCATTATTGTTAAATATTATATATTATTGTGTTTATTGTACAGAAACACCAGCTGAAAACTGACAGGAAACTTGCTCACAACAGTCAAATTCCTTCTACTGGCCTCAGAAAGGAGGTATCTGATCAGAGAAACTTCTGATGTGACTGAGTATAACCATGTCACGTAGCTTCATTCCTCAGGACTATCTTTGGCACTCTCTGCAATAAAAGCTAGGAGAGAGAGATTGCACAGGAAACGTAAAAAAATCCAAACCAAATTTCTAAAGGGCCACAGCTTCCTGACTTCTCTTTCTGCCCTCTGAATGCTAAATTCAATACCTGCTGTGCAGAAGAATCCTGGCCAGCAGGGACCACTGGGAGAAGATAATCCCCATTCTCCACAGAACATTCCTGGAAGACCACAGAGGGAAAGAGAGTATCAGTGAACTGGGAGAAAACCCAGGTGAGCTGCTGGGCTGTGTACACTGATTTGAGGGCAGAGGGGAAGACTGTGAGAGAGCCAGTCCCTTGACATCAGCACAACTGGGACAAAACCACGCTCCAGCTCAGATTGCTGCATTTCCCAGAGCTGGAGCACACACTGGTGGGTTAGGAAAGGAGATGTGTAGAAGGATGACCTCAGTACTGGGTCAGTTCCTCACCTGCGTGGCACTGTTGACACGTCTCGGCTTGGCCAAGCCCGTAGGAGGGGTTGTAAGTCCCAGGGGGACAAGGATAAAAGCTGATTCCAGTTTTCTGAGGGCAGTAGAAGCCAGGAGGACAGCGATGTCTTAGTCCTTCTGAGCAGTGAAACCCAGCAGGACAAGGAAAGCATCTGTCTTGACCTGTGAAGGAAACGCAGAAATCAGAAGGAGCCGAGCGCTGGTCCGCAGCCCCCGAGCGCAGCAGCAACCCCCACAGCTCGCCAGGCAGAGCAGCCAGGAAATCTGCTCGCTACCTCTGTGTATTGAGCATCACTGTTACAGTCCTGGTCATCAGCTGCTGCAGGGCTGAAATGTACCCCAACCACCCCCAAAGCCCACTGCCACCCCGCAAACACCAAAGGCTCAGAGTGGCTGGCAGCTGTCAAGACACCGTTGGACACAGAGACAAAACATCGGCTGTGCTCCTCTCTCCCCCACGTCACACTGAAGATGCCAAGCTCCAGTTCCTGACCTGTTGCATCACTGTATTCTCCACTGGGGCAGGGAGAAGGTGCTGCTGTGCCAGCCAGGCAGAAATGTCCTTGAGGACAGCGGTCTCCAGTGACACCGTCCTCTGGCTTGGCAGTCTTTGCCCCTCCAGCACAGTAATAGCCTTAAAGCAGAGAAGTGTTTGAGTCCCATCTCCTGTTCAAAACCCAACCGAATTTCTAAGTAGCTCAGGAAGTTCAGACTTTGTCTCACCTTGTGCACAAAGCCCTGTGGGAGCACCTAGGCCTGACATATTGCAGAAAAACCCAGGGGTACAAGGCAGGCACCAAGCAGCATCCCGGGCCCCTTTCTGTCCATTCCAGGTCCCAGCAGGACATGGCATCTCTTCTGGGTATGTGGTGCCAGCAGGGCAATAATGTCCTTGTGGGCAAAGATCTCCGAAAGGAACCCCCACCTGAAGCAAGGGAAACAAAGTGAATATGGTCTGTGAAAGCTTCAGTAGTGCCAAGAGGTCTGAAGCAATGCAAGATACTCAGCACTCACAGGTGAGGAGCTGCTGGAGCCTTGCGAGCAGTAATGTCCTGGCTGGCAGTGTCCTTCTGGGCTGGCCAGACCAGCCACGCTGCAGTACCTGCCTGCTGGGCAGGGCTTGCATGAACCAGCCCGAACTACATCCACGTACATTCCCTGTGCCAAGAGACAGGACCAGTGACAGGACCAAGGGGCTGGGAGCCTGCTGAAATTTACTGCTTGAAAACCAAATCTGGATTTGCTTCTTACCACAGGACATGGGAGGGGCGAGGAACTTCCAGCCAAGCAAAAATGCCCCTGGGGACAATCCCGGGGCGCAGCCATGCCTGTCTCATTGCAGAATGCCCCCTCTGGGCAGGCCATACAAAGGGACTGACCGCGGCCCTGAAAGAGGGCACACAGAAAGAATTGGGCACATGTGGGAAATGGTGGCTTACCATGAGAGTGAGTGAACGTGGCACATTCCCCCAACACCCAGAGACACCCTGCTACAAAAGAACCAGCCAAACAGACCACGGTCTGAGTGCTACTACAGGAGTGGTGGGCACAGCCCCGGTCTGAGAGAGCAGCTAGGCATGTGCTCTAGAGCAGCTAGGCACATGGTGCTTTGCCCATGCATGGAGAAGGCCTCCTCAGCACACTTCCAAGTTTGTAAGATGATGTACAAAAAACTGCCAAATGAGCTACAGACACCAGTGCTGGACTACTGGATCTGATGTCCTGACCCAAACCTTTCCAGTCCCACACAGAGTTCTTTTGTTATAGGGTAAAACAAGGGCAGTGGTGATTACCCAGTTTTGGAGAAAACCCAAGCCACTTACAAATGCCTCATGAATTTCTATTCAGCCACATTTCCAAGGGCTGTGATGACCCCATGAGTATCTTACACAGTGTATACTAACATACTTACAGGCTGGAAGCTGCCAAGAGGACATGGCTCCGGCTTGAAAGCTCCCGTTAAGGAATAATGTCCCTCCATCACCACTTGCTGAAGAGCATTTTTGGCACCCCCAGTACAGAAGTAGCCAGGCTCACATGGTCCTGAGGGAGCTTGGTTATTCGTCCCATCACAATACAGGCTGTGTGTGGGGAAAACAGAATACTGGGGTAGCAGCAGTTCCTTCCCATCACGGGAATTCTACAGCTCCACCCCAGTTGGTCTCCTCCTTGACACTAAAGCACAAAATTTACAGGTTTTGCACCCCTAAGCCCCAGACGATCTTGCACTGACCCTCTGTCACATCAGGATGAAGATATGGCTGCCTGAAAGTCACACTGTCCTTCAGCAGCCTTACCAAGCTGCCCGTACTCAAGGCACGCCCACGGAGAGGTGAAAGCCATCACAATCCATACCCATCCTTCAGAATCAAAAGGTGCAAATTTGGTGGCACTAATAGGAACGCAAGAGGGGGGCAGATTATACTATCTGGTAATACAAAAAAGGACTACCAATTAGTATTAATGAGCAAGAGCTGCCAGGTCGAGCCGTCGTGCACTATAGACATAATGAGTCTCGACAGAAGCCAGTGAAGAGTGGAAGCTGGGAGAGAACTCAGATGATTCTAATTCCTACAGTAAATCCACCGATACACATCTGAGAAGGGAGGCAGCACGTTGGCTCTAGACCCTGGGAGCAGAGGGGATGGGTGGTAACAAATCTAAGGGATGACCAGTCCCTTTGTGAGAGGCCACTCACCCAGGTGGGCAGTCCAAGCACTCGTGGGGGCTCCTCAACCCGCTGAGGTTGCTGTAGGTCCCTGGAGGACAGGGGACAGGCAAGGGAGAGCCAGGTGGGCAATACATCCCAGCAGGACACACGTCTCCTGTCACGCCGTCTGTGGGCAACTGAAATTGGGGAGGGGATCACACACAAAAAGGAGCAAACAGGGTTAAAATATTCACCAATCTGGGGCCAAGGGAATAAAGAAAAGCAAAGCAGAGCCAGGCTCTGCAGTACAGAGAGCACACAGTACGTGCTCCAGGGACACGTAGTGGGCACGCAGAGTAAGTATGGATCACTGCCTGATGGGAGGAATCCCACTGGAAGTGGGACTTACCGGGGTCAGGGCCCTGCCCTGGCAGTAGAACCCAGCTTTGCAGGGACCACTTGGCCCAGTCTGTCCTGGAGCAGAGCAGTAAAACCCATGGACACACGGGCTGCACGCCGAGGGTCCAGACAGCCCTTTCTTGTTGCTGTACGTGCCCTCTGGGCAGGGCTCGGGTTCAGAGCTGCCTTCCACACAGTAAAAGCCCTGCAAAGCCAAGCCAGCTTAATTCAGCACTTAAGGCCCTTTGATTAACCAGACCCCTACACATCTTCCATCAGACAGCTGAGGATGAACAACTCACTGCTGGGCACGTTTTGGGCTCTGACATGGCAGGAGAGTCGCAGTAGTACCCAGGTGGACACAGTTTGCAAGTGTCTTCACCCTCTGTGCTGGAATTATCCCAGAAGAAGCCTGGCATGCAGGGGAAGGAGAGAGGGAATCCAGTCCCTGGAGGGCAGTTGTAGCCAGGCGGGCAATCCCCAGTCTGGAAAGGAAAATACACACTCAGGCATGGCTTTGGCGTCTTTTTCTGAGCAGGGAAGAGGAATCTGCTAAGATTCATCACAGAAACTTTGTCAAAGCTTTGTCTACGATTTGAACAATCTGGATTTTTTTTCCTACAAAAAAATGGGGCGGAAAAGACAGGAAAGAAGGGAATCCACACTCCTACCAGTAAAATCCTGACCATGTAGTATATTTTTAAATATTTTCTAAGGTAAAATCTTGTCCTTGAGATAAGCTGTACACGTTGCCTGTACAGTTGCAGGGAAGAGACTCTTCTTCCATGCTTGGAAAAGAGCTGCAGCTGGGATAAGAGTTATCAACTCACTCTTAAATAAAAGCATGAATTCATCCATGTTGAAGAGAATCCAACTGCATTTTTTGCTCTTAATAGAGTCTTCTTTTTTTAACAGCAATTAATATTTGAAGAGCTTCCTTCTTTCCAGAGACAAGACACTCACAATGAAGGATCCCAAAACTCATTAAGAGCCAGAGCAGCACCAATCCCTGACCTTTGAACTCTCTTTCATAGCCTGCATTGACAGGCAGTTGGCAAAGTAAAGATAGAAGACACACATTAAGCTTACTCCATTACCAGTTGCAGCCTTTTGGAGTGAAAAAAAGCCCCAAAATCCAAAGCAGTGGGGAGAAGGTGGGATATTACTTACAGGGTGGGGAATTCCTGGAGGCTCGATCCCATCTCTGTAGCAGTACTTCCCAGAGGGGCATGGTAAGCATTCATCAGCACTGCTTAGACCCCTCTGTGCACCATAGGTCCCGTTGGGGCAAGGCTTAGCATGCAAGCCCTTGAAATGAAACAGAAAAACAGCTTTACATACTAACACAACTCTCCCTAACATGTCAATACAACTGCTGCATCACACAAGGTAAACACACGGCAGCTGAAGCTGTGAAAAGAATTCTTCCCAGTAACTGGGGACAAACACTGACAAGTGACACCAGGAATCTGGTGTGAATGCTAAAAAGGCGGTGTAATAGAGTGGGGATCCATCCTGTTTTGTACAAAGCCTCTTGGGAAACTTGACCCCAGCAGGTGATCAGTTCCATGGAGGGCAGAGAATAGTGCTAAGCTCTATGAGAGTAAAGAAATCAGTGAAAGAGCAGGATTAATCCCAGTGCAGACTGTAAGCATGCAGCCACCTTGAGAGAGCAGCCAATGCCAAGGCCAAAAGCAGTTTCACTCACAGTATCTCCCCGGGGACAGTAGTAGCCTCTGGGGCAGGCATTCGCACTGGCGTCTGGAACAAGCGCCTGTCCTGCTGGGCACAGGAGCCCCGCTGGGCACACCATGGCCAGGAGCATCACCTCCCGGCTGGTGTGATCGCTAGCGCAGTAATGTCCAACCAGACAGGGCAAGCAGGAGGCTGAACCTCGGTCCTACAGGGGGAAAGGCACACAGTTCCACTGGCAGAACCCAGCAGAGTCCTCACGCCTTTGGCAAGCTGTGTTCAGGCACAGAACAAAGGCAATCGATGCCACCAGCTCCACAGCACACTGTTAGCGGTGCACAAAACGGTCCACAGAAGCATGGCCACTGATCAGGGACGTTGCCCTTGGGAAATAAGGACAGGACCACACTTTTAAAACACATTTCCTGTTATGCTCAGTAATACTATGGGGAAGAGAAAAGATTTCCTTTCAAAAATCCCACCTAGCCTGCCCTCCAAAGAGCAACCAGGATGCAAGTCTCTATAGTCACCTGGCAGGCAGCAAAGCCCTTGTCTCCCAGGCTAGAAGCAGGACCGGCCTGGGCCAGCAGGAGCAGTGGAACACATGGACACGGTGCCTCATCTTTCTTTGCCACACTGAACTCCAAAGTGCAAACAAGAAGCATCTAGGTCGCTTTGCCATACACCAGTCTCCACTCATCTTCTAACTCTGATCCGATCTTAATCAAGGGCTCCAGCGACAACTACCAAATTTGTACAGTGACCAAAAACTGCCCTGACAGAGATACTGGGGCTGTCTGACAGGAGTGACCAGCCTATTTCCCATCCACAGGGCAACACGGCAATTACCACTAAAGTTACTCAATTGCTATTACAGTTTTGGGGTGGATAAATAAGAAACAGAGCTTAGCGCCTGCTTCTGAGAATAGCTGTGCCATCCCTGTTCCCTTCTGTGGCTCATTTTGTTGCTTCCAAAGCCAACTGATACCTTAACTTCATCACAATCAAATACTTCCTTTCCACCAGGAAGTAAATACCAGCACCTGCCCTCTGCCACTCCCACACTGGACTTGGAAAGAAAAGGGTGAAAATACATCAGGAAAACCCAAAGTATCTACCCAAGCTCACACTGCAGGCATGACAGATGTACTCGGCCTGCTAGCATAAGCCTCTGGAGTGGGGACAGCAGCAAGTGCAGCACGCACACATTGTGCACACTCGTAGCATCGCGCCTGGAGCAGCTGCTTCTCTGGACTGGCACTTTCTCTCCTTACTTGTTGGGTCAGCACAGGTGGCCAGGATTGTTTGAGGCCCTTACACAATCACCCAGGACTCATCGTGCAAGGAGATGGGCTCATCCTGGTGCTCTCTTTGAGGCACACTCAGAAGCCTCAACCTCCCCTTTCTGCCAAAATTCAGTCCTTTTGCTACTTACTGAGAAGTTGCCAGCACCACAGGGTTGAGGAGTAACAGTGCCAAGCTCAGGGCAGTAATACCCTCCAGGACAAGGGATGCAGTCTGCAGCCAGTTTTGCGCCACGTTCCATGCGATAAGTTCCTCTGAAGGAGAAAACACAATGGAAGGGAGAGTCACAAACACCAGTGAAGTAAGCAAGAAAAGGTCAGTGCATCCTTAGTCTTTTGTATCAAGGAAGTCAACCATTTTGGGAGCCTGGAAACTGCCTAGTTCAGGAAAAACTTGTCTGGACCACCCAGTAACATGCTGGTGCAGGGAACCTGAGAACATTTCCATTGCAGAAATACATTACTTAAAATCAGAAGCGTTCTAAGATGCCAGGTACAAGTATTTTCTCTTGTACCTGCATGGGTCAGAGACCCAGGACCATGACAGCATGTGTGTAGTGTACTCACACTGGGCAGAGAGCTGGCTTGGCAGTCCCACTGGTGCAGAACGCCCCTGCGGGGCAGGCAGCACAATCCTCAGCTCGGCCGTTTCCCAGCCTGGGGCTGTACGTTCCGGCAGGGCAGGGGAACTGTGTGCCCCTCCACGTCCCTTTGCAAACAAGGAGAGAACCACCCCAATTCATACCACAGCCTTGCAGGCCGAAGGCAGCAAGCACCCTGTTCTCCATTGCTATTAAGTGTTTACATGAGTTACGTGTAAATGTGTATTTAGAGACATGAACCCCTCTGCTGACAGCTCTGAGTGTAACCACAAAGAAACCACCACCACTTGGCAACCATTGCAGGATCTGGGCAGGATGTTTCTGATTTAGAATTGGGACTCGACTGTGTGCTTGAATTCTTTGCAAATTAAGGGAAAAAATTACAACACCAGCACCTCAGTTATAAAGTATTTACAGTGTAAAGGATAACAGCACAAAGTATTTACTATGCAGAAGGGACAGCTTGCTATCCAACTCCGTACCTAAATATTTTGGAGCAAAATATATGCTGATGAAGCCAGTGCACAACTTATCTGAGCCCACAGAATTTCCAAAGACAGAAATAAACTACACCACCTTCATTTCTGCAAAAAGCTGCCTACCCTGAGGGCAGTAGTGCCCCGAGCTGCACATCCCAGTGGGGGTACGGGCTCCTCCTACACAAAACCAGCCCGCAGGGCATGGAAAGCACTCCTCTTCTGAGGTCAGGCTCGTCCTGTTGCTCCAGGTGCCTGGGGCACACTTGTACTGCATCGGGTGCTTTGTGCCCGGTGGGCAGTAGTGACCAGCTGGGCACGGAGTGGGGGGCTTCTGCTTTCCCCCCGTTCCTGTAAACACAAGGTCACATTGAAGAGAAGCAATGGAGCCTGATGGGCAGCATCCTGGCTTGCCATAGCTTGGTTCCCTCATTCTGCTTTCAGCTTTGCTGGATGCCCCTGTGTTAAGTCGTCTCCTCATTTTGCAGCTCGTCTTCTAGTCAAGTACCCCACACGGTGCCCCTGTCCAAAGCCAGCACAGACATTCAAGTGAAGGGGCCACCAATAAGCTTAAAACTTTGAAGACAGTAAAAACTGGCCACTTCCACGTCATGAAGCTAAAACAGTAACCACAGGCAGCACAAAGAGAAAGCTTCAGAACAGAACTAAGATCCCCTTGTCCAGTGGGCACAACAGCCTCCGCACTAAAGGGCAAGAGTTTCCCACTTGCCATCACTGTGATGATGGCTCCCATTCACCTCACTGACCTGCTCTGGTCCTTACTGCTGGGTACTGTGATGCTGGCTGCCAAAACACAGTTCCCTTTGGTAGGAAAGCACATACCTCTCACACAGGCAAATCCAGCGAGGCACGTTTCACACTGGGACTTATCGAAGAGGTTGAAGTCGTTGCCAGCTGTTCCTGGAGGACAAGCATTGCTGGGCAAATGAGGGCTGGATGACCCCGCTGGGCACACGTACCTAACAAAAGGGGGTTGCTCAGCCAGGTTGCACTGTTCATCTCCAGGGGGTGGGTTGGCCTGGCTTTGTTCTTGGCTATTTTTACCACCTGCTCCATGGCAGTAGCGGGCAGCAGTGCCTTCCCCACAGCAGCCAACACAACCTTGACCTACCACCCGCACCTCCCTCTGCACAAAACAAACTCAATGGAGGTGAAATAAGCATAAAGAGAAGCAAAGAACCCAGCTGGGGCTTACCCCGGCAAGCACTCAGCATCGGGCTGGGCTAAGCCAGCCTGCGTACAGGCTCTTCCTGCTGGGCAGACTCTGCAGTCAGCTGCGTCGTCCTGCCCTTGGAGGGGATTGTAGGTACCTGGCTGGCATGGGACTGGGTAACTGGCTCCAGCAGGACAGAAAAACCCAGCAGGACACTTCAAACACAATCCAGTTCCTAAGGAGAGAGAAGACACGTGAGGCCCCAAAGGGAACACGACCTGCTGACACAACAGAGGGGCCTGCTGTTCTACCAAAGGATGCTTTTGCTTTCACCTATAGCAAGAAAGCGTGATGGAGGGTCACTCATACCAACACTAATGCTACTGCAAAGCCAGAAGGTGGTGGTGTTGGATTAGCTGAATGTTACTGCAGCTGAGTGGCCAGTGAAGCAGTAAAACCATCTGGACTGTGTTCAGAGCAGATAATGCCAGAGATGAGATACATTAAAAATAAACAAAAACATCAGCCTGAAAACACACTCCGAGGGAGGTATATTTAATGATCACAGTGCTTAGGCCTCAGCTGTGAGAGAGCCTGGGGTTTCCACGAAAGCTGAGCTGCTGCCATGTTCTCACTCTGGATACAGAGAGAGGTGAAGGGGTTTTGCAGTAGGAACACAGAGATACCCGCTCGAGCTACCAGTTTGAGCTGTGACTGTCTCTGCAATCCTGTGTGTTAAACAAAAGATGGTTGTGTTGTACCTTAAAGGAACGCTAATAAAGTCAGAACATGATAAAACAACGATCCCTTACTGACATTACCATGTTCAGAAAATGCACCTCATTGCAAACTGTCCCCAGATGTGTAAGCTAGTGAAAAGGGAACCTCAAACTTAGCCCAGGAGTAGCTGCCATCCTCCTGAGTCAGGCCTTTCAACAGCACGAAGGACACAGTGCCATCCCAGGGGAAGGGAGAACACCAGCTGATGACAATGGCTCCCTGAGTACTTCCAAGTTGAACCCCTGCCACCTTCCAAAGGCTTGTCAAGGCTCCAGCTTATCCAGGCATGTGTGTGTGCCTCTGCAGGCTGGAACAGAGCCTCACAGCACCTCCACGGTGATCAGGATTTACCAAAATCCAGGCTTCCTCCTCCAAAGATTGAAGGTGCGGGTCCAGGTTCGGATTCCTCAGGGTGCAAAGCAAGTGCTGGGGTCACCTCTCCATCTACCTTCCACCCACTTCCTTATTCCTACCCCTCAGAACAAGCCCATTACCTCCCTGTTACATCCACTCCACGTGGCACTGATGAAGACAAGGTTTGAAAACCTCAGTAGGACATTTCAGATATGAGCCATCATCTTCCTCATGGCAGTACCCTCAAAACACTCCAGGGCTTGTCAGGATTTATTCATGTGTCCCCTGCCTACTTTGCAGCAAGCACTGTCCTGCCTTTGCCAAATGTTTCTTAGGAGAGTTGACAACATCATTATATAAAGTAGTACAGGCACAGCATAACAGCTTATATTATTAAACTGAAAGAGTTCTTAAACTCTAATTTACTTTGCAGCTTCTACAGTGTTTGTTCAGGTGCCGCTGGCCTCGTCTCTTAAATTTTCCTGATGAGAGACGAGGTTTGTTCCTTGCTGCACCATGTAAATGCATTTCTGGTTTTAATTTCAGAAGTGGGTGGAAAGCAGCAATTTCCTAGACTCAGCCAGTGAGTGATAAAAAAAAAAATCATTCAGCACTCAAGACGCTTCAGCAGCTGAGTCATTTGCTAGAAAATAAATGATCAAATAGAAAAAATACATGGCTTGATTTGAAGGAGATAATTATTTCCTTAGGATGGGTACCTCTCTGAGGGGAAGAGTCCCATAGATGTAACGGGGGGACTGAGCAACTCTGTTCTGCTCCAAGCAATGCAGTGGGCAGTTAGTGACCCTGGAGAAGCGTTCTGGGCTTGGGCCAAAGTTTACTTCAGTGAATCAAGCTCATTCCCTGAGTCTCCTTCCAACTCCCCCATTTGTAGAGCACTGTTGAGGAGGGAAAGGCTTTTTTATATGGCAGTGAGACACTGAGGTACCCTGAAACGTGCTGAGCTAGCCTCAGCCACATGTCATTCCCACAGCAGAAAGCCAAGTCTCCCTTCCCACATCCATCCTATTATTCTGTCCCTTTAAAATTGGCTTATCCGTTACTAAACTGCAGAACCCAGTCGCTTTCAATGTGCTTCCCAATCCTTAGCATGGCTTGGGTCCTGCTGTCTGCAAAACCAAGTTCTACTCATTCAGAAAACCAAACCAAACCAATCCAAAAATATTTAGGGAGAAACATCACAGAAGAGAGGGGTGCGCCTCTGCAGAAGCCTTGTGCCCACTGCCTTGCACGTGTTCAGAACATTACCTGCTGCTTCAGCTACTTGGTGCTTAAAAAGACCATTAAGGATGGAGCTTCTGCAGCTTCTGATGGCATAAATTCCCATGTCTTTTTACTCTTACCATAAAAAGAGTTCTGCCTGATCTCTAGCCTAACTCTCTCTTGCTGCCAGAATGGGCCAGGGTCTAGCACAATTGATTTGAACACCTCCTGACTGACCTTGTTGGGTGACATTAGCCCAGCATTTTGGATTGCTCCCTGAGTTTCTCTCCTCCTACTGAAAGTACAACCATTGCCTTTTCCCTCTATTGCAACTTCTTTGGAATCTCTGCACAGGGCAGGGACCCAAATACCTGCATCCATAGCAGCAGTGCCAGTGAAATAGCAAGCACCTCCAGATGCAACAGCACTGCGACTCCTGAAAGCTTCACCACAAACCTGGTGACTTCTAGGAGATTCGGGGGGGTTCCTTCCATCCAGCTCCAGCCAGAGCCTTGGACATAAGTACTGTGACTGCCAGTGACTTTGGAGGACTGTATATAGTGTGATTTATAGTGAGAGCTGCCCCTCCCCATGACCAAAAGGAAGATCTTTGATGGCACAGACCTGGCAAGCGCGAGGAGCTGATGCTCGGTGTGGGAAGCCCCTCTTTGGGCTTGAAAGTCCCCGCTGGGCACGGGGGGACTGCAAGGCCCCCAGAGCAGAAGTGACCTGTAGAGAAGTTAAACATGGGCTTCAGTAAGGACCTTCTGGACAACTCAGGCTCAGAGTAGAGAGTGCAGCACAAACACACTGACACGTGTGTTTGTGCTGCAGGGGACAAGTGGGAAGGAAAGCACACGTGTTTGGTGGCTAAACTATGCTGGGGTGTATGAACACTGTAGCCTGAAGGCAGACATGAACATGCTCTGATCTGGGAGGATACAAACCACCTCCAGTGTAAAAACAGGAGAACCAATCACGTCTGCATGGCACTTGCTCTGAGCTAACATGCCATCCATTCGCAGGTTTTACCAGAGCAAAGCATCTCTAAGTCCTAGGCTCTAATGGCTGTGGAAGATGCTCATGAGAGACACTGACCTGCGGGGCAGGGCTGGCACAGCAGAGCATCATCAGCTGAGAAAGGACCAGGAGCGCTGGTCACACAGTGAGTGCGGCTCGGGTCTGGCTGCTGTCCAGCCGAGCAATGCTGAGGGGAAGAAACACAGGTTCCTACCACCCAAAGGTCTAACAACCACTGCTGCCCCAGGCTGAGTCCCAGAGAGCCCCAAGTCAGGAAAGAGCCCAGTACTTAAATCTACCTCTTCCTTTCCCCTCCCCTGCCCACACTCCTCAGGTCTCTTCTCCAGGGACAGTTCCAGAAGCAAAGCACTTCCAGCTCCAAGCTTCTGCGGGTCCCCAGCTGAGGGTTTCGGTGGTGGCAGGTGATTGGAGCACTAATGATGTTCTCAGAATTTAGATGAGAAGTATTTCTCTTCATACAGGCAACTCGTGGAAAGGCTCTACCATACCACTGATGTGTTTCAAATGCTTTCCTTGGATAAAGAAAGGTCCATCTCCAACTGTTAAACTAGGGAAGCCTGTTCTCTCTCAACAGTACATTTTTGTTCAGGCCCTGCCTGTCCCAAAGACTGAAAATTTGCCCCTGGATAGTAATGTGCTCATTGCTGTACCTGTCTGCTCCGGCCATCAGGGCAGATGTATCTCTCTGGACATTCCCGACACTCCAACTCTCCCTCAGGAGAATACTGACCAGGACTGCAGCTCCTCTGCACGCCACTATGTGGATCACAGGAATAGCCATCCGGGCATGCACGGCACCCAGCTCCGCTCTCCAGGCTCAGATAGCCATTAGGACAAACCTGCAGCAAGAGCACAACTTGCATCACAGAATCACAGACTGGGAGGGGGTTGGGAGGGACCTCTGGAGATCATCTAGTCCAACCGCCCTGCTAAAGCGGCATCACCTCGAGCAGGTTGCACAGGATTGTGTGCCCAGATGGCTTTTGAATATCTCCAGAGAAAGAGACTCCACAACCTCCCCAGGCAGCCTGTCCCAGGGCTCTGTCACCCTCACAGTGAAGAAATTTTTTCTCATCTTGAGTGCCCTCACCCAGGTAACCAATGAATGTGTTAAACCCAGACCCAGTACTGACCACTGGGGCACATCGGTTGATACAGGGCTCCAAGAGCACTCACTAGTAGCCTGTTCATTGCTGATGCACTTGGAAAAGCCTTTCTTCCTGTCCTTGACATCTCTTGCCAGATTTCATTCCTTAGCCCTCCTCGTGGCATCTCTACAGACGCTGACTGTGCTCCTATATTCCTCCCAAGTGGCCAGTCAGATCCATGGAAACGTATTCATCGCATGAACAATGTGAGACAGCAGTTTCAGACATCCTCAGCTCAAGTGCCAGAAAGGAAGGATCTTGGATCGTTTCCAAAATCTGGCCCCTGTCCCCTTGAGAGCTCCCCACACTGGCCATGCTGCCAGCGAACAGAGGGAGCGCTGCTTGCTCTCTACCTGGAGGAACACCCTGCTTTCTCTGTGCCACATCAGAGCCAAACACACTGCAGGAATTTCCTGAGGAAAAAATAGTCAAAGCAACCCTGCAAGATCTGGGAAGAAGCCTGAACTCAAGATGCTTCAAAATACACAGTAATAGTGGCACGTGCGCCCCCTCCCCTTCTCCTCCAGCTTACCTGGCAGGCTGTGATGTCTGCTTGAGCAGTGAGTTCATTGGCTGTTCCCAGTGGGCATTTCCGTGGGGCTGCCTGACCCCCAGGGCAACTGGGCAGGAAAGAACAAAGCTGTACAGTTATTTCTCTGCAGAGAAACAAACGATTATTTTCTTCTGAGGAAGCCAGAGCATGCTGGTGATCACAAGCCAGAGTTTTCCAACTGGAAATGGCTCATTGAGGGCTCGTTTGCAGCACAGCCTCGACTGTGTGCTGGATTCAGCATCTCTGGATTCAGCATCTCTTGAGAGCAACCACCAACCAACCCCCTACTGCTCCCTGCTCTGTGTACCCAGCCTTCTCTGTTCTCAGGCTATCACTCTGAACTCAGCTTACCTTCAGCTTTCTGGTGGGCATGGCAGTGAGCAACTGGGACACAGAATGAAATCTCCAGGGGAGGATTCCCTGCGCCGGGGGCCAAGGACACCTTGCATGCTTCTTTCAAGCTGAAAAATCAGCCTAGGACTTGCTGCCAGTACAAACACCGTCCGGCCCCCCGATTATTCATCGCTATGGGCCTGGCACTGCACTTCGTGCCCCAGCTCCTGATCTGTGTCACAAGATAGCTCTCAAAATTTCTCAGCCTAAAAACAATGTCCTGAGCAGTTTAGCTTTCTTATTGCAGGAGCATAAGAGCTGAGCAAGAGGGGAGGGAGGAGACTTACTAGAAACCCGTTGGGCATTCCAAGCAATTGCCAGCTGTGTAGTAGTGTCCCTGCCTGCAGTCTATGAGGCAATGGGTCTGGCACTCTGTGCTGCAATCTGGTGAGAGGGAAGAGGTCCCTGAAAGAAAGCAAAAGACAAGAAGTTTAAAGTACAATGAGCTAAATGGCCAGTTATTATTAATTATTAATGTCTTCATTATTACTGTAATGTAATATTGGCACAATTTTGTCACTGGGGTTAGTATCACTATTTCCATCATTACCAGAATTTTTACTACCAAGAACAGTGTTTTGCCATTCCAGAGAAGCAGTGTTTATGAATGGGACACAGCCCCCCACCAATGTAGCAACTAAAGCCAAGAAATATTCTAAGCCTGGCTTGTTAAGAAGGAAACTGAATAAGAAAATCTCATGTTCTGCAGCCAAATAAGCTCCTTGTTACCATTAGTACTTTTATACCTACGTGAACTCATAGACCTTTCAAAGCCACAAAGAGTGTACCAAGGCTGGAAATAACCCTGGCTTCTGAGGTTTTTTCACTCATCAGTGCTGTTTTCCTGCCCATTATTCACATTTGCTCTTCCGTTTTGGTGGCCAAAACGAAGGTAAGGTTTCTCTTTCAGATTACAATTTCTAGGTAAACATACTGAGCACAAAATTCAGCCTGTGGGATTCTAGTGAGCTGCTGTCCTAATGAATTTGTTTTGAAAAGCAAGCTTCGCTATGGTAACCCATGAGGATTTCACATGATGCTCCTCCCAAAGGGCATCTCTGCATCCCTGTGCCCAAGCAACATTTGTTTGCGTGTGCAGGGTGGGAAGGAGAGCTCCACACTCAGATAAGGACAGTGGCATCAGCGTCATCATCATCATTATCACCTGAAAACACTGACACATTCTTTTTTTCCCCATCTCTAGAAAACAGAAACCTCTTGCCAATTACTTACCCCTGCTTTCTCCACCTTTTTTTTTCTCCCCTGAATCGATTCCTAAAAAAGATTGTGCTTTTAAAAGAATGACAGCCCCACTTGTCAGTTTATAAGCAGAACGAGCTAAACAACTGCGACCTCATAATGCCTTAAAGCTTTCAGAAGGTTAAGTGGCAGTCCTGATGAAAAAGCCAAACCCAAAACGATACAGAAGGCTGCCTGCATGAGAAAGTTGCCCACTCACCTCTCAGGAAGGTTCCAAGGCTACAGAACAAAATCAGCCAGCTCAAAGCATTAGCCATGGGGGCTAGTAAACAGCTCTTAAACAAAAGCAAACCAGACCCAAACCTCAGAGCTTACGTTTAAAATGTTTCTCAAGCATCTGGTGCTGCCTTTGTTGCAGCCCAGTGTAACCAAATCCCTCCCAGGTAATCACTTTCCAATACAGCCCCGAGTGAAATGAACACCGAGCTGCAGAAAGAAGAGATGGCCGAAGAGTTAATCCCCTGGAAACTGATTACTGATGCTAAAAAGCCCAGAAATTCATTTAAACGTGGGATAATGCATGCCACCTTCCAAGCATCAGCCAGGCAGGGAGCTTAAAAGTACACTTGTCATCATCCTGCGTGTCTGGCTGGCTGCCCAGCAAGATGACTCCACGGAGAGGCCGCCATAGGGTCACAAATGTCTTGTTCTTCTTCAATATCTAGCTGAAATATTCCCTTTTTGCTGGCTATTTGTTCTGTAATTTGGGGCTCTTCTTGGAATTTGAAAGCCTGGACAAGCTGCTCCTGAAAGAGGATGATCCTTTGCAAAGTCTGCTCTCCAACAGCTAATTTTTCCTTTTCTAAGGCAACGTTTTGATACCTCACAAGGCTTCATTTCATCAACAGCAGTGCAGCAAGCAGAAATCACAGATCTACAGCAATAGCAGACAAGCAGGTCGTATCCTGGAGCCGTTTCACAAACATGCAACTTCAGAACTTTTTTTCCTTTTTCAACAATGTTCCTGTACTTTCAGAAATGAAAAACACAAGGTTCAGCACCTGATCTAGCAAAGGTTGCAGAGAGACCTTTTTTCCCTCTTTAGGTTACAATACCCTCCAGTTGTTCTGCTGTCTCTGTAACTTCCTGGAAGCCAGAGGCAGACAAGGGCTTTAGGAATGGTTTGATTACTAGCACTATGGGAAAAAAATAGGAATCTTCCCTTTTCCAAGCTCCATGCTGGCATAATTCCAGCCCCAAGGTTGGTCGTTGGCTCGCTTGAAATTATCAAGGAGCACTGCTGTCTAAAAGCAAAGTAGATCCCCCTTCTTCCACCCCACTGGAGCATCTATAAAGAAACCTGTACAGTTATTGATGTGCCTTCTCACTTCTGCAAGCCTTTCAGAAAGCAGAGGACAACCACAGAGGGTGGTGAAATCAAAGCTCCTGCTGGGAAGGGTAGTCCTGATGCATGCACGCAAGGGACTGCACTCTACAGCCGCCTAACTTCACCTTCTGAAAAAGGATCCTCACAGTTTGGGCCAGAACCTAAAGCACACGTTATCCTTCAGTTATCTTCTGTTAGGAGGCTTGGACATCAGAGCATCTCTAGGCAGCAGGGAGCAGAAGCTCTAACCACCACAGCTGAACAAGGCCTCATGCCTAGCTCCCTAACTAGCAACGCTCCATCTGTTGCACCTTATAAAGTCTTTAATTAAGCTCCTCCAGTAGAACTCAAATGTGTCTGTTTCTTCCTATTCTACAAGCAATTCCTAGAAATCTCTGCAATTATCTTATATTACAGACAAGAACTGCCAATTAAACCCCAGTCAGCCCCGTGTACAGGCAGGCACCAGGCCAGGCGCTTCTCCTTTTCTTCCCATTTTCAACCCGCTCGTCCCTTGTACTTCAGAAAGTTCAGAAGAGAGGGAAGATGCAGTAGAAGGCAGAAGAGATAAGAGAACAGAGGTAACTCATGGGTCAAATTCACCCCTGTGGCACATGCTAGCGTAAGGCAAAGAAGGATCTGCTGTCGAGCCACAGTCTCATTTGAGGGATGAAACACTGACCTTGTGCTCAAAGGCAGTCCTTCCTCTGACCTGCCAAACTGCAGCTCTTGGAGGGCCAGTGACTTGCTGGATGTCAGGCACCCAGCTGGCACAACGTGGAGCTGCAGAAGCTTCCCAGTTCTGCACTCTGAACCCCTCAAAACAGACTCCAGCATCCACTGGATCCACACCGATTCTGACTACGCCCAGTTCCACTGTGACTCCTGGCGTTATCAAGGAGTCTGGCCTGATGTACTCCTCTTCAAGCACGCTGCTACAGCAGCGAGCTGCCAGGAGAACAGCAGAGCGACCTGGGACTCGCTCCAGGACACTGCGATTTACCTTCAGACAGCAGCAGCATCATTCATCTGAACCAGCGCAAAGCCCCACGCAGTTTACATTGATGAGAAGCCACAGCTATCTGTCCCTGGCCAGAAAGCAAACAGAGCCTTGCTGTTATTTCATCCTCCTCTGTCAGGAAACAAACAGGCACAGATTGAATTATAAATCTGGGCTGTTGGAGGCATTGCACAGAAACACGGACGCGACTCCAGCATGGGAAATAAATAGGCACGTCCTTTTCCCAGCGTTGGAGGCCTACCAAGCATCAGCAGATTCATTCCTCCAGGATACAAAACAGCTCAGCTTCCAGAACTGACACACTCATCTTCTATGCGCCGATGAGTGGGCTGTTGCTTCAGCAGAGCCGAGGGTATTTAAAGGGCTGTGATTTTTCTTTAACTGTTTGGTCAGTCCCGAAGAAACCCGTCAGCCCTGTAATATCAGCAGTCCTTCACAAAACAGGAAGGCACCGTTTCTCTTCATTTGAACACCAAAAAAAGAATGGTCTGCTCACCTCACTGTCAACAGCAGTGATAAACTGCCAGGTGAGTAAGCAGCACCTGCCTCAGGGCTGGAAGCTAGTGTCCCTGTGGTGAAGACAGCAGTGGGGATGGGAATGACCTCACACCTTGCAGAAAGCTACAGCCAGCCACCCTGAAAGGAGTGTCCATTTGCTAAATGAAAACTATGCAAATGCCCACAATTGCACCTCTGGTGTCACCTACAGCAAGTCCTCAGGGAAAAGGGGACAGGAGAAGTGAAACGCCTTTTGATCTCTGTTGCTCGCAACCCTTTGCTTCCAGCTGTGCCCAGTAACAACAGTAACACCTGGTGTCTTCCAGGTCCTGCTCAACATCATGCAGAGATCTGGTGTTAGAGACAGCACCTGAAAGGACCCCAGCAGCTAACACTGCCTTCTGAAGGTTCTACTGCTGCAACATTAAACAGGCACAGGGGGAGGGGGGGCTTAACAAATGTGTTTTGGGCACTGTCAGCAAGCAGAGAGAGGTGTCATGGCCCATGTTGTCTAAGCACTGTTGCATCATGCTTTCGCACAACAAGCAGACAAGCCCAGGCTGGATAAGCAGCACAAGGATACTATAGCTTTACTAGAAAGCATCCAAAGCGCATTCAGGCTGTGTGGCCAAGCACCATCATCTGGCTTCTCCCTGAGCAAACGGCAAGCACCCTAATGCTTTGCCCTCTCTTGTCCAAGCTCAGGAAGTGTGGGCAGTCCCTGCTAACCCACGCCATAGTTTTGGCAGACAGCAGTGCCTGGAGGTTGATGCAGGATAAGGCACTCACAGGAGAATTAACTGAATTTGATCAGTCACCTTCATTTTACTGCCATCACAGGAGATGTTTACATACTGCAGTCCACATGTGGATTTAACACTTGCAAGGATAAGATGGGCAAAATAAACTTGTGCCAAGTAATAGGCAGGGTGTAAGCAGCAAATCCAAGTACAGCAGAGATGTGTAAGTACAGAAGCTTCTAGGCAGTAGTGAAATTTTTTGTTGTTAGAAAGGAATATAACCCCAAACTTGGCTACAATGGTGGATCTTGTGTGTCCTGCACTGCAGTGCTTCTGGAAATACCATCCCTGACAGTAGAGATGTAAAGAACAGGGGCATGTTGGTGCAAAACACAAGAGGACTAGAAGTGTGGCAGATGCAGAAAAAAAATATAGGTAACATGGTCACTATACAGGAGCATCCAAGATCTCAGTGGGGAAGAGACAGAATGGAAACACTACTGCCTGGTGAGCATGACAGCTGGAGGGTGTTGGTTGTCCTCCCTTCTCCCTCCATGTACATGAGTAGGAGAGGGATAATCTGAAGGCCTGTGAACGCTACTCAGTGTAGCTTTGAGTATCAAACCAAACCACACAGGACCAGAGAATGGGGAGCACATCAAGTAGCATGCAGTGCAGAAACGCCCCTAACAGCACCACACCTTCTGAGACCTCATAATGCATTTTATTGGAAAACAAGATTGCTACTACAGCAGAAAAGCAGCTGCTGACTCAAGCCTGAAGTTTTATTTGCAAGTGCCCCCACCCCTCCTGTTGTTTTGCCTGTATTCATAACAATCATACAGCATCCTGCAGTGGGTACTAAAAGGCCACAGTATAATCATCATAGATCTCAATATTGCTAAGAGTATGGCACCTGCCCCATCAAAAAGGTAGTCTCTTCTTCCAGAAGACAGAAAAAGCTTAAAGCATCCTCTTGAAGTCAGGAGCAGTTCTATCACCCAGAAGCAGAAGTAACTCTTTAAACCCTGCCAAGGCCTTAGCAAGGGAAATTGGACCACGTCAGACATCTCCAAGGCCAGACTAGCAGCTCAAGTGCCAAAGCCTAGAAAGAAAAAGATTGAAGTGAGTGCCAGCAACAGAATGTAAAGTGGCTGAAAAAGAAATCTGGACACAAAAAAAGCACCTCTCAAAACATCAAGCCAGTAATTTATCAAAAGCAGCAAGTCTTATATTAAAGGACCTGAACACAACCCATCAGAGGCACTCATCATCATTTCTCAGTCTCTTTATCCTAAAGTACTGAAAAATTAGATTTCTCTAATGGAATCCTCAGATTAAAGTGACAAATGGCTTTAACAGGACAGATGAAACATGCCCATCCATGAGAAGCTTCAGGCCAATCCTGTCCCATCAGGAATTTAACTGGAAGTCAAACATTAAATATGCACACAGGATCTAACTGGCTGAATGCAGACACAGAACATGCTACAACCCCTGAGGCAGCAGAGACTTGGACAAAGACAGTCACAGTGCCACCACTACTCACCTACCCAGTATGCCCAAGGAGGTTTCCCTACCATAAATCACAGCAGTTCCAGGAGCTGGGTAATATACAGACCCTTCCAGAGTCAGAGTCCAGCCTTTTAAGATATCAGTAAATTAACAGGTTAGGACACAGTTCAGGATGGGGCTCCCTGCAACTCAGCTGTTTGACATAAGCCTTTCAGCTGCCTCCTAACAGGTTCTTACAGCAGAGCAGTGCTAAAGCACTTCTCAAGGAAAGGGGATGACCTTGGGCAACTGATGCTAGCCCATTAGCTGCTTTCTGCATTCATGTCCTAGTGTACCACTTCCAAGACAGGACAAAAGGGCATTCACTCTATGTTCTGATTTCAGGGTCATTATCAGTTGCTTGGACCCATTTTGTAACTCTGGAGAAAGACACTTGGGTGCTTACTTACCCCAGAAGTTTTATACAGCCTGCACTGAGTACAGCTGGAGTTAAAGACATACCTTGCACCAGCTAGAACTGCTCTTAACAGCAGAAAGAGCAGTGGATATACACTGCTGACTTATCTGTCACAATAAGGTGCCCAAAAATCATTATTTCTCATTTCCAAGCTTAAAGATGGGGATAGCTGCTACAAAATCTTTTGCTTTCTGTAGGAGTGTCAGCCAGCTTTAGCAATTATGAAAGAAGCATTTGAAGGCATTAAGCCTCATCCAGTTGTGCAGACTCCATTCTTCTTGGAATTCAGACCTCTTTTCCATCACAACAGCTCCCATTGGCTTTTGCCACTGACTTTCTGAATCTCACCCTTATTTCCAGGAGGAATGTAGCACTGTCTCCAGGGCTACATCCAGCTTGGTTATAGGGGACTGAAGACATGAAGCTTCTTCACTTGCCTCAGAGATAGCTCTGAAGTTATTGCTAAAATAGCCTTTTATTTTTTGAACAAAGGCTGTGGTGCATATAATGGCGTTTCTTCTGTGCTGCTGAGTCACTGTCATTCAGGGAGCAGCACTGAAGAGTTCATTTAAGTTTTTCCTGAAAGAGCCATTTCATAGGCTTAAAAAGAGTCTAGATTTAAACAAGGAACACACCTCTACTTGGTGGCACTTTTAATGGAGAAACTGGGTCCAGAAAACTCCGCAGAATGAAACATCTCCATCTCTAAGCTCTAGTACTCAGTGAGCAATGCTTCCTTCAACAACAGCAGAGATTGAGGTCAGATGGGAGGGAACAGTTTTCTAGTACATTCTGAGCCTTTCCATTTGTTTACAGAGTCAGGTCACCCAGGATACTCTCCACATGAAAATCCTCCCAAGTCAGGACAGCAACTTCCCTGGGATACTGAGGCACACCAGATGTAAGCATCAAAACAGTAACTTTTTGGAGGTTACATCATGTTAACCAAAGTACACACCTAAACCTTCAGGCTCTTACAAGATACTATGGTTTACTATTGACAAGTTACATTTAAAGTATTTCCCTCAACTTGCAGCCAGAAGTCAGCTGGGGTTGGTCAGACAACCAGTTTGCTTCCAAAAGTGGCACTTCTGGAAGACTGAACTTCTATGATCTTCCTTGGAGAGCCTTGCTGAAGATGACAAAGAACATACAGCAGGAGCTGAACTCACCCAAGACTCAGAACTTCCCAACTGCAGGATCCCCTCCTGCCCAACAGGAACAAAACCTTTCTGCACAGTCCCACCTGCTACCTATTCCCCCAGAACACCTGAGTAAATGCAAGAGGCTCAAACACATGTCTACCCCATTCAGCCCTTAAAAAGCCTGTTTCCATCCAGCATCAGAGTAGCCCTGAAGTGGACACTGTCAGTCAACATTTAACCCTGGAGTTCCCTCTGTGCACTCTTTTAAATGCCAGAGTTAGAGAGACTCTGCACAGCCCTTCAGGGAAGTAGGGAAGTTCCCAAGTAGGGAAGTGAAGTTTCAAGTGTCTGCCTTGACACTGGGAAGTTTCATTGTGTTCCTTTGTATATGCACTGGGAGCCAGTGCTTGTGTATACAGGGGACTGAGTGTTTGTGTGTGTACACACTGTGACCCAGTGTTTGCAAACACATGCTACATTGTACCTGCAGTACACCAACACATCCTCCCATCCACTCCAGCTTGCCACTCTTCCCTAACGCCCCCTTTCCCCATGCTCACACTGCACAAGTCCCCAGGAAACAAAGGCAGGAAGCCAAGTGCTAAAGTTACCCTCAGGAGGCAGCTGTCCCACACCTTCACTGGCATTCAGGCCTCCCCAAACTGTTTTGTAAGAAAAATTTGTAGTCACACCTCAAAGTAACAGCCTTATTCCTTCCTCACCTCCCCTCTTCTTCCCAAAGCCACAGCTTGGGTTGTGAACCAGACCATGGAGGGGTTTTTTTTAATCCCTGCTTAGCCTAGCATGAAATTGTTTTCCAGGTAGCAATTAGTTCTGCTGCAACTTCCCCCCCCTTGCTGGGTAATTTGCTGTGTTTAAGCCCATGCTGAACCATATCTTCCCTGTTATCAGCAGTGTCAGAGCAGCCTGTCAAACAAGCCCTTTAGCATCTCCTGTCACAGCATCCCTCACTGGGTTCCTGGATAGTTCTGAGGTAGCAGGTCAGGTTCCCCAAAACCAAACAGGGAGAGTAGCACACAGCATGAAGGGCTGCCTGTCAGCTCAGCCTTAGAAAGAAAGCATTTTGTTGCAAAGGAGTTTATTTCATTCTTTATAATGTCACACTTACTGCAAGATGCAAGCTAAGCCCCTGTTTCTCCCTAGTCTGTGCACTTCCCCATCTTACCACCACCCTGAGATCATCCTGGCTGTGGGCACTTGCTCCTACCAGCTTGTTCTCATTTTCCTGGCACAACTGGAAAAAAAATTCAAGGAGATTCTTTGACTAGGAAAAGGGCCCCTACCTGAGCATAAACATCACAAGAACCACCTCCTTGTCACACAGCTGCTTTCCAGTTTGTTGGTCATGACTTCTACTGGACAAAGGCAGCAATTAATTCCTTTCCTGTGCTTGAAGTCACTTTGAACTGTTCTTTAGCCATAGCAACAGACCTTAGCACTTGGAAACCGTTCAGAGCCAGTGAGCTACTTTCACCTGGTCTTCTAGCCATTCTTCATCATCATGAAGAGCAGAGTTTTGGCCCTTATTAAAAGCCCCCTCCATTAGGATGCTTTTAGACCAAACCACCTCCCAAATTTCTTCCTCACCACATATCCCTCAACCTTAACCTATTTGGAAGTCTGAGCCCTGGAGGACTTGGAAATGTTACTATTCTGCAGAGAGCACCACAGTAGCTGATCTTACAGGATGAAGCATCAGTCTAATAGCTGAACTCCCTACAAGTTCCACAGCTCCCCTAGAAAGGCTCTTGGACCAGTTTCCAGGAACACCAATCATGTACTGATTCTCTTACTGGAACTTCAAGAAAGATTACTCTGAAATTTCACAGACTCAGAATACTGAGGAGGGAGAAAAAAAGACCAAACCCAACAGCCTTGTTTCTCCAGGTACTTACCCATTTTCTTTACATTTGAAGGGTGTCAATTCCACTTAAAAATCCAAGCATTTTATATTGGTTTTTTGTGCACAGCTTTCCTTTAAAAGCTAGTTATCCACACAGCATTCCCCCATTAAAAGATGGGGTTTTACTTTCTTTGTTCTCCCTTCCTCATCCCCCTTTCAACAGGAAAAAACCCACATTTCAAAGCCAGCTCTAAACAGATTCCATATTCAGAAACATTTATGGCTTTAATTATTGTTTGCATAGGAAATTTCCAAGAGCATCCCTCTTAGGGGACATCTGCAGCTTGCCAGCTCAGCAGCTGGCTGAGAGATAAGGCTCATGGGTTCTTCCCTCAGCTTACTGCATAGGAGTTCCCACCCAATGCTCAAGCAAAAATTGAATTTTTCTAATAGTTGGAGGACAATAAAGCTTTGCACTGTCATCTAACATTCACCAGGCTGAGGCATTTCAGAGGCACAGGTCTATGGAAAAGGGAGGACACTGTCTGCAAATAGTAGCCACAAGGTTTCCCACTCCTTCAGCTCAGATCCCACTGTCCCTGTCACTTCCCACAAGGCAGAACAAATAGCACCCAGCAGGCATCTTGTTCCACCAGTTTCTTTAAACAGCAGGAGATGAGGAGATTGAGGTGACAGCTTTTATCACATCACCAAGGTTTTTGATATACCAAGTGTGATATTACATCTCAAAGGAACCAGAGCTAGCTTTTCTCTGACAAGACAATGTCATACACATCACATTAACCAGCGACTCAGCAGGGCAGGAACACCCATTTCATTCTTTCATTAAAACAATCTGTTGGGCCTTACAACACTGCAGCTCATCCCTGTACCAAGAGACAGAGCCACTTGAATTCCCCATCTTCATTTGTAGAGATCTACTTTTTCAGGCTAAAAGATAAAGCAGAGAGAACACAGCTGAGACTTAAGAACTGTGTAAAGCCAAACAGTCCAGAGGATAGGGAACTACTACTTCAGTGTAGTTCTCCATCTACCCACACTTAGACCTCCCCCCCCAGAAAGCTAAATCCCAGATGCTGAAAGTGTCTCCTAGATCTGTGAATATCACTACCCACAGAGGTTATGTTATTCATGCCCACCAACACTTCTAAATACCTATTTTTCATTCCTTGCTAACAATAATCCTATTAATGAGCTAGCTTAAGACACTAGGAACTGATGATTGCTTAGAAGATGGTTCAGCAGACTCCATTTACACTGGTCCCCCTCAACACTGACCTAAGGACACCTCTCACTACTACGCCCAGGTCTAACAGAACCTATTCTGCACTCACTCATAAATTAACAAGGCAGTTTTATAGCTAACATGATACAAAGGTTTTACATACCTTGTTCTGATGTCACATAGCATCAGAGCATCTCTGGTCTGAATTTATTATTCTCCTTTTCCATGCTGGGGACCAACACAAGAAATTAAATGGGCTTGTTCAAGGTAAGTGTCCAAAATGAATCAGGGACTTTTTGGACTTCCAGGGCTACTGTCACACAAAACCACCCCCTCCCTTTAACAGCAGTAACTTGGAAAACCTGACAGACCGTTAGCATAGGAGGAAAAAGATGCCAGAAAGTCAAGGCATCAGAAGATAAAGAGAAAAATAAGCAGGTTTTTGCAGGTACTCGTTTCTTTCAAAAGCTGTATTCACTGTGCCATAGATTCCTCTAAGTCTGAAGCAGATGTGAGAGGACTGATGCTTGAACAAGTGGAAAGTGGTCCTTCCAGCACCAGTTTGCAGAGCCTGAAGGCTGGATGGCTGGGCTGCCATGGTGATTCGTGCTCTCAACAGCTTGTTTTCATATTCTGACTGCCTTTTGACATTGCAATCATTGGAAGGTCAAGAATCGAGACCCTTCATGAAATTGAACTGCAGCCTAATTGACAGCACAGAAAGCTCCACATTGAGACAAAAGCAGGAAAAACACAGGTTTGAGCTGGGTCTGTGAAGTCTTGGCAAGAAAGGATCCCTGAGAAAATGGGCTACATTCAATAAGTACAAAAGAATTCTTTTCAAAGCAAGGGGGGTTATTTTCTTCTTCAATCTCAGTTCTTGAAGACCAAGATGTGTGCCACCAGCCCAAAAGCCATTCCAGTATCAAATACATTACAGCAGGAAAATTACAGTTCGAGCTCCCACCAAAGCAGGAGCAATACAAGTTCAGAAGAAAGATGATATATTGTCACAGCAGGTATGGAAACCCATTTTTAAGGCAACAAGAACAATTACTCATCAGAAGATCAGTGGCTGGGGCAAGAACAGCAGTAAGGGGCCCAAAGAGAATTAAAAAGTCTCTCCTACTCTTGGAGAGCACTCCACATTTGAGCTAATATGGAGTAAGCTACCTTTAGAACAAAATGCATGAGATGAACATGAGGCAGGGAAGCCCAGGGACACCTTTGCACATTTTTCCCCCCAAATAAACACTGGAGTAAAGGCAGAAAAAGGGGATTTTTTTATTAATCTCACACAAGCAGTACATCCCCTGATGACAGAGTTGAAAGGGAAACACCACAGCCTGTTTACCTCTTCCTTGTGGTCCTGCCTTGCTAAGCCTTCCCAAGGAAGAACAATCACCAGTGAGGAGTTTCTTCACAGACAAGCTCTCCTGCTCAGGTTCCACACATCAGAACATCTCCAGTGGCACTACTGAACCCCGTTTTGCTACAAGCCTGTTTTCTCTAGCACTTTGTGATAACAGCAGATATTGGCTCAACTACCTTATTTGCTAAGGTAGCACAAAGTACACCAGAGTTTTGCTTGCTACATACTCTTTCAGGCCAGGGATAGCCTTTAGGGGACTCACCTATCCATTTAGCACCCATACACAGAGGCATAGCAAGAAGCCCCACACACCATGTGCCAAGACTTACACACAGTGCCTAAAAAAGCCAGGAGTGTATGAGCTTCCCATTTGGCTTTACACAGCACAGGCTTCCAAATCCACACTGAGAACAGCATCAAGCAGCTTCCCTTCCTCCCTGGCAAATGCTCCCCCTGAACTATTAATCCAACTGAAAATAAAGCATCAAAGCAGCCCAGAATCCAAACCAGGCAGCTTCAGCAGAACACTTATTAGCAAAGCCTGCTGCATTTGTTAACTGCCTGCTTCAAGGGTGACAATAACTGGGCACAGCCTCACCAGAAAAAATGGCTCCTACAAAGAGGTCACATTGGCTGAGGATGAAGGACACTTTCACTGTTGTTCTTGCTTCTGTGGCTATTTGCTATGGATGAACACAGCACAGTGCCAAGCTACATCATCAGTAAGGCAGCAGAAAAAAACAACCCTGAAGACAGGGAATTCTCTTCACTGGAGAGTATTCCCTGATCCCTAACTGCTGAGTTAATTTCAACATCCATGCACAGCATTTGTGTCACCATCTTAGGTAAGTAGCTCCCAAACACCTGCTTGGATGCAGGGTTTCCACAGGGCGTTCAAGCACTGCCACCTTTTCACTCCTGAGTGCATTTTCCACACCCAGCACAAAAGCCAAAAGCAGGGGTGTGGAACCTGTGACCAAGCTGGAGCCCTGTTAGCATCCAGCCTTGCAGCAATACATGAAATCCTGCCATTCCCACACAGCTCAGGCCATTATTTCTCCCCTCATCCACCTCAGCTAATGCCAGCCAAGAGCAGCACCACTGTGCTCCAAATAGTCCCTGCTGACGGCTGCTCTTTTGTTGCAATCTAATTTAATAACCACTACCCAAAAATGCCTGGCTAGTTCAGAAGTAGAGCTTAATGCCTTAATTGGTACGTATTTTAAGCAGTTCATTAGAAAGGCAGCACTTTCTGCCTGATTTTACAGCCTACCCGACCCAGCAAGCAGAAGGCCAGCCACTCAGATGAAGCAGGGACACTAATTAACAAGCCCCAGGTCTGTTCTCTCTTTGCAAACACATTAGGTGCTACAGGAGGGTCACAGGGGAACAGAGGCAACATGCTGAACTGTTAAAAAGCTTTTTGTTTCTTCTTTCACCTCCAGCAAGACAGCCCACAGAGGGGTTACACAGGCCAACACCTCCAGCACATCAGCAGAGGGGTTTTGAGGAGCAGCAGCATTGGCCAAGAGGCTCTGAAGCAGTCTTGCAGGACTGTTACCTCTTTTCCATAGGGGCAACCCCATGCCCTAGAGACTGCCCTGCATCAGGAGGGAAGCACACAACCACGAGCCCCTTACACCACACCCCTGCACTGCAGAGCCAGTGCATCCCCAGCACAGCCAAGCCAGGAGCAGTTCTACACAAGCCAGCAAGGTCACAGGAAGGAAATAAGAGCTCCCCACAATGTCAGCAGCCCTTTTCTGGGGAAAGCCAAAGCAACCTGACCCACAGCTGTACCACTCCCTAGCAGAAAGTTATCTCATTGTCAGGTACAAACCCACCCACCCAGTGCTTTGAACTGGAGAAGAGCCTATCAGGAAATAACACAACTACTCTTCCTGCCACTGGTTCAAAATTTAGGGCACATGGAGAGACAACCTGAGCTTCCAACATTCAATTCACAAATCAATACTGCAGGCTGCTACATACCATGTTTTACCTCTCACTTGAACTCCTCCAGGAAGTTTGTGCTGCAGCAGCATTTCCTTCATCCACTCAGGAGACTACAGCAAGGGGTCAGGTCCATGGCCTTTAAAGGAAAAGTAGGAGGCAGCTTCTCAAGGCTGTGTTGTCAGCAGGCTCAAGCTTCTGCTGCAACACCTTCACATTACTTTTAATGCCTGGAATTCAGAGAGCAAAGAGAATCACTGAGGATGACTGAAGGTAGTCATCTTTGCAGCTGGATTTTATATATACCTCTGAACTTGCAGGGTCAGGTGCTTCATTGTCTCAGCTCAACATCAGTTGTGAGGTGCCACTAGCAATGCAGTCCCTTGGATGGGGACATTCAGCAGAGACAGACACAAACCACCTAGCATCTCGACCCCCCCAGCACTGTCAGCTGGTGACCAGGTCCTCTGCCTGCCCCAGCACTCCTCCAACCCCTTCTGCACCTTTACCTTTGTCTCCAGCTATACCTGTCTTCATTTACATATGCTTTTTACATTTCAGTGAGACACTGCAGAACTCAAACCTCTCCAGAGGCACTGAAATGGCCCATGCCACTTGGTGCTACACATGGAGACAAGGCAGGCCCAGTCTAATAAGGTGGGTGAGAGCTTGATGATGGCAGGTAGCTCATGTGCCTGCAGAAACAGGCCTTGCAGCTGGTGCTGCCATTCTGACTGGATGTACATAAAGCTTTTTCTATTGCTACCATCAATAGTCTGTTTTTCAAACAGGATTTTTTTTTTAAAAGGTATTTCAACTTCTTCCCATCACTAGTCCCCAAAAGTTTCTTTGGAGCCATTGTCCAGGCAGGTGCTCAGTTAGAAGCTGCTCCCCACATAGATAACCATCCCTTTTTAACATGGACTTTGCCACTGCTTTTAACACCACCCCACAACTGTTTGGCTTCCATGAGTAGCCAGAGCAACAGGCAGAACATCCATTCTGAGCCATTAATATCAAGGCAGCAATAAATCTGACAGCATCCTAACACACTCAATTTGCAAATGCAAAGTGAGTGCTGAAACCAAGCCAGGAGCCTACAGAGTGATTTGCCTTTTGGCTCAGTGCAACTGGAGAAGAGGAAGGGCTGAGTCAAAGGGAAGCAGTGTGAGTTTTACATCACTGAATACGGATATAAGCAGCTAGATAACAACCAGGGCCCCTCTTGGACTCCTGCCCATCTCCATTCCCCACCCTCCCTGAAGCCTGATCACAGATCCCAGTGTCACCTCCCTTACTGTCTCAACACTGGCATATTTCGAGCTCATAATGAAATGTGAGACAGCAGAAGCTTAATCTCTTCACACTTACTCCAGTATAGCCACACATCCATTTCCTGCTTAATCAATTACAATACTTCTCACAAAACAAGTTTTCCAGAGGAACACACAAAGCTCAGGAGATCTCCCCAGGCAGTTCAGCCAAGCCACATATTGGGCAAGTTTGGTTTTTAGACAGATGTTGAATTGATACTTCATGCTTAATCAGAAAAACACGTATTATGCAGAGGCTTAATACCACTTAGGAGTGACAACAGAAGGCAGGCGTAGGCTGTGTACTTTGCTACATGAGGCTCCCTTAAATAGCTTTAACTTGCACTGGGTTCATTGTGACAAAGCCAGCTTGAACCTCAAGACAGGCAAGCTGTGCAGCACAGCAGTACTTTCTCATCCAGGAAAGGAGGCAATGCTCTAATCAAGAACAGCATAGCTGATCTGGCCAGCAGCATCTCTAGGCTACTCCTCTGTTAGAGGAGGATGCACAAAAACCACAGAACATAAACCTAATTTTTTCAAAGTAACTGGGTAGTTAAGCTGTACATTCCTTCTTCCACCACAGCTTCCGCAGCACTAGAAGAGCAAGGATTATTTTTACAAGCATGAGAACTGGACAACTTCACAGGAAACAATGCATGTCAAGTCACCAAACAAAACAAACAGCCACAGGATTGGAACCTCCAGTTTAATCCTGTGTCCAGGATTCAGTGCCCAGCGCTGTTGAAGCTGGAAATAACCACTTCTCACAGCACAGATACAGGCACCCAGCTCAGCCCAGCCATACTGACCCTGACACTCTCCCCTCATCCCCCCTCTCATATCAGCAGTAACGCAGAACACTTCTGCTGGATGATTCCCATAGGGTCAGACTACACCCTCACCCAGCTTTGCCACACAGGAATTAAGGCAGGACCCATTTGGGAGTCTCACTAACAATAGTAACTCTAAGCCCGGCAGTCTCACTATGTGATCCCTCACAGTGTGCACCTGCTGGAGAACACTATTCACAAGTGATGAAAGGGAAGATGCTGCCTTATGAATAATGGAAGTTTTTCACAAAATGAAGGGCTGGAAATAAATCCAAGCCCTTGAGCAGTTCAGTAAACACCTTTGTGCCTTAAGAAGGAAGAAAGAGATATATGGAGAAGAGATGCAGAACAGCTCCTCAGCTAGCCTGAAGAACAGAGTTCTTCAACATTAGCACAGTAATAACTGACAGCAATTTTACAACTCATTTAGGAACCATTATTTAATACTCAGCCAAACTCCAACTCACAGTTTTACCAACTATCAAACAATTATTTTAAGTTATTTAAAAGCATGCTGTAGCCCTTTGTTCCCTATCAATTCTCAGGGGACATCTGTGAAGTGTACTATTCACAGAATCTCCAAGAGGTAAATGTTTTTTTGTAATATTTTTATTCTTATTCATAAGACATAGTAAAGCACTTCAGTGAATCCTTAGGAGTGCTTTAAACACCTGAAAAACACTCCAAGATTTCAGCAGGAATAACAGCATACCCTGCAGAAGCTGCCTGCAGTGTGCACAGAAGCAAGCAAGAAGGTGAACTGCTTGCTCTAAGCTAAAATTCCTCAAGATGAATGCTGAGTTCTAAGAGGTAGAATACAGGAGGTGGATGATTGCAGAGGTTTCTAATAAAAAGTTCCTTTTTTCAGCCTTTGAACGTTTTTCTTGCATATACAGGAAACAGTGTACGTGCAGAACATTGCACCACACATCAAGCCCCATGGAAAGGTGCAGCCCTTCTAAAGGATGCCTGCAGTAGTTCTTCTCATTTCCCCCCCACAGAGCACCTCTTAATTTCATTTTTGCCTTCGTTACACTTAATATTCAGCCCATAGAATAATTTCAGGAACTCTCCTCCAATTAATAACATGCAGATTTATGCAGTTCTCTAGTTTGCATACCTAATTTCCTCACACAGTTTGTCTGCTTTACTCTAATTCCTCTGATGTTTACTTAGTCTTAATATTCTTGCAAAGTTAAAAGGGAACTGTCACTTGAACATTCATTATTAATTTCTCTTAAGTATCTCCAATTAATTCCCTGAATAGATTGGTACTTTATGACATTTGTTATTGATTGTTTGGAAGCAAACTTCCAATTACCCAAGGAGCATTTTCCTAGCTCAAAACTCGAGTTTGAGAATTCTTCTGCCAGGCAAACCAGCCTTAAAGAGGCAGCACTCCTTTTTGTGGAACCAAAGGTATAGCCAAATGGATGCAGCAATCCATAAATCCCCATTCTCTATAACTGACAGATACACATACCAATCAAGGTAGATGGCTTTTGGCAAAGGCTATGGTCTTAGCAACGTCTACATAGCAGGAAGATCCAGTTACATGTTATTCACCACTGACAGAAATACATCAGCTCATCACAGAAGTCTTCTGGCCTTTTGAGACAGAAACACTCATCACCCAACAGCTGCCAAAGCCAAGTGAGCAAGAAATGCAGCCCAAGGACTGAAGAGGCTTGATTTTAGAACTAGTGTTTTACCTTCATCAAGTAAGAGCAGCACATCTGAGCCTCAGGTGAGCAGAGGCCTGTGGATTTTCATCTAAATGCCCCTCCCCTCCTACTTTAACACTGCATACAGGGGCATTTAGCTCAGAACCCCAGCAAAAAAATCTAAAGGAACAAAGCTGGGCCCCTCCTCCCTAAACCTGCTTCCTCTCAGCTAGAGGACAGCAAGGAAATCCTTCACTTTCTGTCCAGACATTAAGAGACATTTACTTCAGCTTCAGTACTGCAAGCTGACCACAAAAGCAAGGAGTCAAAGTTCAACTGGCTCTTTAGCAGACAGATTCACAGACCAGCACAGTGGAACAGGTCCCAGTAGACTCATACACATATTAAGGACAAGCAAGATTGCAGGTCAGGGGAAGAGAGCAACAGTTCAGAACGGGTAAGATGCCCCAAAGACTGCAGATGAGGAACACTGCAGAGAGTGGGTTAGAAGATACAGGGCCAAAGCTCCAGGTCAGCTGCTTTAGGGCTGGTCTCTCAACAGACTAACTACATGATGAACAACACATCCTGGAAGGCAATAAAGAAGGCTGCCAGCATCCTCACAGGCAGCTAGCTCTCTCACCAGAGCCATTGCTACCTAGCTTGCTAATAAGCAAGGAGGTAACATTGCAGCTCTGCAGACAACAGCCAAAGCAGCATTTAAGAACCACACAAAACCAGAGCACCACAAGAGCAAGTCAAGCAGAAGCACAGGAGACCAGTTCTACCTACAGGGTCTTCCTTCCGCAGCTGCTGTGTACAGTAACCAGTGCCAGAGCCCAGGTACTGCCCCTACCCAGAGCCAGGCAAGTTCTAATTCTGAGGGATTTCTGCTGCCCATCCGGACAGCTCATTAATAGCAAGAGCTCCTTAGGCTATAGAAGGCCAGGAGAGGGAGTAGCTGTGCTGCACTGACTCAGCCCCACTGGCCAAGGCCGTCCCTGCTTTTCACTAGGAGGTCCAAAAAGGGACTTCATCACCACAGACCAGTTCCAAGCTTTCCATTGCAACACCATCCCTGCACAAAGGAGCCCTCACACACACCCTCTGCTTAGAAACAGTCTAAGCTGAAGTGTGAAGTCTAAGCCCTCTTCCACTAACACAAAAAAGACAACTTTGGCATTCATGGAACCCTTAAGACACCTTTGTCTTTTGCTCAAGTTTTGCTTTTTGGGGGCAAAAGACCAGCCTGGAAAGCTTTCCAAGATCTTAGGTCCACACAAAGACCTGGCAGAACACATTGCTACAGAGCACTCAAGCCAGGTATTAAGGCCAAGAACACAAAAGGGGTTTCATCAGCATTACAACTTTAAGTATGCCTCAGCCACCCCCTGGACCACATCATCCCACATCAGAGAGATCATTTTCACACCAGATGGGTGTCAGCCACCTGCCTTCCTGAGCAGCCCAGCCTTACCTCAGGGTGTTTCTTGCCCAATAATGACTTTTAGCATTCAAAAGTAACAGAAAGTTGAGACCAAGAAGAGACAGGACTCAAACAAAAACCTCTGCAGGAGGCTGCTACAGAAAGACAATAAGAGCTCCAACATCAACACACCCCCAATCCTGAGCTAAGAGACAGTGCTCCTTGTTAGATATGCAGCATCCTTCCCCAAGCATTAGAAGTAATTGGTGTGTAGGCACAAGTGAGCAATTCACCAGCCCAGCCTGACACACAGCACTGAACTCAAGTGTGGTTTATTTCATCTGTTTAACAAATATGACTTAGTAGGTGTCCATTTCTGGCTAAGTAACAAATCTTACTGTGAATTCAGTTCATTATGCACAAAAGCAGCCATCTTTCAGTAACTGAGAGGTTAGCATGAAGATTAAGTCCTCACTGCACACTGGGGAGAAATAGTCTTAAAACACAGCAACTGTTTTCCCTTAAATGAAGGATAACCTACTGGGATACATAAATCAAGCTACAAGCAAGCCCATCTCCTCAGGTCTTGTTGCAGCTTGCATACTCACTACAGAGCTCAGCATCACAGGACAGCTCTGCTAGAGCAGCATCCACAGGAACACAGGCTGTGCCAACCTAGCAGCTCACTGACGCAAGCCTCCCTCACTTACAGAGGTATGGAGTGACACTAGAGCTGTTTCAACAAGAACCCTTTCCTTAGTTTGCATCTAAGGTAAGAGGGGCTCAGGTAAGAGAGCTTAGGTGTTTTTAAATCCCACAGGAGACAATAAAATGCCTTTGTCCCTCCCAGGCCATTAGGTGCTACAGAGCTCTGCAGGCATTGTGTGCCAGGATGCACAAGGAGTCAGGAGCTCCAAGGGAAGATGCAACATGCCCCTCAAGCAACATCTGGGCATCTCTGCTGCTGAGTTCACGGACACTGAGGCGCAGTAAGGATTTCAGGTATTTAAAACTCACTGCATTAGAGCCATTAATCACACCACTCCAAAGCCTCTTCCTAGTAACATCATTATTTGGGCCCATGTCTTTTCTGCTTCATCAATACATTCTCACCCCTCAGAATACAGAAGGGTAGAATGAAGCCCAGTTGTTCCAGCTGCCTATCAGTCAATAGCTAAGAGCTGTAAGGCCCTCCTAGGCCACCTTCAGTTTCCTGCTCCTTCTATCACCATGTCAAGCAACATTTCACTCCTAAAAGCATCCTTTACCTAGGGAGCTGTGATTGACACCAACAGAAAGGAAAGAAAAATGCAAATGCAGAGGGAAGATGCAAGTGTGGGAACCTGCTCAATCTAACTGAGAAATAACTCATTTAGCAGAAATCGTTTACAGAAATAAATGCTGTCAGAGCCAGGAGTCAAACAGTCAATAAGCCTTACCCAATTTAAACATGTAGCTGCTTAAAAACATTCTTCACAGTAATGTGCAGTTTAAGCACTTAGGAGAATTGCCAAGAGGTGTCAAAATAGTAAAAAGAAATCTGAAGATAAAATTGCATGTAAATAAATCCCCCTCAGCTCTGCCAAATATCTCAGGCTCAGTAAGTACAACAAAGCTCTACTATATTCAAGAGAAAGCCTCTTCCCAGCCACACCTGGCCAGAGTATGATGATCTTCCTCTCTGCCATCCTACAACAAGCCACCAGCTTGGGACCATCTTGTTCTGTGGTCCTGACCCCCAAATTCCATCTGCAGTTTTTGGATATTTGGTGTCAGTACCTTCACACTCAGTCACCCCCTAAATACTCAGAAAGGATTAAAACAGATGGGGGGGTCACTGTTTGTATTTAAGTAATACTCTTAACCATCTATTCCCCTCAAATATTCTCATTTCTGGTCACTTCCATGGAAAAGTTGGGACAAACCAAGGCAGCAGGAAACAGTCTGAGCTTTGCCAGGAAAACAGTATCAACACTGAACATCGAACTGCCAGCTGCATCACAGGCTGGGAGTGTGCATCACTTCTGGAGCTAAACAGACTTAAACTGGATCACTAACTTGAGCAGGAGACAAAGCTGCTCAATTCAAAATGTAGCCCAAGAAAACAGATGAATGCAGAATAGAGCTGGCCTAGGCCAAGCCAAGCAGTAGGGCAGCTGGAACATGCTCATTTCTTCTATGCTTTCTGCCACTGACTAAACCCTAATTCAGTATCAGCACTGCTTTCTCACTCATCTTTTCCCTTTTTCTAAGTGTGTTTAATCTGCTGTAAAATTGTTTTCATTGCTGCAGCAACTGTTATTGTAGCTGGTTTACAGCGTGTTATCTGCACTGAGGAAAGGCTTTTGCCTTCTGTATGCAAACCAGCATCGTGCCTGCTGTCACTCAAGGGGCATGTCCTCACACAGCCATCCTCAGCTACACTCCACACTGCTGAAGGGCACCAGCCCCATCTCCTACAGAAGTTCATAAGCCACTTGGAATCCAGCCCCACACAACTGGAGCCTGTTCTCCGAACCCAGCTGGAGCTCAGCCAGGACAGGAGCTCAGGTAGCTCCTGTTCTGACCCATAACTACCACCACTACTGCTCAGCCACAGGAAACCATCTCTCCCCAAGCCTTTGATACCAGTCACTGCTGGTAACCACACTAAAAAAATGCCCACACTGTGGAGATATAACTAGATTGTCCTAAACAAGGTCAGTTTAAGTAACATCAGGACAATTACAGAAGTGCCATGTATTCTCATCTTCCCTAGCTTATAGCATTAAAAAGCCTTAAGTGACTCAAGGACAGCCAGTGTTTTCAGTCTTAACTAAGCAAACCAAGGCAAGAAATTGGCATCAATAAGTCAGGTTGGCTGTTCTCCTGAACCTCCCATAAAGGCTTCACTAAGCTGCTTCTATTTGTCTCCAATTGATCAAGTTGTTCACACATGTAAGTCAACCTGACAGAATCCAGACTTTCCATAGACAGCCAGGCTGTGAGGACAGGGCAAGAACTCTGGACTTGCCTTTTGGTCCTATGTGTTTCAATTACCAAGCTGGATTCAGAACTTTAAATACTGGTCACCAGCCAAAGGGCCAAGCAGCCAGCTTTTCAAAAAAGTAAGGCACACACACTCCATGGGGATTCTCCTAGCTGGAAAAACAAGCATCTCATCCTCAAGATCACTTCTGAGGTGCCAATTGGGCCTCCTGCCACCAGCTAGCTGATTAGGACATCAATTGTCTGATTATACCAGCTCCCCAGCTACCCTTTCCTGGCAAGAGCATCAGCTTCATAACTCTTCATTTGCCTAGGCCTACAACTGAAGGAGCAAGATACTTCAAGCTGAAACACAAACCAGTAGCATCACCTGCCCAGGGGCAGCAGAGCTTAAAGCACAAGCTTACAGGAAAGCCCAAGGTGCTCAGCCCATGCACCACAGCCTGCAAGAGAAGGGTTTTGCTTGAGCTGTTCATGCACAGCTCTCTCATCCAGCACAACTCATTCACCAGTGTGTCTTCAGGCATCTACTGCATTTCCAACTTGCCAGTTCACCACAGCAAGCAGTCACCATCAGAGACCACCCAGAGACACCAGGTCCTCAATCTATCAATGCAAGGTTACATGGTTAACCAAGAGACTCTATACAAGGAGAAAAACCCACATACCCAATCCTCAGGCACTTAATCACAGCCACTCCTGCTATCAGCATCTGAAGTGATATTGCCATGGCAACCCTGGTACCTTTAGCTCAGCTGACAGGGTGGCATGAAAGGAGACACTTGTCTCCACTTTGTTAGCTGGGTAATTGGTCCTGCTGTGCAGGGTCAGCTTTAAGAAAGATGACAGCAGGTAGAGTCTGTCTGGTTAGATACCAGGGCAGCCTGATCCTTGGAAAGAATCTCCTGGATTTATTAAACACTTAAGAGGTTAGTGAGCTGTGAAAATCTGATTCACCACCACTACAGCCTGCCAACTAGAAACTTCTTCCTGTGCTTCATCAACTTTTCATTATCTTCCTGTAGGGTTTTTTTTTGAGGAATAGGAGCTGCAGGGATTTAAGATGCTGCAATTTTTAGGCTGCAGGAGCCTTCCAGATCACCCCCCCTCTCCAGCAGCAACAACTTCAAGACCAGGAGCAAGTCCGATGAGCTGGTTCTTACTACACTGAGCTCTTCAGGCAGCACTTAGGACAAACCCAAGTCTTGCCACAAATTGTCCTGCTCATTTCTCAGTCTGACTCCAAACACATAAGCTAGTTCTAAAGCACATTTCAAAGGCTGCTTTTTCCACAAAAAAATAACCTCTTCTCATGTTGAGGCAGAGAAAACAAACCCCAACCTTGTACTTAACCTGATACAAACTCAAACCCTTCAGATGCAGTGGGTGGATGGCACAATAGTACTTTTCAGTACAAGCTGTTTCTCAGCTTGCACATTCTGCATGAGGCTGAAGCCCCAAAAAAGCATTGCCGGCTCCAAGCAATCAGAACATCATTTCTAGATACAAGTACAGGTGTTTCTAAAACCTGAAGCCATTAGCTCTGCTCTCCAGTAAAAGCATAATCACTACCCAACTATTTACCAGACATCAAATCCTCCTTTCCATGCAAACAGCTCAAACCATTCTCCCTGGAGCAAAGGAAGTACCAACAGGCAGCTACCAGGCAAACATTCCCTGCCTGTATCCTTTACCTGGGCACAAGAGGCATCTGAGGGGTCCATCACAGGCTAGCATCAGAATTTTAGCTTCTAGGAAACTAGGATCTCAGGAGCAGAATTCAGGGGAAGCAATTTCAACATCCTAAGTTTACCTGCCTTAGCAGACACCTTCCACAGAATCCCTCAGCCCATCTCTCACTTCCTACAGGAGGTCAGTACATGAGTGCAAGACAGCTCCAAGGACTGGAGAGCTTCTCCTGATTCTCCTAAGCTTTCCTCCCCACAGCTTAACAGAATCCAAGCAAGTATCTTGCTGTCAGCTTGGCCTCAGTGTGTAGGGAAGCATAAATACCCCTGGGAGAGATTCGTACTATATGAAGGTTAGAAGACAACAAACAACTTTGATATCACCAATAACTTTAACAAAGTAAAAGCAGCCTTACAGGAAGCCTCATCACCAAGCAGCTTCTCACAGCCACATAAGTATGTTCAAGGTTTCTCCTCATTAGACAGTTAAGGAAACTCCTGAATTGTCTACATTCCTTTGAACAGGAGCTTGCACTAGAGACCTTCTGAGGCTCTCTTCCAACTTAACTACCCTACTGCAATCCAAATCAAACAAGGCTGACAGTTAAAGCACCCCATCCTCAGAAGAACCCAAGTCCAAAAAGAATAATGATGAATTGCAGAGAGCAAACAACATTCAGAAGTGGCCAGAAGAGGGAAGACTCCATATCAAAGCTGTTTCAGCAGCAGCTCCTTAGAGCCCAGCTGCATTTGCAACACTATCACCTGCAAGCAGACAGCAAAGACCTAAACCATCAAGGGCACCACCTCTTAGCAGGTTGGGGTTGTGTATATCTGCACAAAGCTGGAATAACATCATGGATTAACAGCCACACTGCTAACCAAAATGCTTTTCTTGAAGTAGGTTCTTTATTTTAAGGAGAGCTGAGCCTCCTAGGTCTGACTTTGAGGAGGGACACAGGGTTCTGTGGTAGTGGTACTGGGTGACATCCTCCTTCACAGTGATACATAAAGCTGCATCATGCAAGAAAGTATTATCTAATATAGCAGAAGGGAAGCATACAATAGCATTTTGTGCTAATATTAGTTTGGTTTTTGGACATTCCTGGCTTCCATTGTATCTCACTTCACAGTTGACCTGCAAGGATGACATCACAATAAAAACAACAATTCATATTAGCTGTACTATAAATAGCCACTCATTTCTACTTCAGCACACATTATGTATAATGACCATGCCTTTTTCAAACTTTAAGTTTCTGTTTTACAGGCCTTCATCTCAGCATAATGTCCCCATAAAACATGACAGCAATGCAGCAGAGAGGACTAAATTAAAAATTAATGGGCCCTGCCAGTACCAAGCTCTCTGAGGCAGTAGAAGGCAGAAGGACAGTCCTCCTTACACAAAGCCAATAAACATCCCCTTCCCCACCCCTGGTTTGACAGCCAGCTCCCTGATGCAGCACACTCACCTATTCATTTCACCCACGTGAAGGATAAACATCTACTGCACAACGAGGTGAAAGCCCAGCTGAATGCCAGTCTCCCAGAACTCTACAGCAATGAACTCAGTTATCAGTGTCTGAGTTTTACCATTTATCAGGGTCATCAATAAATACATCCAAGGGAGAAGCAGACAGTTACAGACCTGTTTTACATGCTCACACTGTGCCAGCAACACACCCCTGTTCTGACCAAGCACTGCTGAACACCCACCAGCCTGCTCCATGGTCACACTCACATGTGACAACTGCTCCACACAGCAGCTGAACATCACAAAAAAAAGTAATTTTGCTCAGAAAAATCTCCAAATATTTCAAAACCAACATCCATATTGCTCCATAAACCCATGCAAATAATAAAACATAATCATTAACTCCAGCACAGGAAAACTAGCAGACTAAAAGCACTTTATTGGATCAAAGAGCCATTTGTTGCACACTGATGGAAGCCCCAGATATCTGTCAGCACTTGACATGCAAGGACAACACAAGGCTTCTGGTACCCAGACACACATTTAACCCTTTCAACACAGCTGAGAAGCTGCAGACAAGCATGTACATGATTTTTAACAAATCACTTGATTTCTCAGGAAGTTGAAGTAATTAACTTCTCATTCATAAAGAGAACTTCAACACATCAAGCCTCCACAGAGCTCTCTGGACATTAAAATCTTCTATTGGGAGAAAATACCCACAGCCTCAAGATTTCAGTAAATACTCCATCAAGAACAGCAAGAGGTGCAGAAAGCACTGCTTAGCATCACTAACATCCCCATTACCACCTACAGCAGGGAAAATGCAGTCACCTAGGAAACCATTTCAGTGATCCACCGGTGTCCAGGGATAAGGTTCAGAAGCATGTGAACATAACAATTACTCAGAGGCATCTGCAGCTTGTGCCCTTTGGAGAACCTGCTGGAGAGCTGACAGTTTCCATAGAAACCCCGTGGAAAAGCTGGGAGCCGGCTTCCTCACAGCTGCTTCACTTCCAAGTGCAAGCAAGGCCCAGCAATAAAATGAGCTGTCTCTTTCATTTGTTAAGTGCAACAGCTGGACAGCCAGCAATGAGGCTTGAGGAGTGAGAAGCCATTTTTCTATTACCAGAGGTTCATCTTCAGGGTGAGCAGCAGTCTCTCCTCGCCTTTAGCGACCTATTTTGCCACTATCTGCTTGTTGACAGCTACTCCCTTTAAAGACATGACCAGCTCCCAGAAGGACTCCAGTCCTATGGAGAACCCCAAGTCCTTACCACTCCTGCATTATACATAAGCTGATGTAAAAGCACTGAACTTGTTACTGTATCTGGGACACTCAGGACTGACAGCAAATCCTAAAAGCTGCAAGTTTTGAGTTGCTTTAACCCCAGAACACAACTTAAGGAGAGAGCTTGAGCAGAAGAGTTGCATGTCATCAGCTTTGCAATGCAGAGCTACAGCCACACAGAATTAAGCTCCTAACATTGTATTACCACCCAGAAGTATCACCCAGCACAGAGCCCACCAAGCACATACCTTCCTTTAAGAATAAGCAGCTTCCAAGCTCCACTGCTTAGCATTTTCCACTTGAGTTTTCCTGCCAGCTTGATGCCAGTACATGAGCTGGTTAGCACCACGTGGCCTGCCAAGGAAGCCCTACATGTTGCATGCAGAGGTATCACTCTGGATCTGCCAAAACACATGCTCAGGAACCCTTCTGCCCAAAGGGGTCTGATCCCTTCAGGCTATATAGTCCATAGCTTACCCAACAGAAAGCCCTGAATGGCTTCCACTCTTAACACCCAGATCTGCCCAGCAGCTCCCTCATTTCACCAGTGGCACTCCAGCCAGCCTCTCCACAGTCCTTGCTATCTCCCCCATCCTTTATTACCAACTACTGTTTCCCCATGTCTTTGTTACAATCAGGATAGAGTTAATTTTCTTTCTAGCAGCTGGGGGGCCATATATTTTTGCTCTAAGAGTCCTGTTACTGCTATTTCTCTCTGCTGCCCCAGTGATCTGTCCGTATCCCAACCCATGAGGTCTGCCTTTGGGTCTTTCCTTTTCCCCTCTCCAGAGCAAGCAGCTGGGTTTTTCCTTGCTTTGCAGGGAAATAAGGAAAGGTTTGACCTTGATGTTTCCACAGCTTTTTGGCTTCAGCAAAAAGCCCATTTCTTGATGTTCTTGCCAAACTTCTATTCCCAAAAGGGCAAAGAGAAACATCAAGCCAGTGCTAAAAATACTTCCTCCCCACCTTGTTCTAAACTCTCCCCTGCCCTAGCACCCTACCAAGTACAGATAGTTTCTTGGTCTCCTACAGTTTTTAGGGCAGGTCTTAACCCCACAAAAAAAAAGTATTTGCAGCCTCCAGCTAATCATTTGCAAAGGAAAATAGAAACATTTACAATTCAGATACTTTTAATGTTTGTTTTCTTTTTCACAAAGCCCTTTTCTGACCAAATAAAGCATTCTGATCATTTGGACATTTCAAGTCACAGTATTAAGAATGTATTAAGCACTTTATCTTCCATTCACTCCTGCAAGAGCATTCCTTAATTTACAGGCCAGGCAGGCACTGGCTTTCAGCCCCTATTTATACTGGCATCATACGTGCTCTTTAATAACAGCATGTTTTAACCAGAGGGAGGAAAGTGTTCCAAGAAGCAGCATAAGGGGAAAAGTCCTTTTCAGCACAGTGCTTTGAGCTATTTTTATACTGTCAGGGTCAATTCTCTCCTGTGTTGAAGGTACCTGATCATTCCCAACCAGACCAACACAAAAGTCCATTAAACTATTTGATTCTTTTTGCCAGCAGAAAGATTTCAACAGGCTTTACCTTTCAAAAAGGTATTATAAGACATACAAGGCAGTGGCAAAATAGACCAGCCTAATATATTTTGTCTGCTCATCCTAGGACTCAGATTCCTGTCATGACAAAATCTTCCCAAGGAAGCAGGGTTCCTAGAAAGCAGCCCTTTCATCTGTGCCTTATCACAGCCTTCCAAGAAGGCTGCTTGCAGAATCAAGTACTATGCAAAGCCTGGATATATTCATATTATTACCTCTCCAGTTAAGCACATTTTACCTCCAGTTAACAGCTACAGACCAGAAACAGATACTTTCAGATAACAGCAGACCTAAAAAGCTGGTCCACCCAGCAATTGACTAGCTTGTCTGAAAAGTGTTTCTTTATCTAGTCTCAATACAAACTAAGTCTGCCATAGCTCCCCTTTCCAGCTCAGCCAGCCATCTGTTTCAGCCAGGCACTGCAAACAAGCCCAGGAGCTTGCACACAGCTGAGTGTGGGAGGAGTACTTGTGCCTCACTTGAGTGAAAGCAAGGGATCTGCCATTTCACTGGACCCACGGTTCCTCATCTCCTGCCAGCCCCCATCTAAACCTCCAGCTTATTTTTCCCCCTTAAGTGACCAATAGCAGACACATGGAAGGTATGACATACCACCAAATGACTCTCACAGCAGGCTGGTCTTTACACCCACTTTAGCACTACCATATTAGTCCTCCCCACAGACCTAGGCACACACATTTGGTTTGTCAGCTAGTGATACACAGACCTATTACTAATTCACCTTTGGATAATGTTTTATGAGCCTTGGAGGAAGATCAGCACACTGAAGTGCTCAAATTGATTCCTGCATGGCTGCCAACATCAAACAATTCTCCCCCCCTCCACAGATAAGCCACAGAAACCACTACAAGATGATCTCACATCTTTCTGCCTCCACACCAGTTCCTCACAATTTCTGTGGTTCCAATCTCAAGCAGCAGGCCCCTCCATCACCACCAAGACTGAAACCCTGAGGGGACCACCCATTGTGCCCCAGAACACCAGTAACAGCTCCATCCTTGCAGTAACACTCAGAGAAGGGCTCTCTCTCCTATATGCAAGGACACCAGGGTACCTTCAGCTGTTTTGCTCTTCCATCCGTGGGGACAAGCCTCCCCTAAGTTTAAGGTGTATCTTGTGTTTATTCTCACACCTTGCATCCAACAGAACAAACCCTTCAAGGTCCAATGAGCACATCAGCCAGCTCAGTTGAAAAACTGAGAGCATGCTAATGAGAAAGGGAGAGACTGGGACAGGAGCCCTTGTCTTGTCTATTAATAGAAACACTTCAACAGAGCATAAAGAATGGAGGGCTGGGATGACTCTGCCTTCTTTCTAGGATGCTACTGTCCTGCTTACTGGACCATTAAATGTTGAGCAGAAGGAAAGAAAGTTTTGTGTGACTAGTAATGAAGGCATAGCATCTGCATTTTCTCATTTACATCTAGAAACTCCTCACTATGACTTGACCTAGCTAACAAGGAGACTGGCATTTTCTGTCCTTGCAGCACTTTGAGGGGCTGTGTTTCAGCACAGAGAAGGCAATGCTAGCTATTTTCTGCAAGACCACTTCCTACCCCCAGTAAGTAGCTCACCAACCACTTAGATCTAGAAGGAGCATAACCAAGGCCCTACAAAGAACTTTTGGCTTCAGTCAGGTCTGCTCCAGCACAGCAGAGAAGGAACATTTCCTCAACACCAATCAAGCCCTCAATCCCTAGTGATGCTGCGACCCTCCCTCATGGGCCACCACACAAACATGAAGGCTATACACAAGCTACAGAAATCCCCAGCAACTTATTTAAGAGGACTTGAAGGCAAACAGGCTTAGAGTTGCTGCAAGGCATCTTCATTGTGTCTTCTTCCAGCAGCAGCTCAGGTAGGACCACATCAGCACTCAGCTACCAGGGATGAGGGGAAGGTGTGATCATAGCCTGCTACATCACCTCTAGTCCTCACCAGGAACAGAATGGAGTTATCCCAGGGTGTTAGCTTACAGAAGGCAGCAAAAATATGCTTTTCCCTCCCCACAACTGTTTCCTAAAGATAAACTGCCCCCACTCATCTTCAGCTATTTATTTTCCCATTACTAAAATGAAAGGGATGACACTGATATAAATTTGTTAAGAGTGACACAGGTGGCTGTGAAGTGATAAATGCTTAAAGTATCTCTAAGCTGTTAGAGCATCTGCACACATGACTGGATCACTAGCAACCTGCTGAACTACAGCCCCTGAAGAGATGAGAACTTCAGCAAGCTGTGAGCCTAAGCCTGATCTTTCTCCCCCTTTAATCAGGGGGAGAGTGACAGCACAAGGTGGGCTTGTGACAGCAGGCATTAGAAAGCAACCACTCAGCATCCCACCACTGCAACAGGAACTGGCAGTCTCTGGGTTCAAGCATGGGCTACAAGGACAACTTGAGCATCTCACTGTACTTCTCAGTCATTGCTTTGCCCCACAACTTGTCAGCCAAAGTCTCCTTTTCCTAATGGCCTTTCCCCTGCAAGAAATTCCAGGTAACAGCTTTTCTCCTTTCAGGAAGCTGCTGCTCTTCAGTAGCAAACACATACAGGTAACAAACATTACAGGGCTTCCTCCAGGTCAAACTTGCTCAGCACACGTGGCAGTTTAAGTGCACATGGGCAAGGAGCACTGATTAAAGCACACAGCACTCTGTCATCATGACACATCCACATAAACCTTTGAATCAGCCAGTTGCCAGGCCAGATGGCAATTCCTACCTCTGCCTGTACTCACACTAATTTCCTGGACTGCTACAGCAACTTCCAGTTGGTAGCTAATGAGACAAGTCATTTCTCAACATTATGATGTTGCCAGATCAATATATTTTATAAACAAGGATAGAGCAGCTGTAAAAGCTGCAATCTTTTAAGGGTGGGAAAGGCACCAAGTCACTTTACAGTCACACAGTGCATTCCCCTAGGACACACAGATGCACTAACATCAGCTTTACAGTGACAGTAATAGTTAGCTTTCCAGTAGTGTCTTTTACACTGGATCTCTGTATGAATATGATGAGCCAGGTGCTCAGAGATGCTCAGCTGCACCTCTGGGAGCATTCACAGGGCTAGCTTCAGCTGAGGCAGGAAATCACTGGAGCTCTGCAGGCAGAGACTGGAGCTAGGTCAGGACTGCTGCAAGCCCTTTCCCAGAGGGGCCTGTGGCTTCAGCTGCAGCAGGAGACTTGGAAAACCAGCACCTATAAATACCCCCCACCTTGAGTCCTGATTTTAAATGAAGCTTGGGAGCACTTGGGAAAAAACCCAGCACTTACATCAACACTTTAGGTGACAAGTGGTTATGAATTTACAGTATCTCAGTGGTAGCACAGAGAATATTATGGACTGGCTAGTAGCTTAACATCCAGACTCATTAAATTGTATTTTTTGATGCACTCAAGCAGCAAGACAGAAACATCTTCATTTCAGGAGAAGTGGGTGTAGCCATGCTGACTCAGCCCCTCACCCTGCGAGGCACCACTCCTCCCCAGGCAGCTCCTTACAGTGCCAGCCCAATTCCCCAGGTTTTCCCAGCAAGCATCAGGCAAAGACTTTTCCCAGCACAAGACAGGCAAGTTCATTCAGACAATTCCTTCAGCACCCAGAGGACACGTGGCTTTGCTTTTCCTTCAAGCTTCCCCCCTCTATCTCACAGCCTTACTACAAGTGACAATCCATTCGTGGCATTTCCATGCTAAAATTAAAAGGGAGCCACTTGCAATTGTCTTTAATCTTTCTTAGAGAAGCCCAGTTTAAAGGCTAGCTTTTTTTCAAGTGCCTACAGAGAAAGGGATCCTCTCATCTGGAGTCCAAGGAGGAACAAACCCCAACTCCTTTAATAAAAATGTCCTTTTACACCCCTTTACTCCCCAACTTCAGTTCACTCAGACTTCCTCACCTGAAAGCCATTTCATAATTCACACAATATCAGCCTCTTAATTCTTATTCCTGGCAAGACCATTTCCCTCACTATCATGTAAATGAGCCTCCCTGGAGCTCTTAAGCATTATTATACATCATGGCAGTTGTATTACTCTCAGCTCTATAAACGCAGTCCAGGACTCAATTACTATTCAGAGATGAACAAAGTACACAGAGCATTTACTGAAACTATGGCTGCTTAAGGTAGAGAGTCTCCATGGTTATGTGCATTTACTTATGAAGTGCCTCAGAGAAAAATGTGGGTCTACACCCATAATAGTGCCCTTCAAAAGCCAATTAAAGTTTGTCAATAAGTGCCACACTTTGAGGGAAGAGGCATCAGGAACCACAAAGGCCAACATCCCCAGCACCAAGGCTTGCAGCACATCACCAGCTTCCTCAGCAGCCCAGCTCTTGTCTCTGAAGGCATGAAGAGGAATATGCATTAAGACAAGGCTTCTCCATAGCCACAACTGATTTCCAGCACAGAAATTGCTCTGTTAAGTGATCACATGATAAGCATCAAACACTCTCCAGAAACTCTCCAGTTCTCCAAGTATTTAGTACCAGACACACAGTTCCATGGTCAGTCACCTGCCAACTATGCATTTGGCAAGGTCATGCTGGCAGCAGGTTTTTGATGCCTAAGGCACAAGCAGCAGGGTAAAGCCGTGTCACAGAACAGGCCACAGCTCCCCAGCAAGCACTCAAATCACTCGCTCACCACAAAACCTACATCCCCTCACTGCACTAAGTGGGTCCAAAGGAAGAGGCCTCTTCTCTAAACCCCTGTGTGCATGGCCTTTGCACTCAGCTGGTTGGATAATACAAACTCACTGCTTAAGCAAGCACAAGAACCTTCAATAAAGCTCCTCACACCCCATTTCTTACACCCATGTAGGCAGCCATCCCTAGCACTGATCATAGCAGTAGCAGTTGTCCTGGAGACATCTCTTTCACAGTCCTCACAGCTCAAAAGCATCTCAGGGTAGATGAAAGGCTGATCAGGAAGCTGGCAGGGTATCATTTTCAGACTACTCAAGAAGCCTCACACCCTGCAGCAACACTGGCAAGGAAGGGGGGACAAACCAGCACAGAACTCATTTGTTTGGCAGAAAGCAATCTCAGTTATGCAAGAGCTTTGCCCATCCAAGCCAGCTATTTTAATGCACTTTGCAATGCCTTACAGCTGAGAGTGCACCTTCCAATTAAAGCACCACCTGCCTAATAAGCAGGCAGCACTCTGCAGAGTTATATGCATTAATTATGTACAGCAAGCAACTTTTTTTAAGATTAAACTTGATTTTCCTTTTTGGCTACACAACAGTACTAGCTTTACATCCTAGCAGCTGTATTGATTTTATAACTTGATGTACAGCTTGACTAACTTGTTAATTAAATGCAAGGTCCATTTTGCAGATGCCAGTTGCCTCTTCTCCAAGGCAATTGCTTGCACAGCACAATGCTCCATCAGTCCCCACACAGAGCATCACTTACCACTAACACCTAAGGCTTGTGGAAGCTTTAGGCTTCCAACAGGTCTATGTTATTTATTTGGAGGCACATTCTGAAATCAGAACGAAACAGCCCTTCAGCTCTCACTAAACAAGCCTCAACTCTGGATTACATAAGCAGCAGAGGGGTTACTGCCCTGACAAAACCTTTCATCTCAGCACCAGGCCTACCTAATCGCATCTTAGGAGCACACACAGGACAGACACTCCATAAGCTATTTCACAAAGCACCCCCACAGCCCTGTAACTCGAAGGACCAAAACAAGTGAGGTCATCGTGCAAGTTTTGAAAACTCCTCAGCCTCCACACCAGCAGAGGCTGATGCCGGGCTCAACAGGCGCGTTAAGGTCACAGAGGCTTTTTCAATAGCTGCTATCTCTATTAATACACCGGCACTTGCCGATTTGAGCACCCTGCCACGTGTCCCAGATAAAGCCAGCCGCCTCCAGCTTCCCAGCCCTGAGCAGGGCTCTCATGCCCGCACTCAGAGTAAAGATTTTCTAAGCAAAGCAGCAAGTCACTTCTTTACTCTGAGGAGATTTCACCTGGGTGAAGTTCAGTTACCCCCCTTCCCTGGCTTTTAAAAAAATAATATTAATCTCTACCAACTCCATAAGTGCGAGAAGAAGGATTAGTTATCTTCCCCTCTCTATGCTTATGCCAATTTAATTTTTTTCCTGAATTCCACCCAAACAGAGGAAGATCACCCACAGCCTGACTCAGCCCCGACACAGCCAGCTGAGCAGCGCAGTGCTTGGGCTTTTTCTCAACAAGAAGAGCCCTGTACCTGCCACTCTCCCGCCTGACTTGGCGTTATTAACCCTCAGTACCACCACGCAGCCCCAGCACACATTTATTAGGGCCAGTATTTGTCCTCCCCAGGAGGTCCAGCTCACCTTGAGACAGGCAGCTTCTCCTCCATCAGAGCTGCTCCACCTGCTCAGCCCAGGACCACGTCGGAGGCATCTCCCACCAAACAAGAGCCGCTTCCCGGGGCTCTGTAGGGCGGTACATTGAGGGCTGCGGGTATCGGCTGTTCAGCCACGGCTGATAAGCCTTTCCCAAAGGAAAGGGAAACCCTCCGCTCCAGGGCCCAAGAGAAGCCGCAGGCAGCAGGCTGCAAGCGGTCCCAGCCCAAACACCACCCGCAAGCGCCCAGCCAAACACGACAGCAAACCGACACTCGGCTGGATGCTCCCGCACCTTCTGAGCCCCCCAGCACGCGCTCCCTTTGTTCCCATCAGCAGCCAAACGAGCCCAGCTGCAGCGAGTTTGAGCCCAGCCCAGAGCATCATCCCAGGTGCTGCCCGCGACCTCTCCGAGACCTCTCAACCGCTCCCTCGCGCAACGCGGAGATGAGCGCTTAAGGGAACAAAGCTCACGGAAAGGCACGCACTAGCAAAGGGGTTTCAAAACAGAACAAGCCAAAAAAACCCCAAAGAGATTCACAGAGCTGTAGGGATGGGACCTCCAGAGCTCACCAAACCCAAACCCCACCAACCCCCCAGGCAGCCGGTTCCAGTGCTCCGTCACTCTCACCACGAAAAAGTTCTCCTGCACGTTAGTGTAGAACGTCCTGTGCTCCATTGCGAAGCCACTGTCTTATCCAAGGAGCATCTCCTCAGATGCGCACACAGACACTCCTCTCCCCCCAAAGCCTTCCCTATAGGCTCTCCAGGCCGCAAGCACCCCAAAGAGCAGCAGAAGCCCCAAACCCCCCCATCCCCAACGCCAGGAGCCGCCCCGCACGCACCTCTTTTAAAGCATCAGCCCGCCCACCTTCTAGAAGGACGTGCCCCTCCTTCCCCGCCCACCCCGGGGTATAAATACTGCAGGGATAAGGGCAAGCTTCCTTTTGCTGGAGTGATGATGGGTGGTATGGTGCCTATAGGGGCTCAGGGTTTATGGAGGGGTGTATTGGTATCATCAGTCTTACTGCTTAGCCCAGCAAAGTCATATTTTCTTGCTTGTAAGATACTTCTAATGCTGTGAAGCCTCTGTAGTCAGGGGTAGAAAGTAGAACCCTTTATAGAGCCGGGATATTCTGCTTCAGTAGAAGCTAATGCTGTTAATGTTTCTGCCCTGTTGCTGTGCAATGCCCGGGTACCTCATCTACTTTTTTACTGGTACTGTAAAAAATTTTTACCGATTGATTTTTTCCTTAGAAATTTTAGTTGCATACAGGGTCCCTGCATCCCTGCTGCATCCCTCACAAGCCTGGAGTTGGTGTGTGTCATCATCGCGGTGCCTCCCGTGCAGTGCAGTCCCTACTCAAAGGACCTGTTTTTCTTTTAACGAACGTGCTCTGACGGAGGCACCTGTGGGCTATTGAGATGCTAATTGTAGGCGAGGGGTAATTAGACGAGGAGCCAAGTGCATGCCTCGTGGTGTCTGTGGCTCTCTGCATCCTTGGTTTGCAAAGCCAAAACAGGCCCGTTTTGTAGCAGCTGTTTTGTAGAGCAGGCAAGGGAGCTTTTATATGCTTTATACTTTACAATGATGTTGAATAAGCGAGGATTTCAGTTAAGTATCCTAAAAGCGAGAGGGGAACGCCTTCATCAGCTGCAAAGCTCTGCTTGCCTGTGCCTTTGTTGAAGACCCCCCCCCCCAATAGCTGCCCCTGTAACCTGGGCAGGATGTTTCAATTGCTGTTGAGTCCCTGCAGGGTTTCAGTGAGGCTCTGGAGCAGTGTGGCCGCCCTGTGCTGTGTATCACAGCTCTAAGTCCTGTGGAGAATGAGATTTTTTTCGGCTGAACCCCTTGTGATCCGCGCCTGGAGTTTATAATCACCCAATAGGTGTCCTGTTGAAGGCTTGAAGATTGGGAAGAAGTGAAAAAAGCTTTCTTGAGAACAAGGTGAGATTGAAAGGCAAGCTTGAGGTGTGAGATGGAATTCTTGATGAGCTGCCACTTCCAGGTACGTAGAATCTGAAGCTGTGTGTAGGTCATGGTGCATCTTCAGTCCTATTTAAATGGTCAATGTTTTCCTGTGCTCCCTGGGAGCCTGCTACTGCTGTAGCCGTTTACTTCCACATGCTATTTACAGACAAGAGCTGTCACCTTAAGGCTTGGCATGGGAGAAATCTTGGAGCATAAAGCTGGATGTAGATGTGTGCATTTAACAATTTCTGGCTTTATTAATATCTGGGACTCTTCAGACTACTGAGTGAGTGGAGCATCCCTGAGAAATAAGTTTTGATGTTGAAGTGATTTGGAAGGATCACAGTACTTGTAGGACTTTTCTTCTCTCTGTTAAAATCACCAGCATAATTCAGTTTGCCATTCTGCTCTAGAAAGCTTCCTATAGCCATCAATCATTTATGAATTGCTGTGCATTTGGCATAGCAACTCGATGGTAATAACTGTAGTCAGGGAAAAGCAAAACAAAGCACAGGATCAGCTGCTGCAGTTCCTGCAATCCCCTGCCAGATTAGGGGCTACCTGAGAAATGTTTGTGTTGCTGCAAGTGTTATTTACCCATAGAAAGGTGGTCTTCATTGGATGGGTGGTTCTCTGGAGAGCTGCCTGCAGTGTTTCTAAGGCAAGTGCTACCCTGATCTCTGTGTAATCTGTATTTTGGTGAGTTCCAATGCTTGGGTAAAGGTGCAAAAGCACTGGGAGGGTCAGGCCAGGTGCAGGTGGCTGGGTCTCAAACTTAATTTCAAGGATTCAGGCAATGCACTTAGCTTCTTAAACCCAGTTACACTTCAAAATCGAATGGTAGGATGTCGGGGGCTCAATGTGTTACTGGTGTTAGGGCACAGGGTACATTTATGATTATCTCAGGGATTTTAGGATTCCTCTTATGATCTGAAATTGGAATATTGCATTCTAATTCTGATTTTCAAAGCCACTGAGTAGGTCTTGTGCTGAAGAAGGCAAGAACTTGAGCCATCGATTGTTCTTGTAGCTCTGTCTTTGAAATGATAACAAAGAGATAATAAAGCTAACATAAAAGGCACAACCACTAAAACCAATGTGTCATCTGGCAAGATGACTGTGTTGAGGAGGGGACAATGCTAGAAGGCTGCTGGGCTCTTCAGCTGGTGAGAAGCAACCTAATTAGGCAGTGATTGATAGCACCATTACATGATAGGTCTCGATGTATTTTAGAGTTCTTGAGGGTGCAGTTTCTGCAGCAACTGTGTGACGATCTCAAGCTGTGTTTAAGGGTGTACCACTTGGCTTCTTGCTCTCCAAGCATATTGTGTGAGATGCCTTAGTAGAGCTGAGATTTGCTGTGTAGGTAAAGACACTTCCCTCATTCTAAGTGAGGAAAACTGAGCTTTCTGAATTAGAAGCAACTGTCTCTGGAGAAAAGGCACGGGATGCTTTTTTAGCAACATTAAGGTTTTTAGCAAGTTTTGTTGGACTAATTTTAACTGATGGATGTTTAAATGGATTGGAATCAAGGCATGTCAATTTGAAATCAAGCCATCTAAATGCCTTTGCAGTAGGGTTCATGGCATGCTGAATCTGACTTGCCAGTCCAGAAATGAGGGTCCTGAGGTAACAGGAGGGATTCCTGCCTCATCACAGAAGTAGAGCTCAATATTGTCTTGTTTCTTTTGAAGGTCAGGCAGTCATCTATGTTTCTTGTTGGTCTTAGAGAAGAAAATGTGGCTTTTCACCCCATTCCAGGAATAGTGCACACTTACTACTTATGTCACTTCATCAGCATCCTACTCCAGTTTGAGGTTTGTCATCCCTAACTGACTTGTCTTTCTACAGACTCATTAAGCTGCTGTTTAATTGATGAAGAAAACTCAATGGCTCTTCTGGCTGTGCTGTGTGTACAAGGGACACTTGACAGCTGCTGAGAGGAGGTGAGCCTGAAATTTGGGATAAGGTTATTACCTGACACAGCACTGCTGCCAGCTTCTGACTCCATGCCCTTTAACAGTGTGTTACCTCAGAAGCCTCTCTGTCCCTGCAGAAGTACCTCTTAATTAAATTTAGGTCACAGCATGGTGACCACACTGGTAGCAGAGCTGCTTAGTTGTCGCTAATCTATGCAGGCAGTTTAACCTCTTCTCAAGCCCTCAAGTGGCTCCAGTGTGTGTTTAATCCTCTGCCTTGCTGAAAGCTTGAGTTTTACCACTCCAGGGGTGTTGGGGCCAGAGCTTATACTAAAGTGTTGGTGTCAGTTATCAGGTGGATGTAAAGGAGCTAAGTGGAAGTTTTGGTTAGGAGCCATCACTTGGCATCCTGTGTGTCCATGGAAATTGGCCTGGGATGCTGAACAGCATAAACAGATTATTTTCTAAGTTGACTGACTGCTGCAATCTACTGTGTGATTACAGATGCAGCTTTACTGGGTTGGGAAACCAAGAGTGAGCTGGAGAGCTGTGAGATAAATCGATCCACACAACCATTCATGCTCCATGCAAGAAATCATATCCAAACTGAGCTCTGTAACATAGGAGTCTATTTTTAAGCCTGACTTGGCATTAGAAATCTCCAGTAAATGAGCAAATGCTGATGGACTGCCATCAGTGTTGTACAGAAATAAGTGTAATTAGGGAGAAACAAATAAATAATAAAGAAGTCTAAATGCATTTAGCAGATCCTTTATCGTCAGCAGTGGGCTGTATACTCCCCTAGCAGATTTAGAAGCTATGTTGGTAGGTGGCGATTTGTATTGCTGCCAACATCATTCACTTACATTAGGCTGATCTTGATAGGTGCTTGCAATTGTTCTCCAGAGACAGCTTCCCTGACAATTATGAGACATCCCAGTTGTATTAAATGGGCCAGTTATTTGCAATATAATTATTAGTGTGCTACCAGATTTCAGACATCAGATTGGTATGTTGTCTGCTATGCCCCATTGTGTTAAACAGCCATGCTGGCTTTACGTGTCTTCCTATGGTGTCTTCCATCCAACGCAGCCTTGGAGAAAGGGGAGGGGTCCCCCTGTGGGTAAGCTTGCTTTGGAAAGCTTGGGAGTAAACAAAGCATACTGAGTTGTCTATAAAGCCATGAACTCTGCTAGGCTGCAACATGTAAGCTGTATTTCTGTGCTGTGTTTCAGTGTGGCAGTGGGGAAGACCAGAGCTCACTCTGCTTCACATGGCTGCGTTCAGAAGATGATGGGTGTCATCTAATGGTCTCCCATACCTGGCTGGCCATGCTGGCATAAACCTTCTGATTTCTGGAAGAGAAGGGGACTTTCCCAGCAGCTGTGTGGTCTTTTCTCGAGCTGCAGGCTGGGTTTTTCACTTAGCTGTGTGCTGTCCTTCTGTGTGCTGCAGACTGGTACGTGGATGACAGCAGGTATGTGTATTGTTGCTCGTAAGTGCCCTTACTGGTGTCTTTTGCCTGGACTGGTTGATGTCTCCATTGACTTGAGCTTCCTCCTCCTAGTAAGCATATATTGTAACTGGTGTGATTCTGTTCTGCCTGCAGTGCTACATGAGTAACTGTCTTCTGGGAGGTCATGTAAATATGAGAAGGGCCTGTTAAAATCCGAAGAGATGACTGAGTTAAAAGCAAACACTTCATGCACAGTATTTCCAGACCATCAGGGAAGCTCCTTAATGCACCAAGCCCTGAGATGCATTACTACTGAGACTTGGTTATGGGCACTTGGCTGTTCTGCAGTCTTTTGCAGCTTTAATATAAATGCAGGTGTGTGGAGGCTGGGGGTAGACCCAGTGTCATGAAAACAAATGTGGGACCTGAGGAAACCCGAGCCCTGTAGCTGGCATTCTAGCTGGAGTGCTTTCTGTCATCCAATTACCACAGAGTATTTTTTTCTGCAATCCTGTATCTAGAGCTGTGAGTCCCCCTGGATAATGGATGGGGGGAAGACTAGTCTAAAAGCTGAGCTAATGTAGCTCTTCTGCAATTACTGCGGCCTCTTTGCAGTGACAGAACAATGAAGTCCTTGGTAATAACTGTAATAAGGTGAAAAGAGGTCTTGCTCTCTAATTGAGATGGTCAGACTGACACCTAAACATTGTAACTTGAAGAGATGCTTGCAATGTGGATTCTTCAAAGCTTTTTGAACCCTATGCTGGCTCTCAAGCTACAGTTCCTTTTCAAAAACACCTCCTTTCACTTTGCTGCTAAACTGTCCCAGCTGTTTCATCTATTTGCAAACCCCTTTTCTACTCAGTACATACCCAGGGGGTTGTGCTCCAAGGTTTCTGGAGGAAAACACTTTTCACAGAGAATTGTCCTTGGCCTAGAGATGGCTGCAGCTGCTTTCACTAACAGTGCCTTATGTCATTTTTAGGCTCTACTAGCACCCACCTTGTAAACTGGTAAGTGTCCAGCAATAGCTCCTGCACCAAAGGCAAGCAGAGTATGTCAGCAACAGGAGACAGAGCCCCTTCAGCCTGCAGAGCTGCAAACAGAGCTTCCCAAAGAGCCACTAACTTGTGTTCAGACACCTGCAAAGCACAAAGCAGAGTTCCTGGATGTGGCACTTGTGCTGTCCAAAGTGCTTTTGGGAACAGCGGAGAATTAGAGACTGGAGAGGAGACCTGAAGATCAGAAGGCTTGGTGTCCAATGCCAGGTTCAGTAGCAAGGATGATGTGCCTGCTTGTAGGAATTTCAGCTGCAAGAAGCAACAAACTCAAGCTGCTGGACTCAGGATTTTGCAAAATGCATCCTAAACTTCAGGGAGTGGTCTTGCTAAACACATGTGCAGTATGCAGCAGACCTTTTCAAGTGTTCTCTTGAATTACTGCTTAATCCTAGTTCTGTTCTGGTTTTCAGGAGCTTTTTTTCCAGGAGATCATGCCATGCTGGGAGAGAACTGATTCACTTAAAAGGACGGGGAACAGTAGACAAATGCCCCTCTAATTGAGCACAGTCAGATGTTTTCTGTGAGGCCAGCAGTCACTTCCCTTGCTACCTCCCAATAATGAAATGTTTGAACTACCTCCCTGTGAACTTCTCTTGTGAAAAATAGACAGTTCCTGGTTTGTTGTCAACACTGAACAAATATTTTCACAGGAAGCTGATGAAATAGTAATTCTGGTTTGTTCTTTGTGTACCTTGTAGCAGTGGAAGCAGCCATGTAACCTGTCCTTATGCAGAAGTTAAATGTCTTGATCAGGATACATTGAGTCTGTGTATTGATTGCAGCTTAAATCTCCTGTATTTTAATATTTCCTGCTTCATACTACCAATAAAACATTTTAAGATCCTAGTGGAAACCCATGCTGAAAGCTTTAATTGTTAAGTGCTAATGAGAGCAGAGTATGACTGAAACAACTGTGTCCTGCTCCATGCACTTCAAGGGAGAAATGGTGACTGACTCCTTTTCAAAAGCCCTTTCAACAAACTGTGACTGTACAGAGTAAAGTGCCTGTGTGTGTATGTGGGAGGGTGGTAGGATGGCACATCAGAGCTCTTTGAGACCTTAGAGTGTGCTTGAGGAGCAGGACTTGAAAGGAAGAAATAAACTATTTGGTGAAGCATTGTGGTGGTGACTTCATTTATTTTGCTTGCACAGAGCTGAAAGCTGAGGAGGTGAGTTAAATGTGTCAAGTGATGCTGGGGATGAAACAATGCTTTGAGGAAACTGCTTTGCTGAAGGGATAGGCTGATTTTGTTTTGCTTTGTGGGCTTTTTTTTTAAATACACACTGACTTCTGTCATCGTGCTGCACTTGGGCTGACAAAGCACCCTGTATGTGAGACTTGCCAAACAAATCTTCCTTCACTTATGAGTCCATAAGCTGTGAAGAAAAAGGTGCCTGTAATAATTTCTCTTCCTTAAAAGGTTTCTCAAAGTAAACCATGCCTGTTGCTGAGGTGGGCTGTCTCTGCAGCAGGGTTACACCAGGGGCTGCTTGGCCCTGAAGAGGAGAGGGAAGCTGTTCAATAGAGACACTTCTGCACAGCTTTCCAACAGCTCCTCTTTTTAAACCTGCTGCTTCTAGTCATTTCTTGTTACTGCTGTGCACTCATTGCTGTTAATGCTTGTGCCTAAGGCTGTCTGGGCTGTGAGCAAGTTAACTGCCCTTGCTCCTCACCCTCTCCCGGTAACAAAACCTCACTGCAGGCAGGTGAGAGGCTGGAGGAGAAATGAGCCTCCAGCGTGTTTATGCCAGCCTATGGGCTGGTACCTTCATTGCTGAGCAGGGTTGTAAGAAGCAATGGCCCTACCCAACATGTTTCTCAGCCATCTGCAGTCTCAGGCATGTGGTGCCTTTGCCTGGAAACAAGGGGAAGGTGGCAGCAACTCTGGAGTTTAGGCTACGCCCCACCTGGAAAAGCCAAGTGCTGGCATCCAACCTGTGCTGCAGAGCTCAGTGTTGGAAAACCGTTCTCATGGGTTTGTTCTCTTTTTTAAATGTAGCCTGTCCTTCCCTGGTGATGTCAGTTGTGTGATGAATGAGAACAGCCCCTGGGCAGATCATCCAAGGTATCTAGATGCCACAGCGAATGTACTGAGAGGCCCTGCCTCGTGCATTGGAAGGAAGAGAAGGTTCTGGTGAGAGGGAGCAGCTTAAACTGTGCAATAAAAAAACAAAACACAAAGACTGATGTCCTGAGCTGACTGCAGCATGCTCCTTAGAAGCAATGATGCCATCTAAAAGGCTTTGTAATGGTCCTGTTGTACAGCATTCAATCACGCAACACAATTCTGAGCTGACATCTGAGCCAAGCTCTTTGTAAGGTCTAGGATTTATTTTTTTTATTTGTCAAAAAATGAACTGTATGGGGTTTTTTTTAGAACAGACCTTTTAAATATATCAAAGTAACAGAGATCAGAAAAGGCTTTTGGAACAAATACTAAACCTAGCCAAGAGAAAAGATGTGATTGCTCTGACAGTAAGATTTTCTGCCTCTGCTTCTGTGCATTATGTTGCCATCTCCTGTAGCATCTCATGTGCAAGAGATTTTTCTGGATTGTTTCAAATGGGTGTAGGCTGGACTTTGTTATTAGAATTATCTCCATTTCTCATAACGACATGAGCATAACAAATTAGATACTTAGATGCTCAGAAATATTCCAACCACCTAGCCATGAGCAGGTGATGAAGCATCATCTCATTGTACAGAATGCTGAAATAAGTATCCACAGCATTTGCAGCAGTAGTAAGTTAATAAAAAAAATTAAAAGTTCCTGTAACATTTTTGAAAGGAAAGTGTACCCATTTACCACAGGCAGGGGCTCAAAAATCTCTCCTTCATTTTTACCCAATTTACTGGTTTCTTCCATGCTGTGCCTCTTCACAGCTCATCAGCTTCTGCTTACTTGGTGCTCTTGGAAGACTGTGCAATGCAAGGAATCCCATTCACCTGTGCAGAAGCAAGTGGTGATCTCTGGATGTGAGGTTTCCTTCCAGTTACGCTGTTTTGCAAAGCACTGATGTCACTAAAGGCACCAGCTCTTCTGCCACCGATCTGCAGCAACCTCCATATGCTGTCACCTGTGCACCTCACACCTCAAAATTATGGATTAACTTCCAAGAAGCTTCCAGTGGTCAAAGATATTGTGAACTGCCTGTGTGTTTTGGTTCCAGTGAAGCCCAATAGAAACTCTACAAAAGAAGCTTTTGAAAAGCTGTGCTAGAATCCCCAGGTGCTGAGTGAAGCCCTCACAGCCAGTGTAAAGGTGCCATTGGCGCAGACGCCTGCCTGTTATCATGCAGAACAGATGTTGGACCACATTGAAAGGCCACTCTGTGGATGTTGTCATGTGAAGGTCCCAGAACTGGCTGCACACACATGGTTACCTCGCCAAAAGCTCCTGTTGTGTTTCCTGCATTGAGGGAATCACAGTGGCTAGGCAAAGCCTGGGATGCTGAACCAGATTTGGCATCAAAAAATGTAGGTTTGAGGGGGTTTTATTTAAAAGAAAAGATGCCTGGAATCCAGCTCTTTTGATCCTTGTGGGTTTTGTTCAGATCCATTGCTGTTGGCAGGGGATGTTTAGGATCTGCCTTTATGCTCGTGTCTCTCAGATTAGCTTGTTTTGAATGGGCATTTGCTGTTGTGTTTTGCCTGTGTGACCTATTTAACAGCTACAACTCCCTTCCAGTCAACACAACCACTACCCTCAATGCCAACTGAGGGTCATCAGCTGTGCCTGGAAACCTTAAAATAATCGGCAACCACTGTAAAAGAGCTAATTGCACAACTCAACCAGCTGAAGAGAGCTCGGATGGGAAAAGGGGGATACATGTTTCAGCCCTAACTGCTCACTATAAAATAATACAGGACACTACCATTTCAGTAACATCATTTCTAAGTTAAAGGACTATTCATACATAGCCTGCAGCACAGCTGTTATTCTGCTCATCGTGTATCATCAGCTGCACTTAGGATGTAAAGGCATATGCTGCTTCTGATGGCTATGAAAGGGCTGGGGAAAATAGGAAATAGAGTGTAAGGGAACTTCACAACCTGCTGGAACTAATGGTGGGAGCCAAAGGGGGAAGGGATTGTGTGTGACCACCTCCTCCTATTTAATGACAGACTGGGGTGGGTGCCTTACAGGTGTGGGGTATTCAGTGAGGACTGTGGAGTTGTGCTGGTAAGGAGGGGGTGTGGGTCTCTGAGAGGGGTGGTTATTGTGTGTCTTTGTGCAGTTTGGGGGTCTCTTGGCTGGCTTGGTTTTTATGGTATGGGTTCTTTGGTTTAACTTGTGCATGCTTTTAGGGTCTGGGCCTCCTTAAGTACAAGTAATTTTGTTGTTGACTTGGCTTGTGTGTTTAAGGTAGGCCTTGCTACTCAGCTCTCAAGAGTTAGTTTTGTGCTAGGAGATGTTCCTTTACTCTTTGGTTTGGTTTGTGAAGTCTTCTCTTAATGGCCTTATTAAGGTGCAAACTGTGCTGTGTCCTGTGTATTTTAAGTCATTGTGTAATTCTCCTGCCTGCCTGACTTCTCTTTCCTCTTATCTGTGTCTATTACAACTAGTCTAAGTGCTTCCTTTACTGGAGTAACCAGTCTCACAAACTAGGCAGCTTTGCTACCCAAGTCTGTAGTGTGCAGAGTTCTATTGACCCTACAGCTGTCCTGCAGAAAGATGGCAAATGGAGGGCTTGCTTGCCTCCTGGCTGCTTAAAAGGAATTGCAATTGTTTTCCGGAGTGTTCTGGTTTGATAGGTAGTGTCTCCCTCTTCCTTGGACTATTACTCCTTAAAAGGTCTCTGTGCCTTCCACCCATGTCTGTGACCTGACAGTGCTCTGCACTCACTTCTGTATGAGTGCTGGAGACAGCTAACCCTTTCAAAGGGACACAGGCTAATAGATATCCCTTTCTTGCAGGCTTGAAGCCACATCTTGTCAAGAGGCAGAGCTCCTGACTCAACTTCAGGCAGCGTGTGACTTGCAGCAGGGTGGCAGCCTCTCCAGAAGAAGGTGGCTAGTTGGGTTGCTCCTTTCATCTTTGACAATGGGAGGTGTTTTTGGCAAGAACAAGAGGCCCTGTGTGTTTCCAAAGAGAGTTGTTCTTTATAAGGCCAAAGGGAAAAAGACACCAAGGACTGCAGGTATGCTCCATGATGCTTCAACATGGACTGGGGAGAACCACTTTCACTCAGCACGCATAGGAAGGACTCCAAAAGGCCCTGAACGTTCTGCTGTGGAGTTGGTGTTGGACAGCCCTGCAAGTGAGTCTGCTGCCCGGGATAAACAGGACACAGGTGAGCAGGCTGCATCTCTGCATGTGCAACGTGCTCAGGCCCTGTCCTCTGTGACTGCTGGAGATGCACAAGATGCTGAGGTGTCACAGAACCCTGACACTGAACCTAGCACAGAGGTAGTGCATCACCAGGAGCTCACTGGACAGACAGACCAAGAAGCCCTGTCTGCCAGGAGAAGCCCAGAAGAGAACAGCAAGAGCGATGTGGTTCTGCATCCCACCAGCAGCTCTACACCCAGTGAGTGGCTCAGCTGTGAGGATCATGAAGTGACACCTCTCACACAGACTACGGTCAAGGCTGAGGTCCATGTGTCTGCAGATGTCCAAGGTGGACCTGGCAAAGTTCAGGCTGCTACAGTGGAGTTCGAGCTGCTGAGTGGTGCAGAGCACGAAGCTGGAGCTGTGTGTGTTTCAGAGGAAACTTGTGTTGGAAACGCTGACCAGGAAGAGCCTGTGCAGAAGGACGCTGACTCCCCAGCTGCCTTGGGTACCACAAAGGAGTCAGAGCTGCCTTGCAAGAGTACAGAGCCAAGAGAGGGCATTACCAACACGCAGATCTCTGCAGAAGAGCAGGCAGTGGAAGAGCAAGTATGCTGTGCTGCTAAAACCCCACCTGATCTCCAGCTGGAACAAAATGCAGAAGTTGCTGTTACTGAAGATGGAGAAAATGCTTTTGAACCCAAGCAAGCTGAAGAAATGACTGAGGTCTGTGATGGGCAGACATCAAAAGACATCCCATGCTGTCTGGCAGAAACCCAGGCTGTTCTACAGGAGAAGATCAAAGCTAGCAGTGGGGAGAAGCCAGAGGAGCACTGAGAGAGCACATGAAACGCAGCATCTGTTGAACAGACCAAGGGTTTGTCTGCAGCCAACTGGTGAATCTGCTGCTTTGATCCTGCAAGGGACCAAGGCACCAACGGGTGCTTGTACTCTGAAGGACCCAGAAAGCAGGGTGTCAGCTAAAGCCTGCTTTGAAAAGTGATACTGAACTTAAAGCTGGTCTTCTGCAAGTGGCACCAACTCCCACCTTCCTGCTGGGGAGGGGGTATGGATGTGAGCTAACTGTATCACGGTACAGAAAGTATATTGCTGTAGATCATTCTTCTTTATTTATTTTCTCCACACACATGTAAATCCTGGCTAGGGCTGTGCACTTCATAATTGCCTCCCTCTGTGTGACTGCACAGGGTGAAGTCTTTGACACACAACCCAGATCTATTAACCGCACTTCTCTGCGCACCCCGTGCTGACCCCCACTGCTCTCTGAATGTGACTGTGTTGTAAAGCTCCAGACAACGGAGTCTGTGTTGCAATTGGAATCAATAAATGGGCACATTTTAACACTTGCTACTATGAAATGTTGTTCTGTTAATGGCCACCTGCTCTATGGTCTGTGCTTGTTGGAGGGAGTTGATTGAGCTCTGGTCAGAGGCCTGGAAGTAGCTGTCTCCAGCCCCTGCCCAACGAGAGGAACTTCTCAGGGTTGTTTTTGCTGCAAGTAATAAATAATGTTTTGCCACTGCCTATACAATGCTGGCTTCTAATTATGCAGCTCTTAAGCAGAGGGGAGTCTTCCTCTCAAACCTGGCTAGCTGAGCAACCGCCACTGAATTTGCAAGTGATGCTGAAAGGAATGAGAAAAATAACATAGCCTAATTCCTTTCCCTCTGCTCCAACCAAACAAGGGGTTTGCACCAAATTATTCTGCTCGAGCTCATGGGGATTTAAAAGTGAAATAATGGCTTGTACTAGACAGCAGGGAAATGGCAGTGCACAGGAGAATAAGATCCTCCCTCAGGAAACCGTTTCCAGCTCTTGTGTTCTTGCATGCCTCCTGTACTAACAGTGTTCAGAGGAGGGACAGAATAACAGTTAAAGGCAAGTCAGGGTATGAGGATTTAGATAGCTGTGCATCTGTTTAAAGGATGATTGGTTTTACTGTCTTTAGGTGCTTAATCACATCAGGAAGGCATAACCATAAAAAGATTCCCTTTGAATCAAAGGACCAGGCTGCCATGCTCTGAGTCTGCCATATCCTGACTTAAGCCAGGATCCCTTGACATATTTTCCCTTATGACCAAATCCGAATGGAGACCTTGTTCATAGAAATGTGTCTTTTTTTTTTTCCCCATCACTTAAATAACACAGAGCATGTTCCTGCCCCTTGGCCAGTACTCAAAATCCTCAAGGCACTTACAGAGGTTGATTATGCTGCCAAGCTGCCCAGGGCTTGGTTGCCTCCAACCAAGCTGCTGCTGTTAGTTTGGAAGACTATCTACACCCTCCTTATGCAGAGCTCAGATTTGGCAATTAATGGGTAGGTAAGCTCCTCCTTTCCAATGCTGGGAGGCCTGAGGAAATCCTGGAAAAAGAAACAGCGCTGACAAAGAGCACCACAAGCTTCTGTGCATCATTCTGCCTCTTAGACATTCACATCAGCCACTGTAATTAATTGCCAAGTAAAAAGGTTGGTATTAATCATCTGCTCTGTTTTGCAATTGCTGGCAAAAAACCCAATGAATGTTTGACAATGTGGCAAAAAGTGTGTAGAAAGCAGTAAAATGGTGACAAAGAGAACCAGAGCAAGGCACACATGTCGTTCTTAGGTTGGGTAAGGGGTAAGTGCCAGGAAGAAAGAAGTAATCAGGGATGGAGTAAGGCAAAAAAGTAGATGGAAGTTTGTTTGCACCTATTCATGGCAGAGGATTGTGGAAGCGATGGTGATTGCACCAGAGGATGCTCAGGGTGGTGTTTTGGGCAAGCGTTCCTCTCTGGTTCTGGCAGAAGCATATGTTTGCATCCCCAAATTAAAGAACAATTTTTTCTCAAAGAAGCCTGTATTTATATTTTATACTTGTGATTTAGTAAACCCTCTCCTTCCTTTAGAAAAAGCCTGGCAGAAGGCAATAACCTTCCCTCAGGTGTAAGACTGCAGGAATTTTAAACTCTGCTGAAAATGAAGATGTATGGCTAAACTTTAAGATGCAACTGCTGTGAGAAGAATAGAACTGAAGTTATGAAAGCACACCAGTGCTTTTAAACTCTTGTTCCTATCTTTAGAGCAGGGAAGGAGCGTTCTGTAACAGCCTAGCACAGCACATCTACAGACCATCCACGACTCTAAGGTCTCTTTGTCACTGATGAGCCACTGTGAGTTATACCTTTTACTGCTGTTTGTCTCATCTTTTCAGGCAAGTTCTAATTGGAGAATTTATTAATAACGTGCAGATAACTCAGCTCTGTTCCCAGGCTCTAGACTGCCCTCTTAAGATGACAAGCAGTAAATTCTTTGGCTAGTAAATCAGCTATGAATCACTGCAAATAAGCCTAAAGTAGTGTTATCAATTCACCTAACTGTCTTATGGCTAGTGATGATTGTAATGTAATCTTAGCTCCTGATGCTGCGACTCTTTGCTTTTAACTTCTACAAACAAAGTTTCCTGTTATTCAGTGGGAAACCTTCAAAACCAGAGGAAGTAAAAGCCCTAGGAATTTTAGGAGCCTAGCACCTGCTCTCTGCCTGTGCTGGAAGGAGCTCTGGGATGTGTTTCCCTTCTCTTTCGAAGCACCTTTGTAGAACTCCATCACCATGTTAGCCACAGTAAGTCTGTTTCTCCTCAGCTGTTTAAACTGTTTACACAGCTCAGTAAAAAGTTTTGAAAACAACTGGTCAGAACAACAAACACATCGCTTCACCAAGGCTGCAGCTGTTGGACAATAGGTTTGGCCAATGCCAAATGTTTTTGTCTCACTTGATACATCGTATCCTTCCCTGGCTTTCAGAAACAAAGCCGTTTCCTTGCTTCCTTACACAGCTGTGTCTCGGGAAGCTGCAAGAAACCCAGATTTCAAGCCACAACATCTGCCAGTGGTCTGACAATTGAAGCCAACCATGACTTGAGAGTTGGAGGCAGCAGCAATAGAACCTGTCAATTGTCATGTTTGAGCCACGTCTGTAGGGATGACAAAACCTAACAAACATAAATAAAGATAACAGAGAATAAACTGCTATTTTCTTTTCCTCTCCTAGCATCATACCACCCTACCAAAATCACCTGAAACATGTCCCTGCTCTACCCATTTATACAAAGCCATCGGTGTGGATACAGCTTACTCACTAAAGTCAACCTGACGAAGCACTGATTGATTTGCAGCCTGTCCTCTCTCTAGCCTTGGTACAGAAGTGTGTGTCTGCCTTCTTGCATTTTGCTTTTTCTCCCAGAGCAGATGTGCCTGGGTCAGTCTTTCCTGCTTTTCCCTTCTCACAGCCATGCAGTTTTCAGCAGTTAAGTTCAGGCAGCCCTGTGAGTGAGTGCCTAACTGGCATGGAATCACATATTTTTAGAGATTCTACCCATAAAAGCAGCTCAGACAGTGCAGCAAAACTGCTTTGGATCCATTAGCTTCACTTTAAAAACTAATCCCTAAAATTATAGATCTGTTCTTCTGTAGTTTCTCTTACTCTATGGTACGATGGTGAGGCTTTTGGCAGAACTATCTGTAATCATATCGTGTGGTGTGGCAGCTCTATTTTGCTTTAAATATTTAGCTATCAAAAGTGGCACGGGATTTGTAGTGGAACAGCAAATAAGGGAACTAATGATCTGGGACTTGTGGGGAAATGGTTTGGCGTCATCAGCTACCCTACTTATCACCCTGAGTTAGGAGTACAGGCTGAGAAGTTCCGACGCTGGGAACAGTTTAAGTAATATTTACTTTGTAGTTTCTCTGCCAGAAACAGGGCACTTCTATTGCTGTTTAATTATATTATGAGTTTAAATTGCATTGGCCTCTTTCTTGCAGGGCCAGTTAATCTGCACGACGTGGATTTCTAACGAAATCCACCGACAGATCCGCACGTGGGTCCCTTTCTGACTCAGTTTTCTTCTGCTTTTACCCTGCAGAGTACTTCATCTGTTTTCTAAGGAGGCTGTAGTTCTAAAATGACACTCTTTTAGTGTGACTTGAGGTGAATCTTTCCCTGCATTCAAAGTATACCATTCCATATTATTATCATTTGACTTTGAAGAGGTGGTGTTGCTGCAGTCTCTAAAAACCAGAGTAAACCACTGATAAAATCATGACCTGGAATCCACTTCAGTGCTCGTCTCTTGGGAAGGAGACATCTTGCCTTTCCTTTCTCCTCCCTCCCATGTCCTGCCAGGTCTATGAATGGCTACCCTGGCTAAGCACCAGCTTCTTCCTACAGTCAATAAATAGTCTAGGAAACCCAAGGAGACCCGAATTGCATTTACTTTGGTTATACAAACTCATAACCATAAAGCGCAGTGCTGGCTGTGAGCACGGTAACTGACTTACTTCATGCTCTTAGTGGTATCAAAAGGCTGCAAAAGACTGTTCCTTGGACTAAGGCTGACTTAAACCACATAAATCCTGCAACTTCTGTGCAGTCTGCTCTGAGATGAAATGTCAATCGGATCTTCATTTAGTGCAGTGCTTTCCCAATGAAAATGAAAACGGGATGGTAACAGTGCTTAGCCATGGGAAGACCCAAAGTCCTGTTCTTGCCCCAGGGGTTGGTAACGACACATCCACATTCTGAAGCTTCCAGACAGTCTGGGGAAATGGAAAGAAATTTCTGCATCAAATTTTAAATTCTTTCTTGTCTACAAGGTCCTCAGAAAACTGGGCCAGAGCAGGTGTGGGTCCTAACGAATTTCTTGCCATCTTGCAGGTGTGATGATTCACCCAGGAGTGGTTTATCAGCCCGGGAACAAGGGTGGAGCTTGGCTCCCCATCTGCTTTGAAGTAAAGGCTCCATTCAGCATCCTGAAGCCTTGGGGCTCACTGGAGAAGGCTGCTAGTAGGAATACTGCCATACAGCTTGATCATGGGGAATGGAGTCAGCCACAAGAGGTACTGCTGGAGGAAGCCTGGGCAGTTTGAAAGGCTAACAACTGAGCAAAAAGCTATGGTGGCTGATCATCCTGGTGCCCAGACAGCCCAGGAGTCTGTGTTTTGGAATGCTGAGAGTCATCCTCCAAAGGGGAAATCACAAGGTGTTGCTACAGGGTTGCAGAATGGAGATGTGGGAAGAGAAAGAGCCTCATCTTCTCTGCCTGTGGCACAGATAACGGTGAGACCTGCCAGTGAGAGCCAGCCTTCTGCACAACACTCAGAGGAGACTGCAAACAAGCCCACTGCGGTGGTCAGTCCAGACAGACAGACTTGTGCTACCACCCAGGAAGGACCTGCAGCAGCTCGTCGAGCCAGAGGAGATGCAGGGGCAATGACTGACTTACCTCTGTGGGCTGCTGGACATGCAGAAGATGTAGTCAATGACCAGGCAACAGTGGAAAGCAAGCCAGGGGTATGCAAGAGGCCAAGGGACAAGCTGTGTGAGCCAAGGAGCCCTCTCTGCAGGTGGCTGAAGAAACTTAGGCCCCCGGCAGCAAAGGCTAAAGCCAAACCTGATGGAATTATGAGCCAAGAGTGAGGCTTCCAGTGGCCTGCAAAGGACTATCAAGTGCTCAGCACTGTACCCTCACAAAAGACTGGTAAGGGAACGGTCACTTGTGTATTATAAGAGAAAATACTTTTTTCTGTGTGTCTGTTGTCTAGTTCTGGCTGTCTTAGGGGCCTGGGTGGAGCACATAGGGCATTCCCTCTGGAAGCAGCGGGGAATTAAATGTTTCTGTTCCCTTAGGAAGCAACTTGAGAGGTTTCTGTCTGGCATGTCTTTCTCCCTTGCTCCCTGCAACGAGGGGCTGTCTGCAAGAGCTTCCCTTTGAAATGCTGAAGCGGTGCAATGTAGGGATTTGTGTCTTCCTAGTGCCTCCTCATAGCATCTGACTTCCTTCCTTTCCCCTGCTTGTAATGCCTGGCTGTGCCCGATGGACTGAGATAAGTGCATCAGTGTTATCAAACTAAATAGATGCATTATAAAAACACTAGATGTTTATAAATGCATAATGGTAATAATGGGTGTTGTGTGGGAGGGTTGGTAAACAAGGGGCTCTTGTTTTGCTGTGCGAAGTGATTGCTTTGTGTGGAGTTTTGTATTTGCAAGTCAATAAAAGCCAGTTTCCTTGCCTCAAGTAAAGCTTGACTACAGCTGAAGGGGGAATAGGGGAGGGAGGGAATGGGGCTGCACCCACAGCTGTGGGGGATGTTGCTGAGATCTAGAAGGCTCCTTGCAGGACAGGAGAAGCAAGGGAAGCCACCAATGTATGCCCTGGCTGGGATGGGGCTGTCTCCTGAAGAAAGTGGTAAGTTTGGGCCAGGGAAAACTAACTGAGACTGTGGGATGGGCTTTACTTGGATTACTGTGTGCCAGCTGCGTGGCTCCTATGCAGGTCTTGGACCTGACCTAGGCACGAGGAAAGGCAGCCCAGAGTGCTAAGCCTGGTTCTTGCTAAAGAAACCAGCTGATAGTGAAAGTTCTTCTGGGAGCTCAAGAAAACCAAAGAGGGAGCTGACTTGTAGGCCAAGACAAGGCATGGGCTGCAGAGGCTGTGCCAGGAGCATCCCAGCCTATGAGGGAACCCCAGCCTGGCCTCCAGAAGCAGGGGGTTGCGCAGGTCTGCCAGGGAAAGCTAACGAGCCGACAGCCTGAGCTCATGAAACTCCCTCACAGCTTCCTCAGACCTCCTAAGGTAACTGTGTGCTCCTAACCACAGCCTGCCCCTTGCTGCTCATATGAAAGGCACTGTTTTTAGGCTTCTGTGAGAGGCTTCACCCCGCGGCTGGATGGACTGTAAAGAATGGAAGGAGGAAATTCCCTGTTCTTGTCTTTCTCCTTCAGCTCTTTCCTTCATAGAAGCCGCAGATCAGCCTTCTGTCTCAGGTAAGCTGGGGATACATCTACCAAGGTGGCCAGGGACAGGCACGAGCTTTAGGAGTGTCAATCACCAGGAACATGCTTAATAAGCTCAGGGTGCCCCTTGGCACTTCTCTGGTGACAGAACTAATGGCATAGCTGCAGCATATCTCTCTCTATACCTCCTCCTTAATCAAAAGCAGTTGGCTGTGTGAGCAAGGAAATAAGTAAGTAGGAAAGCAGCTGGTTTTCACCATGTGCTCAGAAGCACCATCTGGTGCGCTGCCTCTTCTCCTGCAAAAAGGGTTCCTTGCTTGTTAATGACCTGGAAGTGTAACGTTCCCTTCATGTAATCTCCAGGTCCCCCCAAAAAACCATCACAGGGAGCTTTTAAAGCAAAGAACCATCCCAACAGCCTAGTGTATTTATTACTGTATCGTTGGGCTGGTATGTGAAGGCAGGTTCGTGCAGTGGCTAGTTGTCTGCTTGCTTCATTTTAAAGGCAAGTTCTGTGTAGTGATGAGGTTGGTGTGGGTTCTGTGTATTGTTTGATTAGGACTCACTTTTTCTTTTCTGTTTCTTTAAGAGATGTGTCTCTCAAGGCACAAAGGTGTATTTATCTTTTTTTTTAAGTCAGTTTTTTGCTTTTTCTTCTCCCCCCTTTATTGAGAAGGGCCTTTCCTGTGGTTACCTCCTGCTTTGTTGGGTCTCTGAATGTGGGCTGGCTGTTTATTTTTGAGGGAATGTACTGCAACACAGGTATTTGCTTCAGAAAACTTGTAGGGTAAAAGATCAGTAACTGAAATAAAATAACAAGTTGTAGTGAGAAGGATAACAACAAAGAGATAATATGCAGAAAGTGAACTCTATTCCAGCCAAAACCGGGACAGGATATAAACCAAACCTTTCCTGGTTTTTAGAAACATCACTGTTTTGTTTTATTTTCAAGATTAGCATACTAAAAGAAAAGAAAGGCCACTGTGTAGGTGCAGAAAATACCATAGGCATTAATCATGAATGGTGGGAGGCTGAGGAGCTGTTCCATAGGAGGACTACATCCCTGTGAGCAGGCACCAGCCCTTAAACTTCCTAGTAACACAGAGACTGCTTTTCATGGTGTAAGAGCCATCTTACTAGCTTGCATGCGTTGTCCTGCCTAACTGCTGAAGCAAGATATTAAACTTTTTAAAATTCATCTGCCAAAGTGTAAGAAAACATTCTGATAGAAAGAAGCCCCAGCACGATTCCTTTCTTCTGTGTCGGCTTGTAACACAAGAGAGTCGTCACAGTGCTTCGTGAGCAGCATCTCTGAGAAGAGACCTCTTGGGGACACAGAAAATAAAGATCCAATTACTGGTGCTGCCTGCTTAAACCAGAAACTGCTTCAGAAACGCAGCGAATCAGCATGAGGGTGACTGCAAAAAGGCTAATAGTTATGAATGTCATATATCTATTTATCTGAGCTCTGCTGTACCACAACTGCAAAGTGCTTGATTATTTTCTTTCCCTGGCCTTTCAATTAGCCAGCATGTTCTGGCACTCGAAGGAATAAGTGCCAGACTTCTCCTGGCTTTCTTGCCCACCCTTCTGAGAGAACCGAAAAATGGGAGGAAAACCTTAGTGGGAAGAAAGGAATGGATGTTGCTGAGAAACCTGAAGGGCAGGAGGCTGAAGGGCTGGAGACTGAGCAGAAAGACTCTACTGAGTAAAACTGGGGGCTGATTGCAAGGGCACGGAACCAAGAATGTGAGAAGTGATGGGATGAGAAGCAAGAGGGGAAAGCCCAGGCAATTTTGGTCTGCCTGAGAGCAGATACCAACTGCCAGAAAAACTTGGCATGGGACTCTGTTCAAATCCAGAATTTCAGGGTAAACTAAGGCAGTAAGTCTCCTAAAAGCGAACTGCTGGGAAAAAGATAGTTTTTATACTACCAAAAAGCAGCAAAGCTTATCCCAGAGTACAGCTGATGTAGAGTTTCTGAAACACCAAGCAAAGCACATGCTCCCATTCCCTAACAGATTTTTGTAGTTATACCAGCCAACTGCACACAGTAACTTGCTCTATAGGTCTGCAGATTGGCAAGGAGAAAACCTGCAGGGAAGCACCAAAGGTCGTTACTTTCACCTCGCTTCTCATGCTTGGAGCCTTTTCCTGGCTCTGCTCGAGGTCCTGGTCCATCGGAGACCCTTGGTACAGGCAGCCAGGCAGAGCACAGGCTCTTTAAACATGTCTGTTGGTGTGCAAGGCTGATACTAGATTGTACACAATGTGAGGATAGAGCTAAGAATGAACCGCAGAAACTGGAGCTCAGGTACTCCGTGCTGCAAGCTCAGTGAACAAACTCCCCGGCGTTCACACCCATAGGTAAGCAGCTGCTTCTGACTCCCAAAATATGGGTTTTGATTGATTCCCCTTCCCTTTTGTGAAAAATTCTGCTTTCAGGCTGTGGCCCCACCTGAGCATTCCTAGTAGCTTCTGCTGCTGTTCAGGTTTGATGTTAACAACTCGCTCCAGAGGAAATTTAGTAACTGGCCACGTTGGGAGGGTTGGGGAGGCACATTGCCTGGGGGAATGGCTGGCACCTGATTAACCTGTGGAAACTATCCACATCTATATGAGACCCTTAATATTAAGCACATAGCAGAGGAGAGGTGTCATTGTGCTCCTGGCTAAGCTTTTGGCAAGCTTTGGCTGCTTCTGTGTGTGTCTTAATCAATGAAATGACCATCGAATTCTCAGCACAAGCATGGATAGCTCTTGGCTGCAAAGAGGACAGGCAAACTTCTTAAGCAAAGGTTTGCTCTGCTGCAGTGCTACCGGCGAAACAGCTTCTTGTGGGACTCAGGAGAAGCGAATGAGGATGGGAGCTAATCGTGTGTGTCACCTAAGAGAAGCCTTGCTCTAAAAATCCCTGCATGACACTGCACCACCTCCTGGCGTGTAAACTGAAGTCAAAGCAGTGTGATTACACAAGGGATGTGGCACCTCTACCTAATACTGAGCAACATTCGTAAAACCCCAGCGAATGGTAGTGGAAATGCTCCTATAGACAATGAGGGGGTTGTTAATTACACCCTGCACAGGGTTAATGCAACAGTAACACACCGGCAGGCTTATCTTCTCCTGCCAAGGATCCCAGAGAAACCAAGCTCTGCAGAGGAGATGCGTTGGTGCTGTTTGCTTGGAAGAGCTGCTAGCTGCCTGGGAGAAGTGGCACCAACCGTGTTGTCACAATAGGTGGGACGAGCTGCTGTTCAGTTCCATTTTCCAGAGGAGGTGTTTACATCCAGCACTCACTGACCTTGGGAGGAGCTTAACACAGATCCCACTGCTCAGCCGACTGCCCCTCCTGCTCATGTGTCTTTAGTGTTACACAGGGTATTGAGCCACTCCTGTGGTCATCACTTTCAGTGTAAGCAGCTCCAGTTCCCACAATCCGCCTTGACTTGGAAGAACAGACAATGGATCAGGATTGCTTCTTCAAAAGAAGGCAGCAAGGAGGCTCTCTGTGCATCTGGAGTTTCCAAGGCAGAGAATCATCAGCTGTACCTCTTTCAGTGGCTAGGCTGTTGAAAAGCTGAGGCAAACGTCTAGCACCTAGATACAAAAAAAAATCTTCCGATGCTTACTCATACCCATCGACTTCATTATTCATTTCAGTCTTCCTGGCTTAATTATACTGTTGGCTGGACGTGTGCCTTACAATTCTTTTCTTCCCTTCCCACAGACTAATTTGGAAGCCTGAGCTAGCTTCAAAAAGAAGCTGCTCGTCAGTCTAAGTGGAAGGCTCCCCCCACTTATCTCCTGAGGACAGAACGTGTCTGGTGGAAAGTTTCACAGACAGAAAGGTACAAACCTTGGCTTCCTGGTGCTCTTTCAGCTTTCCTGGGAGAAGAGAAGTTCTCTGAAAGCTACTTGCCCATGGAACATGCCATGAAACGTCAAAGGAGTGCCAGGGGAACTTCTGGGTGTGTATGGAAAAGCAGATGAAATCTCTTTGCCCAGAATAAGCATCTCCTTGTTGGGGAACAGAAATGATAATGTATGTACTTCAGTCTGCAGCCTGCTCCTTATCCCGCTGGCCTTCAAGGGGATGTGGGAAAAGGAGGCCTGTCGTGCAGACTAGGGCATGGCAGCGCCTCTGTTCCCACAGGTGAGGTCAAGGACCTCTGCTTCGCAGTGGGCCTGATGAAAGCAAGCAAGCACAGACTCCAGATAGTATGTTGGTGACCTTCCATAATCTGATAATAAATCAGCAGGGATCAAAGCTGCTTTCTGTGCTGCACAGTCCTTCAGTCAGGTTAAGGCAGCCCGGCAGTCACCTGTGACGTACCATTTAACAATTTCCTTTTTTGTTTGTTTTATCTTGGCTGGTTGTCCTCCTTAAGGATCTCTTAAGTTCTTGAGCAGGATGTGCCAGCCCCAGCTGAGATAAAGGCTGGAGCATGTTGCATATGGAACAGAGGTACTTCTCGGGAGCAGAAAGTTCCTGTGTAATTTAAGAGGCTTTTGAGGAAAATGTTTTGCACTTACCTGGCTCTGTCTCCTTACACCAGCTCTCCTCTGACAGGATGCAACCCTCCCCACCTGGCAGTACCTCAAAACCAAGCCTTTCAGAACCAAGCTGAAATCACTACAGTTGAATTCTAAATGTGTGCCCTGATTTCTCCTCCGTAACTTCCAGGAGCATCGTTAGGTGCTCAGCATTGCTTTTCAAACCGTGCCACCCATTCAAAATTTAAGCTTCTATCTCTTGAAAGATGCATGGCCCAGATTTCCACTGCTTCTCTTTCTCTAATGATCATTTCTCTAATGGCATTTAACTCTTCCAGGCATTACTCAGCTTGTGCCCTGTGTCTTTCCAGCCCTGAGTGCCACGGCTTCCCTGACTGAGCTGCAATCTGTGGCCAGATCGGTGCAAGGGAACAGAGGCATAAACAAAAGTTATAAACAGGATTTATTTGCCTTCTGATAAAACGTCTTCTGACAGGTTTGTTGGGAGGTTTTTTAAGCTGACAGCTTTTGTTCCAGCGCTGGGACTGTTTCAGGTTTCTTGCCTGTTTATCGTGCCTGTGGTGCGTGCCTATTAGAAATACATCACTTGCTGGCACCAAAACAGAAGGGTAAGCTGTAATTAATGGCATGTTCTATGAGTTTCACCCTTTTCCCTTCTCTTTTCTGCTACTTAATGTGCAAGAGAGGGCTGCAGAGATGCTCTGATAACAGGAAGAGAGTATATCCATCACTTGCCTCAATAAAGAGGAACCCGAAAATAACTTTTTCGGTCACCTTATTGCTTTAGCTTACTCTTCCCCCCACCTTAATCAAGTGCTTTGTGATTCTGAGTTTGATCTGATCTTTCTGATCCTTCCGTTGCCCAGGAAGTGTCAAAGGCAAAAAGAAAGCCCATCTCACGCTCCTCTTGCTCCCAAGCCTTTCTTTGTTCTGGCTTTGTTTTAAAAATTAACTTTTGTGTGTTCTTGGAGCTGAGAAAGCCATTACGGGAAAGAGCAAACCAATTTTTCTTCCCAGTGTATGTGATTGTTTTCTACTTCCCTAAAAGGTTAATGTTTAAAATGAATAATGGCTGGTGGGGAAGAGGAGAAAGAAAGAAAGAAAGGTTTCTCCTGCTTGCCTCTTTCCCTGCTCACGCAGCATGGAGGCATTATTGCTGTTCTCTTGCACTCCTGCAGCCGCTTGCCCTGAGGTGGTGGCTTCTGAACCAGGCTCAGGCCTACTGATGGATCTGCTTACAGGGAACCATTTCGTCCTCCTCTTTTCTGCTCTTGACTTCTCTTTATCCACAGTTTTTTGCTGCTGCTGCCTTCTAGGCTTGGTGTTTCCTGCCAGCAGATCAGTTACCAAGTCCCCTGCTCCAGCCAGCACCCATGAATCCACAGCAGTGTCACTGCTGTGTCTGTACAGATAGGCTTCCTGTTACTGCTTTACCAGTGGGCTTCAAGGAGTGGAGCAAAGGGAATTAGGGTGAGCTGCAAGAATAGCTGAAAAAGCCACCAAAAATGTAACAGTTGACACATTTAAGAGCTGCAGCACAAGTGTACACTTCCATCATCAGCTGAGGCTACCTGCTGCTTGTGCGCATAACTTCATGACAGCAGCTGGAAGAGACCTTGGCGGTTCTTGCTTCTGAAATCAGCTGGCAAACAATAGGAGGTCTGTGGGGCGCAAACCAGTGGGATTCTGGCTAAGAGGAGGGCAGGGAGGTATCCACGCCTTATGGAAATAGCATGGTTCCATTCTGAAAAGCCACTGAATTACCCTGGAACACATCCACGTTGGAAAACGCTGTTACTCCTTGTTAAGTCAAAACCTGCTGGCTTGTAGAAATAAGTTAGTAGCGCTGTGAGCTCTCCTGGGGGTTGAAAATAGAAGGGAGCCTGACGGTACAGAAGGAGCTGTTGAGCTGCTGCAGAACATAGCTCTTTACAAGAGGGAAGAAAGTGAGGAAATCTATGAAGTCAATCACTACTTTAGTCCAAAAATACACAGCTCCAAATCTCAATATAATTATCACAGTGCCTGGAGTTCCTGTTGGATGTGTCAGCCTAGAAAGAAGAAAATATTGACCCAACAGTCTAAGTTAACATCATGTTTCAGGAAGATGCTAAATGCAATGCAGTTAATTTAACAGGATAAACATCTGAACTTCGCAATCATCTGTTGGTGATCCCTGATGCTTATACTGAAAGTGGTAATTTCAAAACCAGCAGAGCCCACAGATAATGACAATCTCCCTCTGGATACTGCCCAGTTATTCAACATAGCTCAGCAGTCCAGGCTCACGGATGCTACAAAGCTGAGGAATGTCTTTTCACATACCCACTTATTTTTTTTATCCTCCTAGAGTTTCAGTTCACAGGTAAAACCATACAACTGCTGACTTGCATCTCTTCCTTTTTCTCTGCATGCCCGTGCTACCCATACAGAAGAAACTGCATGCTATCCAGAACTCAATGAATGTTTTCCTGAAAGGTGAAGACCCACAGCTTTGAGAATTCATCTGCCACACTGGCTTCTAATCACAAGGTGAGTGCATCCCTAATTCATGGCATTCGAATTTCTACAAATGCCTGTGTCAGAAATCTAAGCCTAACCCAGAAGTCCAGACTTGTATTTCTCTTAACTAGGTGGCTCCATATTCTGCTGTTAATCTCTTCCTTCTCTCCACATACCATCTCTTTGGATTCATCCTCTCTTATTTTTATACTGAGAAAAGTTCAAAGTGTGATCTAACAGGCACAGAGGACCCCTGTAAAAATACGTCTAGGGTTACTTTTCTTCATCTGTTGTTGTGTGTGATAACTTCCCCTTTCCATTCCTTAGTTCAGTCTGTTTAAATGGCAAGATCCTCAGGGAAAAGGCCTTGTGTGTGTAGGTAATTATAAGGGCTTAGGAGAGAAGGAGCCTGGACCTTGGTTAGGGCTTGTAAGGACTACTGACTGTGCTGCTAAGAATAAAGCCAGAGAGGTGGCCTGACTACATAAAGCTGTAAAAGCCCCACCCCATCCATGGGTATTGTGTGTCACAGTGAAAAAGTGAACAGAAGGGGGAAAAAATGACCTCTGCAGATAGCATGGATGAATTGGACTTCATTATTTCGCCCCGGTGTCGCACGGAGTGTGATAAACTGTGGAGCCCCCCAATAAAAATGAACCTGGTGTTACAGGCAGTGTAAGGAAGCACATTGCTAAGGGTGCATTAAACTTTGATGGCTCCGTTTATACATTATACATGTGCAAGTCAGCAAAGCTGTACTGGTGGTAATTTTCCAAAGGAATCAGCTAATAGCCTTCCAGCACATGCTGGAACAAATTATTGCACAGGTTGTGGCCGCTTTTTTTTCCCTGTTTTTCTTTTGCTTATTAGCGTAGAAAATATGTAATGCTCCACACTATTTAATGCCCCAGGGTATGGACCAAAGAGCAAAGCAAAGGGGAGTCGTAAGGAAGATGGATAGAGATGCGTTTTGCCTCTATAAACAGCACTGCCCCTATAAGCAGCACGCTGATGAAGGGAGGAGGAGGGAAGATTAAAACTGGAAGTCCCTTTACGTTTGAATCACCTGTGACTCTTAATCTGAGGGAGCTTTTTGCGTATCAGCGGTGGTTTGTTTTGTGCAGCGCCTGGCACAGCAGGGCTGTTCTCCCATCCGCTGCAGGCAAGGAGACACAAAGGAGGATGCTCCTCGGAAGCCCCTGGGTGCTATCGCCCCAGCACACAGCTATCGCAACCACCGCTGGCGTTTGCAGGATGCCAAATTGAAATTCCACCGACAATGGCAGAAACATAAAGAACAAGGACTGGAATGGCTTGTGCTTTATAGGCACTTCCTGACAGGAGCTTATCTCTGCCTGTACAACGTGTTGTTGTTCCGGTAAACACTGCATGCTGGGTTATTACAGCTAATGAAATGCGGCCCTAACAACTCCTGAGACACAGGACTGTGAGAGAGTCTTGCAGGGATGGGATAATTCAATGTGCTGCGGTTAATAGGGAGAAAAAAATGTGGGGAAAGGCAGATTATTAGCACAAGAAAAGCAAACTGGGGGGAACTTTGTGACTGCCTGGAACTTTACATGACTTTCTGGCATTCGGGTCTCAATTATCAGAGGCACAACTCAGATCATAAGCGAAATTTATCTCTGGCAGAGGCAGGCTGCTCGATTACAGACCTTGGGAAGAGCGACCGTTTTGCTAACGAAGTTAAAGAAAGCCAGAACCTCCCAATTTGAGAGGAGCCTTTTCTGATCGTGACGCTGGTGCTGTGCTAGGTCAGGAGTAAACCAATAATGCGGCCCTTGGGAAGGCTGTCTTTATGAAAAACTCTGTAAATGGATGCTTATGTGCTGCTGGCAAAGAATAATATTTTCTTTAAGGGGCCCAGATCCCTGGAGATAGAGAGAGGCTGGATGGAAGTCAAGGTGTGTTTACACACCGACTGTATAAATCCACAGAGTGTGGCTGAGTTTGTCAAATTTAAAACATGAGAGATGGAAGGGGGCTTGGGGAAGTCAGCCCTGCTATGGGCTGTATGGGAATAGCAGCTTCCTTAGGGGGCAGAACCCAACCCACTGCATGCAAGTGAGCAGCGAGGAGAAAACTCAGGAGGGACTGCCCTGCGATCTGTTGTGCAGCTTGATGAAAGCTAGAGCACAGCAGGTGAGATTTGTGGGAAGGGATTCCCAGAGCTTTGCTTTCTCTGAAGAGAACGTCCATCAGATAGGGGTGAATTGCAGCTGGGGGCTGTATCACACACTGTTGCAGCAACCCTGTGCTGTGGCTGTACTGGTAACTTCCCTGTTTTACAGTCTGTCCAGCTCAGTGTACGTGCAGAACAATATTAATCAAATGCTTTTTGGGGGAAGAATTCCTCTTCCACAGCTGATTTATTCATGCCACAGGAATGATGAAATATCTCTCTTGGCTCCTACCCTGACGAGGCCAAGGAAATCAAGAGGCATGGGCACACTTTCAAAGAACTCCCTTCAGTGCTGGTGAAAGGAGAGTGTGTGTGTGTGTGTGTGTGTGTGTGCACGCATGTAGGTGCACATCTGTCAGGAGTGGGTTTTGGCATTGGACCAAAGGGGGCTTTCAGAAGCCCAGGGATGGGCTAGCTGACACTCAGCTGTCACGGTCTCGCGATACAGGCTGCACACAGTTGCCCTCATGCCACTGAAGACCTCGCTCCAATACTTTCTCCTTGTGATGTGTAGGGGAATGGCAGCCTGTGTCTCTGAATATGACACGAATGACCCTTTCGTTAACAGCCTGTGCCAGTTCCCGCCTCGTGCACATACTCTTTTTGTTGGCATTTTCCATTTGCTTCTAACAGTTGCTTCCCTTTCTCGAAGCGATTAAGGGAAAAAAAGGCAGAAGTATGTTATTTCATAGATATCGCCCTGCATTTATCTCTCTGTGGTTTCAGCAGTTCCCTGAGGTGACCTCATTAGCATCTTAATTACTCCAGGCTCCTTCCATAACCAAACGACAGACTTCAGATGGGATGAGTTCACGGAATGTTAGGGGTTGGAGGGGACCTTGAAAGATCATCTGGTCTGACCCCCATGCTCTGCACATCTCTGTCTTTCCACTAAGTTCAAAGAAAGCTCAAGGCACCAGAGTCCTACCCCACGTGCTCCAGGGTATTACAACAATGGATAAATTTAGACAGTAGTGTTTTTGGTTGTATCCCCTCAAACTATATTGCATCAACAAAGCATGGTCAAATGAAACTAGCCAGACACTTGCCTGTTTAACTAAACATTTCTTGCCCTCTGTGTTTTTTAGCACTCCACCCTGCAAAAGCATTAACATTAACCATGTGTTTCCCTGTTAAATACCTAAGTCTTTGCATTTTTAAGCCCTTAGATTATAAACTTGCACAGCTTACTGGTTTTGAGCAGCCATGTGTTCAAAACATTAGAAATAGCTGGGGGAGCCAAAGTAGCACTCAGAATTTTGGGAAGCTTCTCCTACCCTTTTTGCGGCTGATTCACTCCTCAGTACCACTCCTCCCTGAGGAAAAATATAATCATCTCAATTTTACAAACAAAGCATAAGCTCAAGTAACTGTTACTCATAGGTCACACAGGGAATAAGTTGTAAAGTCAGAAATGGAGCCCAGGAGCTTTGCCTACCAGTTCCCCACTCTAATTTGCATCAAGTGTGAGGAGAAAAAGCATGCCCATCTGGACATCCACATGATGGGGTATTTTTATTGGGGGAAAAAACCGTCTCTAATTGCTGTTTCAGCAGGCAGGTTTGGAATTACAGATGGAGTGGAAATTTTCTTGCCTCTGCTGAAATTAGCTTTGAAGCTTCTGCTTTTCTCTTATGTCACCAGAGTAGCAGGAACAGAAATTGGGGATCAGATCGTGTCAGTAGAAAGGCTTTTTCCTGTTTGCACCACACATGCTTTAGCTGCTTGCTGGAAGGGGTCAGCTTATTGCTGCAGGAACTGTCCCGGGAAGGTCCCTGTGCTTTTCACTTTGCATTTCATCATTTGCAGCTGACTGGAGACTGTCTGGGGCTAAAGCACCACTGAGCTACACGTGTTCCCAGCCTTAATAAGCATAAACCTCCTCCTGTGAATAGGCATCTACACTGCACTGTGGTTGGCGGTGTTGTTTTCTGTTGTAGGAGTCTGATGGGCATGCAGCTTGTACATAAGACTGGGAAAAGCTGTCTAATGGCAGTGCTCTAGCTTGAGGAGCAGCACACTGGGGTTGGTTTCCTAGCTGTGCCCTAGTATCTGCTGTGCTCACATGCCTCTTGCTGTTTTCCTTGATTTCTGGATTAAAGTACCACGAGCATGCTTTAGATGGCTCTACCCACTCATCCAAGTATGGCAGCATCAAGATGCATCACACTATGGCACCCCCAGGCAATTAGGAAACACTCATCTAGGAGAAGGTCCCTTGCCAGAGACCTTTCTCCACTGACCCAGTACTGTCCTGCCAGTATGTACTGGGGAAAGCCTTTACTGGGCCTAACCCCACGCTTGGTATGGACCAGGTCAAGCACCAGTGAGTCCCTGCAGTGTGACCACCTTGTTCCTCAAGTTGTCAGCCCAGAGCCCCTCTCTCCAGCAGCTAGACCAGATGGCATCAAAGCCAAGGTGCCAGGGGTCGATGGCACTGTGAAGCAGCTGACTGGTACAGTGATCACAGCAGCATCATGGAGAAGACCTGGAAATCAAGCCCGTCTCCACCTTGTCATCACTAAAAAGCTACAGTCAGCTGGTCATCAGAACGATGTGATTTATTAATTTATTTGTGCCTGCTAACATAGGAAGAATAAGTAATTAATAAGGCTTTGAGGGAAATGTTTCTGCTGGATTCACTCCAGCCAGAGACAGTGACAGAGGAGCTGTGGCTCAATCAATACAGAACAGGATTATTTTATTATCCTGCCCATTCCCAAGTGTGCCTGGTGTTTAGAAACCCAGACAATAAGGCCTCTGACAACTTGATCCATAAAAAATGCATATGGGGAGGGGGGGAATCCCAAAACCCAACTCTAGCCACCCCAGTTTGGATCTGGGAAAGCTGAGATTTCCAGAAGAAACATTAAAAAAGATAGAAAATTTCAGCTGCCATTAAAACCAGTGAGGCTCTTGCTCGAGAGTTTTACAGCTGTAGGAAGGGAAGAAGTTTGCAACCCCGAGCAGCCCGCTGCTGTGATACAGCAGCCAGAGCTCCTATGACCTGAGAGGCAAGAGTCCTGTGCCCTCCTGTGAGAGACAGCTTGGCGAGCAGAAGAAACATCTCAATGCCAGCCTGTCAGAGGACAGCAAGCAGGGATCTGAAGAAACCTGAGGAACCAGCTTAGAAGGCATTTTCAAAAATGTCATGTAAATTACAGCCATATGTGAAAACATATTGGGGAATAGAAATTCGGGCTCTGTTTCTGCGTGTGCTATCAGAAGTTAACACCCTGAACTATCAGCTTCCTGTGTTAGGTCTCTTCTACTAGCTCAGATACAACAACCTTTTGCTTTTCATGCCTGGCTGCTTCCAAAATAGTAATTTTATTTTTTTTTCCCTGCAGGATTCTGTATGTGCAGAATTAGAGCACCAAAACTTGGACTGACAGCCATCTAAAAACGTGACTGTGGCTATTCCTGGATAGACCTGGAAAAAAAAAACAACCCTAATTCTACTAGCAAGTTCTCATGATTAACCAGATAATGCGTCAATTGGAGCACGAAGATGCTGCAGGCTTGTCTTCATAGTTAAGCCATGGTAACATGTATTGGGCCATCTTGGAGACTTGGCCCTCCCACTGCTGCATGTGCCCAATCTGATCTTCTGGACCTAAACACCAGGACAAACACAGCCCCCATGCCCACCAAGGATGGACTTTCAGGCTAAGGGGAGGCCTGTCCATTTAGTTGAGACATCTGGGAGGCATGCAGGGAGTTCCTCCCATATTCACAGCGGTGACAGTCTCCAAGATGCGCAGAAATAGTTTTCCAGGAGGTTCTGAGCACTGCAGGTACTCAGAAGGGAACATTCTGTCCCATGATGAACAGGAGGAAGAGAAGGGCTGGTAAAGGAGCCATTGCAAAGGTTTCAGAGGGCATTGTTTTACGGTATGTGATAACTGGGGGAGACAAAGTATTTTGCATTGAAATCCTGCTAAGCAGCTACAGATCCTGGTTTAAAGACAGGGAAGGAGCATATACCTGTGGACATGCCTCTCAGCACGTGGACTAAAGCAAATATTTTGACTTCATTAGTAATTCCATTACCCTAATTGCTACAGAGTCAGAATAGAACATTTTTTTTCCCTGGCACTGCATTAAAATCAAGTTTTAGGTCAGGTAATAAAAATCAGCAGAAGCAGGCTCTTCTGCCTACGGCTTGAGTGAAGATACACAGATTTTTTTTTAGCCCTGTTTCCCATGAAAACAACACTTCAGCTTTTACTGCGGTTTTATGCCTTAATCTGCGTCTTTGAGCCTCCAAATAAATTCATGGTGACTTGGCCAAACGTGGCAGAAGACACAGGAAACAAAAATCCCTGTCATATTGTTGTGAGCAGGCAAACGTAAGTGAGGACATGCAGCAAGTGTCCTGACAGGGAGGAGATAAGGGCATTTCGTTAGAAAGCAAAGCCCACCAGAACCCCTGGCCCAGAACAACTTTTATCATGCCTATGATCTCTTAGGTGCTGAAGTCAATCAGTCATGATAACTAAACCATAGGAAGCCGGGAATCAACACTTTGGGTTTTCCAAGGCCCCCTGCCTTCAAGGTGTAAGGCATGGTCATGAAGTCTGGCCCGGAACCCCGTGGGGATGGGGAAGCCAAAGCAAGAGAAAAGTTACACTGGACCATATTTCACAGCCCTACAATTACTCTGTAATTGCCTGACAATTACAGTACACAATGCATTTGTTGAAGCCTTTTTGAAATTGCCCCTAATTTATGTAACTGGGAATGCACCAAGCAAATAGGAGTAATTACAACATAAATATGATGTAGCTAAATATCTGGAGTTTAATAGCACTTCATTAAGAATAATATCCAAGGCTGTTATGTTGTCATGAAGTTAACCTTCTAGTCGTGAGGATAAGAGTTATTTACGTATTTGGAAACAAAACTGGAACGTAATTCTGCTGTCATTACACACAGGAAACCATACGATTACGACAGTCAGTATTATAAAAAGTGGCTTTACACCCTACTTTAATCATCACATAATCGAACATGTGGAAGCTTAAATGCACTACAGAGCTGGAAATGAGGGCAGAGCCTGCCAGGCAGTGGGCAGGATACTCATTCCCGATGGTACCAGAGATAAGAAGCCTCATCAGGACACAAAAAAAAAAGCCTGGGAAAGTTGAGCTCAGAGGGAAGAAATAGCAGAGGCAGGACCTCATAATCACAACTTTGCTCTCTGACTCAGTACAAAGGTTGTAATTCAATTTCGGAGTTCTGCTTCAGTGCATCTCTTATGATGTTAGCAGAGAATCTCTCAGCTGAATTAAAGAATTGTATCAATCAGCAGACAGACATTATTTTATAGAGAGAGAAAGCAAAAGAAAGGCAGTTTATATATGTGTGCCTGCACTACGTTCCAATTTAATTACTTATAATTATAAGGTAGTGGGATGTGAAACGCCAATTGAAAATTTTGGCTGCTTACGTCTCAAAGTCAGAGAAGAATTTGTGTGCCCATCTGGTTAATAGGAAAGGGATTTTATTTTCTAGATCATTGATTTATCATCATTAAGGGCCCGAATACAGAGTTCTGTAAGTCAGCTCCAGGAATATGTTTTTTCCATTACGTTTACACTCTGCCTGAAATTGCCTCCAGCGCCGTGAATGTTAAAACTGACTGGATTCAATTTAGTGAGATCGCCTTCTTGCTCTGTCAGGGGTTATTTATCTCATTTAGCTTTTGTAATGGAAGTTTCTGCTTTTTAAAAAACACACAAAGGTCCAGGTAATTATTCTTTTTTTATTATTATTATATCACTAAAAAAACAAGCCCCAAACTCTATTGATTTTGAGTGGTAACAATGTCTCGGTGGCACCTTTTGTGTAACATACTCACTCTTGCCCAGCAGAACCCCCACGATGAGAAGTGAGGCTGCTTTATTCCTGGCTACACAAGAACAACACTCCTTCAGCAACCCCAAACTCCTTCCCCATCCAGGGCAGAGGATCTGCAGGGTACTTCAGAACATAGAGCCAAATCTATCATGTCTTACATCAAGTTCACTGGCCACACAGACTTGTGACAGCTTGTACATGAGTGATTGCTTATGAAAGAGGGCAGGGAATGCTTGGGGTGGGAGGTTGGGGGCAACCTTTACCTCCAGAAAGCCTAGGAGTAGCATTAATACTAATTTTGGAAGTTCCTTTTCAGCTCTCTCTTTGTGCAGATTGAGGAATCCGTTAGGCAGAAGATTCAGTGTCTCGTAACAGCTTGTTCCTAGGTCTTTTTTACTCATTACTCCTTCCAAAGAAGACCTTGCTGAAAGCAGCTCTCCTGCTCCACTGAGTCGTCTCAGCAGCTCGTGAACACTGTGTTAAAGAATTCTGGTTAAATTTTCGAGCAATAGAAAGACAAATACCATTGAAATACACAGAACACTGCAGGATACCACGAGGCTTTCCAGCGCCAGCCAAAGACGCTGCTTTTCGTGTTGATAAGACTAATGCATGAGAAAACAGGGACCACTGGTCTCTGAGAGGCGGGAAGATGGACCGTGTAGTTTACAGCTTGCTAAGGAAAGAGATGAATAATGCAACAATAACACACTGTGTTAATAAAAGGCTACATAAAGAACATGGTCTTGTAGTCAGGCGTCTGCCCCAGTCTCAGGACAGATGGATAAAATGTTGGATTTTTCAAGTAAGTGTTAAAAACAAAACCAAAAGCATTGTGTTTAGCTTTCCTGGGCCTCAGTCCCACATCTGCTGGGCTTCCTGTAGAGTGCTTGTTACAACACGTCAGTTACTCAGAGCTATCATCTATACAAACCTCGTGCTAACAGCACACGTAGATATATCGATGCCTGTCCAGAGGGAAGATGCCCAGCGCGCAGCCACCTTGTAGACAAAACCAGCTTCACACCAAGACAAACTGCTGCCTCTGGTAGCAGCAGCAGCAACACGACTGGCACACACTAATAAAGGCCAGGGTAGTTCCCAGGGAACCATCTAGTACTCCTAATGATTTATTTATTCAGTAACTCCCACAGGAGCAGCAATCCGTTCACCCTGCTGCCCTCCCCCAGCACCACAGGACTTTTTTTTTTTTCCTTGATTTTCTTTTCTCTGGCTTTGGGGTTTTTTCCCCTCCCTGAATGTCTTTTACTCAATAAGCAGATTTTGATTTTTTTTTTCAAGGTTGTAACTTCAGAAACAAAATGCACAAAGCTTTGAAGCCTTCATTGTCACTGAGATGTCATGCCAAAGGGACATTTTCTATCCAGTGCAACTCTGGTTTGCTGTAAGCAGGCCTCTTTTCTCTGGTACAACATCCCTTCTTTTCCTTTCCTTTTATACAGGAGGATTTGGGGGGAAATACGTAAAAACTCTGTCGGGTCAGTGGGCATCTCCCCCCTTTTTACAATTACTCTCCTGTAAAAAGAAGGTCGTAGTCTGCAGTACCAAATACCTTGTGAGAGGTATGCTTCCCTCAGGTTTGGTTTGAAACCACTGAACTCAAAACCCAGCTTGCAGTGTATGCAAAGGGATAACAGAATACACACTGCTGGCCACGTTCATGTCCTGTTGCAAGAGAAGCCCCTGCATCTGTGAAAGGGCACTGGGGGATTTAGTTCTCAATACCAGCAGCTTGCCTTACTGGAAATCTCCACAGCACTGGGAATATCTGCTTTGTCCACAGCAGGGATGATGGACATACATCCCTCTTTTCCCCAGCACACTCTGCAAGCAGCCTGGCTGCCATTGTGGAGCTAAGTCTTGGCTGCCTATCATCCTTCTGCATGTCCTGGTTTCCTCTGGCAGCTGACTCCAATGAGTGAGCAGGGAGAAAAGGATCACAAGGGACGTTGCAGAGGAGAGCAGTCCTGAGGTCCAAGCATGGCCAGAAGAGTCCCCACAGGGCCCAGGGCTTTAGGGCACGCTGCCCACCTCGTCCCCGAAAGGTGAGGCCGACAGATTTACCCCTGAAGGTCAAACCAAGATATGCATGAAACTATTTTGGTAAAACCTTTCACTTTGGGTAGAATTAGCTTGTCTCTACTGGGGAGTGCTGAAACAATGATTTCATGAATGTAACTTCTTGAAGCGTCCTGGCATTGTCTTTCCCTTGCCTTCTCCAGGCAGCAGACAGAAAGCCCAGTCTCCATCGAACAAAGACCCCCTGATTTAGGAAAGGTGACTCAGAGCAGACCGCAGCGTTTTCCACGACATCTTAAAAGTGCAGTGAGGCTGAAAGCAACTTGTGCCTCCTCCCCTGCCGAGCCATTCTCCCACCTCTCTTATTTCTCTCACCTCCCACTGGCGCAACCAGTTACATCCTTACCTGCCCTTTCGCTACTGCAAACCTTGCATGAATTTGCTATTTGATTTCTTCCAGCAGGAGCCCTGTGAAAGCTCAGATTGGCTTCCTGTAGAGGAGAGAATACCAGTCTATAAACACCAGGCTGGTGGAAATCAAATTTGCTGTTATGGCTCTTGAAATCTTTTTTATGGCTCTTGAGATCTTTTTTTTTCCATAGCATTAGCTCCTGTACCAGTCTGCCTTCCCAGCTGGGCTTACAGCACTGAGGACACCGATCGCTAAACACCTCCCAATGAGCATGTATTAGAATTCAGACATTTACAGCCATCCCAAACAATCCATGGAAACCCAGTGACAAGGCACTCTCACATTTCATAGTGGAGCTATTAAACCTTCTTCCTTGCTGTCTGCAGCTCGCCAGCCCCAGGCAGGCATTCATGCTCTGACAGGGTTACAAGGGAGGACACGAGCTCAGAAAGGATGCTGAACCATACCTGTTCATTTTTACTCCCCAGCTGTACTTAGGATTTCATGGGGGCCTCCTGCTTATTCTTATATTAACTTGTAACTTCCTGAAATAACCATGTTTCCAGACCTCTCTACAAAATGCTGTATGAAATGAAGTGCCTGGGTATCAAAACATGATCGGATGAGAGCAGGTCACAATTCCTCTCCTGGAATGCGCCATCAGAAGCCTCAGCTACGACCTCTCCTCCCCACACTCATACCCAGGCACACGCAAATGTTAACCTTAGCATCTGAGCTTGCAATTAAAGCACTGAGCTTAGACTTGCAAGACCTCCATTCTGCTCTTAGTTCTGCTAGTGACCTCAGGCAAGTCATTTAATTTTTCTCAGCCTTAATTCTCTATCTTAAATGAAGGAGTAACAGCTGCTTTTAACAGAAGGAATTGTAAGGGAGGGGAAAAGGGAAGCTAAATCAGTTGGTACTTAGGCTGGGCTCAAACACAGTATTGGAAATTATGGTGGCACACTTGACAACCAGCTCCTAGCCAAGTGCCTGAGGAAAAAGAGGCTGCATATTTCCCACATTTAAAACAGGAAAACATCACTATGAGTACTTGTTGAGCAGAGCAGAAGTCACTGCTTTCATGGAGCCACTCCTTCGATTTTAACTTTTTTTATATAGCCCACGGACAGGTAATGCATCAGGAGTTGTGGGGGGGAGGAATAAAAACAATGGGAGAAGGACAAATTCTCCCAAGAAATCATCTGGTTTTAGGGCAGATGTCAGGGTTTAGAGACCTTCTGCAGGACTACACACGTGCATGCCAGCTGTCAGCAAGTGCCTGGAGACAGCCCACATCTCTTGACGATGTCTGTCAATGAAGATGTGCATCAGTGTCTGTCTGATGTATTTGTTTTAAAGTACAACATACACAGTCAAGTAAGTATTTGGGCACAAGTTGAAATCCTTATCTTTGCCTGTCGTGCCCTTGTGAAGACACGGGTGTAGACATGCATGTCTGAGCGCCTATGTGACCGGCATACACATCACCTGCCTCTCTCAGTCAGGATACCCGTGTGTGCACGAAGGTGTCAAATAGCTGGTGGGTCTGTTGAGAAGTGATGCTGCAGGGCTACTGCTGTAAGCTGTCTCGTGATTGGAAGTAATAAAGCAATCAGCCTTCGTACTAGGGAAGAGCCAGAGGTGCAATCATTCTACAGCTCCTATCTAACAAATTCCCTCTGATACCTCCTTTTCTTCTACTACAAAATTAGCACAGGCCTGGAGAGCTTATTAGCATGGGCTCCAAACTTCATCTGTAATGTGCTCACATCTCAATATTGTAGCAGGAAGCCAGGGAAAGGCATGGAGGTTGAAGATCNNNNGGGAACTGTTCATCTGTTGGGTATGGATGATGCTGCAATCCGTTTGGGAACAGTGCTACCTCTTGCCTATCAAATTCCAAACAAACCATAGTTTTAAGTTCAAACCTGATTTTAAATGTCAGGGATGCAAAACCCACACGCTCGGGTACAGCGTGAAAGCCGCACAGAACGTGATGCGGTAGATTGGAGCAGTATATTCCCAGATGACAGTGAGATACACACAACTGACAGGATGCTTCATTTCCAAAGGATAACTTGTGTTCGTTACTGTCCCTGTGAGTGGGCAGGACACTCCGTGCTCCTTTCCAGAGCTTTAGCAGTGCAATTCGCATCCAGATCTGGAAGAGCAGCTGTATTTCCAGGGGTGCTTTTAAGAGAAAAACCATCTCCTGACAGGAACCAGGTAACGGGTGGATAATACGCAAACCCATTTACTAAATGCCACTTGAAAAATCACAGGCAGCATAATTGACTTTTACAGCTTGGATAATGTAGGTCACTGCGTTACTGCAACAAGAAAATGAATGTATGCTGGAGTGAAAGACAGAAGGGAAGTAATTACAAAATATAGATTAAATAACCATCAGATAACAGGCATAATAATAAGAACAACTAGGGTGAAGATAGGGGAGAAACAATTTGTTAAATGGATTGTAGCAGGGTCCTAAGGAGCTGCTGGTCTCAGATGCTGGGCTTTCCTTTCCTTCATTTCAGACTCAATAGAATAAAGTATTCCTCCCCTTTTTAGAGCTGATAGCCTACTTCTCATGGCATCAGCTTACAGCTTGCTCAGCCTGGAGGGCTGTTAAGTTAGAACCTGATTACAATAACACACTTCTTACCTCTTGCTTGGCAGCAAGTAACACAGAGATCTGAACTTCTGCTTGCTAGAAAAGGGCCCGTGCAAACCTACAGTGAGTGACACCCGAGACAATCAAGGGTGAAGAGGACAAGGCAGGAGGACACAACGACGCTGCTGCCACTGCTTGTACTCAATCAGTACCATGTCTCAGTGTGTGAGTGATGCTCACCTGCACTCCAGAAGAAACACTTCTGCTCAACTCCTGCAAATTCACATCCGCTAGCTGGTGTGCAGGAGACACCCCCAGCATTCTGATTGTCATTCGAATAAGGCCAGGGATGGAAGCTGGAGGGAGGCACTGAAAGTCACTGAGAACTTCAGGGAAGTGAAATGCATAATTTTCATACTGGAGCGGAACAAAACCCCTCAGCTCAGGTTCCTGGGCACAGCTGCCTCTGAATCTACCCTTATGAGATCAAAGGGAGTCACACAACTGCCATATAAAAACCTCTAGAAGTGGGGATACAGAATGAGCTTCATGGGTACCTGCATGTGCCCCAGAAAGACACAGACCATCACTATACATAACAACATAGCAGGCTACCTGCCACCTCCTCCTTGTCCCACAAGCATGGAAAAGGCACAGACAAGGAAAAAAGGGACACCAAGAGGGGCTCTAAAGTAGCCTGCCTGAGGTAGAAGCCTGTGGTCCTTCTGAATGCAGGAGAAGCGACAACTATCCTATTCCTTGCTGCACTGCACAGGATGTCCTTGGCCCAGGAGAACTGTTGGGTTCTAACATTTTTCTCTCTGGGCTTGTTATCTGCATGGGATAGTGCACTAGGACCCCTGCCCACACCAACACGGCGTGGTGGGGGCGATGTCCGAAGAAGCAGCCCTCGCTTTTGCTCATTCGGTGCCTGAGAGTGGGAATGGGAAAGAAGTTCATCTCTGAAGCCCTGATACTTGTCTTTACTGCAATAAGGGTTACTGCACTGCCTCGTTTGGCAATTTACAGCACGGTGTATAATACACCCTCTCCCAAAGCATTACTCCTGCTGCATGCAGCTCATAGCCTGTGGCTGCGCTGGATCATCCCTGTCCTCTGTTCATTAATCAATGGCTTCTCTGAATGCGAATGAGTTCTGAAAGGAGCCAGGTGAAAGGAATGGCAATTTGCTCACAGCTTGATAATTATGCATTTTTCAAAATAAATTAACACCAGCTCTAGCAGCAGCAGCAGCACACTGCTTTCAGGAGTCCTGCTTATAGAGAGAAATTAATTGGGAAGCACGTTGATTGGAGGGGCTGCTGAATTCCAGTGTGGGATTTATTTCCCCATTGTTCCATAACAGCTCCCAGACCGCTTAACCGAACAGAACCTCTCACCTCTGCTCCAGCAGGGAGGGAGATAAAAGGAAGCATAAATAACCTCTGCTCATTGGAAACCGTCTTCGGGGAGACCTCGTTTCCCCACAGAATAAAGCAGCGGTTGGGAGGGAAAGGCATCGCCGTCTCCTTCAGCACATCTTTGGTTTCTTTGGGTTACCCAAGGCAGCAAAGCTTCAAGATCAATTAGAACAACGAGGCATATGGCGATGAGTAGTTTTACAAGAGGAACTTCAAAATAGCTTGCTCAGCCTGAGCCACATGAATCAGGGGTTTGGGAGAACAGGCAGCAGATAAACACGATGTGCACAGAGTAGCTGTGTTCCTGCCATCCTAACGAGGAAACTGCGCAAGCAAGCGGAAGAGAAGCTCATTCACTCCAGAACCGCGGGCTCTTTGTTGCTCCCTGTGCAAAGGCATCTAAACTCCACTCCAAATGCTCTTGGCAGCTTGCCACTCTGTCTGAGGTATGGAGAGGCATAAGCTCAGGGACTCCTGGGTTTCAAGACACCACAGAGCACACCGCAACGTGGAAAAGGATCCTTTCCCCCTTGGCGTGCCAAGCACACCAACCAGCAGCAGGGACAGGGCATCTTCCGAGCGGTCCTGCAGCAGGTGGCAGGAGGTGGTTCCTTTCTTCTAGAACAAATCTGGGGCTGTTGTTGTGTTCTCTTTTATTCCCCTCCTTCTTGTACCACCCCGCTTGCCTTACCAGCTTGCACGTGTTTTAGGAGGGCTGCTCTGTATAATGAATTGAGTTGGTGTAATCAAATATTTTGGGAGATGAGATTAGTTTTAATTCGTTGCTCTCACAATTCCTCCCCCACTCTCAGTAAAACTGCGCCCGGCACAGCAGGAACTTGTGTTAACTGGGGCTTTCCAGAGCTGATGCTGGCGTAGTCAGGCAATTATTGCAGATAAGTACAAGATGGAACCCACAAGAGAATCCCACCTACTTGGATCCACTTTGTAACATGTGTTTCACTACGTAGAAATGGCAAGGAGACAATTGCTGCTCTCTTCCTAAAGAGCAAGGCAGTGCCACACTCAGAAAGGACCAAGGAAATGCCCCCAATTCAGCCCATTTAGATACACATAATCTTCAGCAATACCCGTTGCTGCCAGAAGCAAGAGTTTGGGGTTTATAATCCAGTTGCACTACAACATCTGAAATAAAAGATTCAAACCTGATCCCATTCTTATATTTGCCCAGATTTGCTTATCTGAAACACTTGGTCTGCCCTGTTAGGAAAGGATGGCTGCAAGCACAACTTCACCGGAGTCAGCACGAGACTACACCTGAGGCTTTGATTTACATCCTTCATATCTATCTTCAGATTTCATCTTTCCACACATCATCGTAGCATCTGAGTATTTGCAAAAAAACCCACTCCAAAAACCTCAGAGTAATAGCAGGTACCATTCCCTTTATTCAATGCCAGGGCAAAATGGATTATATTCTGTTCCAGCCAAAATTGCTTCTCTTGGCTAAGCTAAGAGACATTTGTGTGAATTATTCCTGAGATCCTTGTGATCCACATGCAGGGAAGAAGGGTATGAATTGACAAGATAGGAACAGCCACAGCCTGCTTCTCGTTGCCTAAGGAAGTCATCTTCATAATAAAAAATAAAATAAAACAAACCCCACCATCAGATAAAAGGAGAAGCCACACTCTTGAGCTACCACCTCTACTAACCCTTCCTAGAGAGCTACCTCCTGAATAAGCCATGTCCTGGGTTTGGGAGCGGCATGAGTGCGGCTGGCTGGGATACAGGCTGCAGTGGCATCCGGCCAGGCTGGATTTCTGCTCCGTGGTATGCCTTTCCTCTGCTCCCTGTGGAAAAGAGCTATAGCATGGCAGGGAGAGTAAAAGGCAGGTTGTGGAGAGCTTTTGTGGCCCCCTAAATGCCACCCACGGTTCAGCCAAAGCCCAGTTTGAATCGCTCACCTCGCCGACATTAGTTATTCATATCAAGGCCGTGCATACTTCAGCAGTACAATACTACTGAACTCAATGACAGCATGATGATTAATGCCATGGGAAGTGTTTTCAACTCTGAACTCGTTCACTGCTGCACAGAGTCCCCTGAGTTACTGACAACACAGCCTCTCATCTACAGCAGAACACGCAAATTCCCCGTAGACCCCGACACCCTTCATCAGTAGTCTGTTGACACGATGTCATTAATTCCTTATCAATGCACCAGTTCAACACCGTTCATCAATTCTTATGCTAATGACAAAGCCTCTCCTCAGTGTCACAGTGCCCGGCAAAGTGACAGATCTAATGGATCAGAGATACCTGAGCTACTGCAGAGCTTGAGCATTTCAAAGTACTTCCAAGGGAAAAAAAAAACCCCACACCACCACCAGCCAACAAGAAGACATCCAGAGAAGTACTGAAGGGGGGGAAAACCCCCCTACCACAGTGCAGGTTGCATATTAATGTTGATAACATGAACTTTAAGCTGCCTAAAGTCCATTGAACCTCAAAAACTTTTTTTAAGTTTCCTGTTAAAACAAAGTTACTAAGCCTTTTCTATTTTGTCATGACTTTTATGTTTGCCCTGATTCCATTCTTTCAAGGGATCAGCTGAGGATGTGTGGAAACACCTCTTGTCTGTCTCTGCCTTCTGCACCAGACAAACGGCATCACTTGGTATGCGGGGTAAGAGGCAGCCTGCAGCACTTCCATTCATTCCCCAATTAACGTGTTTCAGTGGTGCCAACTTGGATTCTGCTGCTGAGGCCATGGGAAAGACTGTGCTAAGAGACTGTATGCTTCAGGAAGGAAAGGAGTAGGACCTCACGTCTTCCAAAACCACAAAGAAACAGCTACAGGAGCATTTACCTGTAGCTTCAAGACAACAGCTGCGTTTTGGAAGCAGCCTGTTAAACACATGGACAAAGAGGACTTGGAGATTGGCAGAAACAGACTTTTTCATTCTTCACTCCTCTGGGATTGATTCCCTGGGGCGGCCCGAACTGATTTACAACAACCTTTCTTTCCTTTTATGCTGACCAGGAGCATCTCTGCCACTGGTTTGGGAGTTCTGCAGGGTGGAGTAGCACCCACGGACAGACCCAGCTCTGCCTCAGTGCAAGGTACAAGCCAAACCAAAGCAAAAAAAAAGGCTCACCCCAAAAGAACTCCATCTCTCTCTCGCTGTTCCTTTTGAAAGTCTTTTCCTATTTATTTTGTAAAGAGTTTCTATCTTCCCATGGGCACTCTTACCACCAGTCGTACAGCTAATTAGTACTACTGTGGAAAGGCTCGTGAATCCGGGGGTCTAGACACTCCCCAGGAAACCCCAGACGCAATGCCTAAGATGGTCCTTATCCCCAGTTACTGTGCATAATTACAACTTGGCATTTGTTATTTATGTGATTAATAGTCACCCCTATTCAAGAACACACACGCACATCCCCCAGCACACACAGTATATCAGTTCCTAAGGAATACAGTCCCCTCATGAGGATGGAGCTTGGCATCTCTTGAGAAATATAGAGCAGAACTGGGCAGCTGCTGGAGAAGAGGAAGGATGCTGTACGATGACAATAAACACCTCTGCGCTAGCAGGCATCTCCACTGAGTATCAGCCAAATATCCCAGCCGCCAGAACGGATGGAAAAGGCACCCTCTATGTGTGGTGAGTGCTGCACTGCAATTCCAACAGCCGATTACGTGGGTGGATGCAGCTGCAGAGCACAGCAGGAGCACAAGGGTCAGGGTGCCTGAGCCCCCCCGTCTCGGCAAGGCCTGGGAAAAGTGCCAGCGGAGCTTGTCCCTGGGTGCAGGATGCTGTGCCAGGGGAGTGCCCCAGAGGTTTAGCAGCTCCTGGCAGACCTCTGCGGGTCTTGCTTCATTAACTCCTCAGGGCTGCTGCACTGCAGAGATAGGCAGAGCATCAGTGGTCCTTTTCCGGAAAATTCATTTAAACAGCAGAGCTGGGTGGGACTGGGGAGGCGGCAGCCAATTAAGGAGCCATCAAACTTCTCTTAAAAATCTCCCTCAGTAACATTCCCCCCTCCTGCCTCCAGCCAACATGGTAATTGTGTCTAATTTCTAAATTTTCATGCAGTTGCTGCATTTGCCTCCCCTTAATGAGATGTAAATGCGTTGCCAGTTTGTGGATTTGTTTAATTGCAGGGTAGCTAAACTGTGATTGGCCAGAAGGTTCATTTTTGCATTTATTTATTTAGCACACATGCAAGGCACTTTTAAGATTCTTTCCTCCAGCTAAAAGGGTGTGTGTGGGGGGGGGGTACAACATACTCTCTGTTCCTGTGACGTTCAGGGCTCTGCAGCAAAGAAACCGCCTGGCTTTGCAAGTGTTTCCTGGTGAAGTTGTGTCCCGGCTTTGGCTAGGACAGGGTTAATTCCCCCAAGGAGCAAGCACAGGTGAGCTGAGCCGGCCAGGGGTGTTTCCCTACCCGGTGACATCACACTCCCTATAAAAGGGGCTGGGGGGAGGAGGTAAATAGTGGCTCCATGAGGCTTTGGGATGGTCTGGGTGCAGGATGAGCCTTGGGCGTCAGGAAGGTAAAGTGCTTTGTGTTCTTACGGAGTGCGCGTGGTGGTGTTTCCTTGAGCTGCCCTTCCCCATCCTGCGGTTTCCCTTTCCCGCTTCCCCTCCGCATCCTGCCGGGGCTGGGGGGGGTGCTGAGCCTCAGCACCGGTGAGACTTGCGCCCCTTTCCGAGTGTTCGAAACAACTCCTCGTGCTTCCCGTTGGATTCGGGCTCCTATGGTTGGGGTCTTTGGCTCCCGGTGGGCACAAAAAACGCTCCGAGTGGTTTAAGCGGGTCTTCTAGAGGTAGTGCACCCTCACTAGGCTCCTCCTCGCCGCTCCCATGAAGAAAGGATGCTCGGGTGCTTAAACAAAGCCGCCCTCACCTCATCCAACTCCAAATAGGATCTGCTAAAGCTTGCAGGACATCCCAACCGGTTGCGGCATCTTTAACTTACTGCTGCTTCAGAGTTTGCCCAAATAGGGGAAGGTAACCCCCTAAACCTCAACAAAGCTTTTGCAAGCCCTGAATTTGCCTTGCAGATCCAGCTGGGGGTGACGATACAGGGAAGGCCTGGCTTGATTTGAAGATCTCAAAACACATGGAAGGAAGAAAATAATCCCCTATAAACTGTGTCCACCTGATATCCCTGAGGGGGGTAGGACCACAGGGTGGTTCCTGTGGGGCTGCTTCCAAACCAGGCCCATGCAATAAGAGTAAGAAAGTTCTGGTTTTACTGCTTTATAACCCCAGGATCAATTCTTCTGCTCCGCTGGCACTTAACAGCAATTAGTCTGCTGGGGAAGTATGGCTTTTTCAATACTGAGTCCACTGTATAAATAATATATTAGTTTTCTGAATTTCTTTAATATTCTGGTTTCGATCAGTTTTATAGCACCTAATGCTGCTTTTACCACTTCCCTTCATGTAATGGCTCACCCATGTGATTCATTGAGCCTCATGCACATAAATTTCCCCTCAGCCTCCCAGTAAAGTTCTAAAGCAGCAGTATTTACCTTATCACAAGACCTTTGATGTTACCTAGCACAACAGATTCCAGCTATCATTGTTTATAAGCCCCAACATCTAGCCTCAAGAAGTTGAGGGTCTCTTTCCTGTTCTGATGTCCTACAGGAATATCTGAGGGTGCATCTTGGCCCCAAAGTGCTAGTCCACCCAGGGCAGTCGAGCTATGCAGACTTCTACTTAGACCTATATGTTTCTTAGGTTAGAAGGCCCAAACAATGACCCTGGGCTAGAAATGCCTGTCATGCTCAGGAAAGTTTCACTTCCTGGCAAATCTGTCTGGGAGAGGCACTGCAAGCACCTGATTGCTGGTGAAAGATGCTGCCATGTAAGTGAATATCTGGCAGTGCAAATCACTTCCATGTATCCTAGAGAAGAGAATGGGAGCTGATTTCAGCTCCATCTGCCTGCTATTCCACCAGAAACCGATTGCTCCAAAGGTAATCAGCATGTCCCAGGGCCAAGGGCATCACTTCTCTCAACCGTTGTCAGTAACGGCCAGTAACACAAGCCAGCAAAGTAAAGGGAAGTGACAGCAGGGAAATAATTTAGCCTTTAACTGACACGTTATCCAGTTAAAAGCCATTTACCTTCTGCTGCTCGGTGTGTCATTGCTCATTTTAGTTTTGAAGTGACATCTCCCCAAGTGCCATTAACATGCCGGCAGTGAAGGGGAATTTATAGAGTATGCACCCTGGAGAATTATAGCCTGGGTGGCTGTGGTGAAGGCAAGTAGTCTGTGGACTCTGTTTATCCTTACAGCTCCCACGCCATCCAATTCAGAGCATCCTGAAGGGTAAGTATCAGGCAACTCCACTGTCATCACCTTCTCCCCGCAGTGTAGTGTGACCTGGTAAGGCATTTCAGTAGCAATTATTGTCCAGGACTATCCCTTAGCATTCAGGGAAGGACAGCCTTTAAATTCCTCTGGAAAGGGGCTCAGTTCTGTGACACTGGCAGGCCAGCACTACGGAGAGGACCATGGGAACAGCTTACATGCAAAGGTAACTGCCCTGGATAAAGCACAAAAGATTATAGTGTAAATCTGAGGGGACTCTTGTGCAATAGCATGACCCAAACAGGAAGGTCTTTTCCAGAAGCAGATTCCCGCAGTTAGAAAAACATCATATAAAGCTGGGCATCCGTGCAGCCTGTGAAAGAGAGCCTGGGTCAGTTCTTGTATTTGATGCACTCTAAGAGGAGAAGACATAGGACTAATACCACCCCTTCTAATCATCCAAGCTAACCATAAATAGTAATGAATTTCAAGGTACTAGGCAAACTGTGGCTTGTTAAAATGATCAAACTGGGATAAGGATAAAAGGCACCATTTATCATGAGCTGAGGAGTCATGGGAAAAGCCCGAGTCACCTTGGAAGCAGGAGTTAGTAATGCTACCAGCATCGATAGCTACAAGTTCAACTTTGGCATAGCAGACAGACAGAACTCTCCTGCTGCTGCTGCAGTAAGGTCAGGTAGGATTCACACTATGCCAAGAAGCAACTTCCCCAGGAAACTGCACCTCTGGCTGCTAAGTAGGATGGGACAAATAGTCACTAATTGAATTCACAGTTGCCCTTTACTCGGATATATTCGGATGACAGATGAATTTGCATTAGTTTAGTGTGAATCACCACGGATAATGGAAAACAATACTTATGCTAATAAGAGAACAGAGCAAAAGCTTTGCAAATGAGATGCCGTTTGTTCACCAGCCGGGGTGCAGCTGATTAGAAATAGCACCATGATTGATGGCTCCATCCCCACTTTTGGCGTACTACCCCTGTGGGGCATCCCCACAGCACCCTTGCTTCCCCGGTGCTTTCTGGGCACCCCAGTGGTGCAGCCTAGCAGGGGAGAGGTGCTCCGAGTCAGGAGAAGGTAAAAAAAGTTGTAGTACGTGGGCAAAGCTTTGTGAATAACTGTGCTGTGGCAGGGTATGATTCAGAGGCACTGGCACAGCTGTGCAGGGTTTTATAACCTTCCACAGTACTGAACTATAAACGTGTTGAATTATATGATAGGAGTTTGCTCTGCTCCTGCCTGTGCAAGCTCTGGAAATTTGTTACTTCCTTTATTTTCGTGAAGAAAGGTTTAAAATACTTGGGTTTTAGGAAGGGAAGAAGGAAGGAGGGATGTATTGTGGCATTGCTGGCTCAGCTTACTTGTACACAGCCGGACACAGATTTTTCTCCTGAACCCATTTACCCTTTTGTCTTCCAAGGGAAACTTATGCTAGAATGGAATTTGCATTAATCTGAACACATGATGCCCAGGACTCTCCTGGGACCTTGCTCTCTGTTGAACCCAGAACCCATTTTTATTCATCCATCAAAAAGTATTAATTCTCCCTCTTGCGTTGCACTCTGCCTGGGTTTTTTTGTATTTTTTCATTATCTTTTCAAGCACTGAGGAGCCCCATCCCCTTCTGCTCAAGCCACAAGATGATAAAGTTGTTTTTTCCCTCCAGCTCTTTTCAATGCATCATTTAGCAGACCTCCTCTAACACGTTCTGAAAAGCCTCTCTCATCCCAGGTGGAGGGCAGGGAGGAGGATCTGTAGGCTGGTGGGACTATGGAATTGAAATCCATCTAGGTTTAAATAGCTCAAGGTCAGCTTGGGATGGAAAGGACAACAGCAGACTTCTGGAGACTTCATTCAATGAATTGTTGATTGGAAAAGCTCTTTCAGATCCCCGTGGAGCAGAATCTGGAAGAAATGTGTTTTCCAAAAGGAGGACAGCGGGTTAGTTGTTAATGATTTCAATAAAGCAAGAGAAGGCACATTAGGAGGTTGGCCATAAGGGTAAAAAAGGAGGCTGGTGTATCGCTCATTAGTGGCTTGCTAAAATTAACTCCATTACCATGTTTGCTTTTGTTGCAAACCTTCCATTTAATTGCAATTACCACTGAGATGTGAAGAAGGGACCCTGCTCCGTTCTACAGGTCGTCTCTGTTGGGAGAAAACCCGGAGCTGAGAGGGGTGAGCTGCTGCTTTAGGGAGGTGCAGATGAGCCTGGTCAGACCCAGGGTGTTTTGCTACCCTGATACCTCAGGAGGAAATGGGGATTTGCTGTTGTCCCTTCCCAAAGGCCTCATGTTGTTATTTCAAGTATGGCTGGGGAGTTTGAATTAGAGTAGAAAACCCAACAACAGACCCAAACAGCAGCTGACCTGATGCAAAGGGTGGTAAAGCCAGCGACAGCTGTGCTGTCAACCTTGGATGAAGCCCAGATCCCTACAAATATAGTTTATGGGGGAAAAAAGTGAGGCTTCTTACCTTCCTCCTCTCTGTTCTTGCATTTCTTTTCATGTTTCTTTTCCCTTTCACAAGCTACTGATTCTCATCTTGTCTTTTACTTACTGCCAGCTCTCATTAAGTTGGGATTCCTGCCTGGGATATGGATCTGTTTTCTGGGTACACCATCTCCTGCTTTCTGCATTCCCAACCTTTAAGCAAAGCGAGGGCTCTGCTGTTCACTGAAGATGGCTGCCAGTTGGCAGGTTAGCATTTGGGTTTATGTGGAATGCAAATAGGGAATAGCTGGAATGCTGTTCCAGCCCTGGGAGGGATATTGCTTTCATCATGCAGCTATCCAGACCATTCAGAAAATCATGCCAGCGACGGCTTTGGCTGAAGACACTGAGAGATGTTGGGCAGTGTTTTTCTCTGGTGAAACCCATGAGGATTTTGGGAGTCTATCTGCAGTGTGAAGATGGGAAGAGAATTAGCCCTCTGTTCCTAAGGGCTTCTCTGAACCTGCAAAGGAGGCCTGCTGTCTATTTTGGTGAGTTTGGGTGTGTAGATTTGAACTTGAGGCTTCGTGGTGTGAGGTTACCACAGGTGTACCCTTCCCTTGGCCTCCAGTTTGCCCTCCTTTGGCCACAGGTAAGTGTGGATCCATGTGGTGGTTGCTTTTTTGGGGAACAGATACCGGTTTGGGGAGGGAAGGCTGCAAGCAGTGAAGCGAATGGAAGGGGAGAACAGGAAAAAGAGGCAGTAACAATTCTTCGATGGAAGTAGGTCAGGTTTTAGCACTATGGCCTGTCTCTTTGGGCTCCTTAGGAATGGTTATAGCTGCAGTTTGAGATGGAGATTGCACTGCGAGCTGAAAGCAGATGTTCTCTCAAGGCAGTTAGCTACCAGCAATAAAACACTAAGTGTTTGGAAAACACAGTAATTCGCTCATGTGATGCTCTTATTTCTGTCCTTTGGTTGCTGACCCTACACTGGCACTGAGAAATGGGAGTGGATGGTATTTAGGAAGAAAATGGAAGATGGCTGTCAAAAAATAAATAAAACGCAGTGGCTAAGCCCATTTTAATTAAAACTCAGGGTGAAGTGGCTATCTCATTCTCATAGATGGTTCCAAAGCTCTGCTGCTCGCTTCACATCGATGTTCTGAGCCTGTGGACCTGATGCAGATAAAGTTAATTCAGAGTGATGCAAATATGAGGCTGCTTTGGCAATGTACCTATGTCATCAGCAGAACTGGCTGCTGGGAATTCTGTTGCTGTTGTCACTGATGAGTGAATGTGTGGGGTACCTGTAAATATGAAATGAATTGGGGGTTCTGATTGCCTGGCTGCAGGGAGCTTGGAGAGGATTAGGAGAGCCTTTGCCAGACCTCTGCTGTAGGTTCAGGAGGAGCACTGGTGGACTGGTGTAGCTCAGTAGGTAGAAGAACTGAGGCGTGGGGCAGGAGGGAATGACTGTGAGTGAGCTTGCCTTCACTGCTTAGCTGCAGGCAGAAATACCCTGCATTGGTTTCCTGGGGTGGGGGGCAAGTGATAACCAGAGCTGTGCAGGTGATGGGTGTTTATATCCAGCAGCGTGCTGGGAAGCAGAGAGCATGCTTTGGGGGGAGAAGCGTTTGCCACTTTCCCAGGAAAGTTGGGGGAAAAGGAAGAAGGAATTAGTGTTTCAGGTTGAATAAAACATTGATTTGCTTTGGAGGAAGGGGGAGGAGGTTATCTGTTCCATTCCAATTTGGTGTAAAAATAAAAGATCTCGCTGAGGGAGAGGAAAGAAAGGGCTGGCTTAAAACTGAAAATGCCAAAAAAAGGGTTTGTTTTTTCTAATTTCTTTTCTTTGGCTGAAAGAATTTCCAGGTTTGTCACGTATTAGTCCCTCTGCATATGTCTGTCAATAAAGCTGTTACTAGAACCATCTCTCCTTGTCAATTAAGAGCACTGTCTCCGAGGGGCAGTGGTTATTTAGTGCCAGCAGAGGTTTGTTTAGTTAATTTCTGTGTGTAGGCGAAGCAGAGCAGCTCTGAGGTTTGAATGCTGGTGCAGACCGGGCTGGTATCAAGAAACATATAAACAATGTCTGTCCCCACTGCGTTTATCCCTGTGAGACCTCGTATTGCTGGAGCTGAGGATGGCTGTGGTGTTATTAATGCTGAAGGGGGACTCTGCTATGTTGGTATGCAGGTCCAGGTACTGCTTATTTTTTTGTGTGTGCTTTCTGGATGCTGCTTTTGAAGGACAAGTAGCTTTTGAAAGCAGGCCAAGGGTAGATCTTGCAACCTTTACTGATATTTTTCCTTGCCCCTTCTTCCTCCTGTGGCAGGGGGAGTTGTGCAAGGTCAGCATCAGGAGAATGGAAATAAGCATCCAGGGAGAGAGTGATATGGAAAGTGAATACACAGCTGTGGTTTGTAGGAGAGTATTGGGTGGGTATTTTGACAAGGACTGAATAACCATGTGTGTTGGGACTGTGCCCACAGTAGGTAAAAGTTGGTGCCATCCTGTGCCCCAAGGTGAAATGAGTGAGGAGGTGGTGCTCACATCCCTGAGAAGACTAGTTCTGCTAGGTGTTGTGGGTACCAGCTTCAGGGTTAAATAAGCCTGATCCACTGTGTCTCAATGGAAACAACTGCTGAAGGGTGGGAGTGGGTCAGAAAGGCACTGGGAAGCAGAGAGCTGCTGAGATGGGCCCTTGCTAACAAGGGACTCTGAGGCTCAAGCTTGGTGTCTTTGTTGCTGGTTGAAACAAATACATATTGTGTGGCTAACCAGTCAGCCAGCAGAAAAATGGTTAGAGACAGGTGGATCATCAGAGTATCAGCAGAGGAGCTAATCCAACCCCTCTGCTACCAAGTGGCTTTAATGTGGTTTCAAAATGAGTCTCTGAAGCAAGATTTCTCTTCAGTGCAAACTGCTGCTCCCTGCAGAAAACTAATAAGGAGGCTTTGGATTCTGCCCTGCATCTGACCTAAGCAGCTAAATAGGTTACACCAAGTCTTAAGAATTGCCCCAGTTTTCTTCATAATAGGCAATTTTTCTGCTTAATTTGCAGAACAAGCAAAAAGCTATTATGTAAAATTTGTCAGCAGCAATTGGCTCTCATTAGAGATTGGGAGCAGGGGGCTTCATCAGGAGGGGGAAGGATCCTCCAAATTTCATTTACCAGCCTTAGTTTCCCAGCACTTGTGCTGGCTCGTGCCCTGAACACGTTCTGACACTGAGCCACCAACATTTCTTTCCTGTTCTCACAAGAGCTGTTCTCCCCTTCCCCCAGTCTGGGTTTAGAAGCCCTTGAGCAGTCAGTAACCAGTTCTTAGAAGCACATGGTCCAAGCTGAATTAAGTGCCCACAACCTGCAGCTGAGTTTTGCCATGGTGAGCAAATGCAGCTCTAATAGAAGTATTCCATTTAAGAGCATTAAGAGCACAGTTGTGTGCAGAGCTCTGTGCTGGGCCAGCAAGTTGTCTGGCTGTGCCTGTGGGACACAGGCAAGGTCAGCCTTAACGTGCCATGGGGACTCTAGACACTTGGGTCTGGAAACTCCTTCTTGGGTCTTAGCATGTTTAAATACATATCTCTAGGGGTATAGTTGCTGATACCCACGAGGCTGTCTCTTCTCACCACTCTTTCCTCCCAAGTCCTGCTCTGGATGGAGAGCTGCTGTCTGTGTGTCCTGGAGACCAGAACTCAGCGTGGTTTGAAATGGCTCATGTTCTCTTTGTGCCACAGCAGCAGTTTTGGCTCCAGCTGAAGACAGCTGTGAGTTGTGCTGTGTAGGGGGACAGGTAAACTGTAACGTGCCTTCCTGTGAGAGACTTTGAGGAAGTGGAAATTATTACTGATGCTGAAACATTCGGATGGGGATTTTTCCTTCCCTTCTTCCCCCTACAGTAAATGTTAATTATACATGAAGGTTCACTACAGCAGAAGGGATTATAATTAATTTATATTTGGACTATAATAGATTTTGCTACAAACTGCGTTTCATTGCAACAAAGTGTATTATAACTGTTGTTTGCTGCCAGCAATTTACATAAACCGACCACAAAGTATTGCATCCATTAATCCTGTATTAAGGACAGCAGCAGGCAGATAAAACTATGGGGGGAAAAGAAAGAAACAAGTCTGTTTAACTTGTGAGCAGAAGCCTTGTACTTGTTGCAGAGCCTGTGTAATCTAACCTGAGAAATACGCTGGCCCACTGGAGTTGGTAGGGTAACATTTGGATCTGAATCTGTGTGTGAAATTTCTTGCCTAGAAATGAGGATTATTGTTTTATCTCCTTTAAGCTGAAAAAAAAAATTGGAATCCATCTTACAGAAGAATAACCCTTTGTTCTTGTGGGTGCCCTGAGTCAGTGTGATGACAGTGGTTACTTAGGGGATGGGCAAGCAGGTTTTTATACTTGACCTGATGGAAAATCCCCTTTTCCATGCCTCTCCCTCCTTTTCCAGCATTGCCTACTTAGATTTATGGGATGGGAGTTTCTCCAAGGCAGGGACTGTAGGCTGGAGCAACTCCTGAAGCAGAGTGCTTGTCACAGGATGAGTACTAAAGCCAACGTACCAGGCAGCATATTAAAGACATAAGTTGGCAAGCTGATAACTTTTAATTGGCGCTCCCTAGTTTATTACTGCTAACACACTAACCTCACAGCTCTCCCTCCTTGTCATCTCCTTGTGATGCCTCAGTGCTATCAAGTCTCAGACCTCGGTTTCGTTGCCATCAGGCACACCCTGACACTGCGTGGCCCTTCACTGGGGAGCACATCGGGCTCTGTCGCACTGTGTGCTGTCGCCTTCTGTCTCTGAACATCATATAACAAGCTTTTGTCTGTAGACAGGAGCTTCATCCCTGATGACCCAGTCTCAGGCTGTGGAAAAGGGCAAGACGGCTTGTCAGGGACTTCAACAAACAGCTCGACAGCTGTTGTAAACAGCTGAGAGGAAAGGGCAGAGCCAGCCCTCCTTTGCCACTGATGAATGTTTCCTCTCCCGCACTGCTGAGGTTTGGCTGAGCAACGGGCAGCGCAAGAGAAAGGGCCAGGGGAGGGAGGAGTGGGGAACAGTCAGTGGGGATGATGTCAGTTGGCCTGACAAAGAGAGGTTGGAGCTGCGGCCAGACTTAGCGAAAGGCTCAGGCTGCCTCAAAGCAATGAAAGCTCTTTCCAGAGGAAGGATGGATGGCCAGGTCACTCATTATCCCATTGTCATTTTTTTTAACAAAATGCTTTGGGATTTGCTTGGCTGTCAGCACCAGCAATCTGCAGGATTCCCACTTCCTTTCCTGTTTCTTTTGGAGGCATCATGCAGCAGCTTTATTGGGGACCACAGGCAGTAATGTGTCTTCTCCCACCTTCTCGGGAGCTTGGCTGTCACCTCCCCAGGCCAGGCACTCTCTCCTTTTTGGGCATCCTGGTAACAAGGAGTTTCACAGTCTTCTGTTGCTGTGCCAGTGTAGAACAGTGTGTATGTGTGGCTGACCCTAGTGTGGTACAACTGGCAGTAGTGCTGTTCAGACTGTGTGGGGACCGGTATCGGCCTCTGGAGGTGTGAGCTCTCACCCAGAGGAGCTTGGATGAGGGAGTTACATGTCAGCACTTCTGTCTTCCACAGAGGGCTATTAAAAGCTGTGCTGATATTGCAGCTGGGGTTTGTGTATGCGGCACATCTGGATGTACTCAAGCTATATTTATGCTGGAGAGCTTGGGCACTGAAAATAATCAAAACTGTAGCAGCAGAGTCCTCAGTACAGTCAGCATGAACCTGCCTGAGACCCTGGAAAACTAGCTGCTAGAGGAAGAGCTGATGTCCTCAGCCCCTGCGCTCGTCAATCTACCTGGATCAAGCAAGCCTGCATCCCTGTCCACTTGTGGCAGTGCTGGAGCATGCTGTATGTTCAGGCATTCCTTGCCCAATTTCTGCTTGCTTTCCTTCCTGGATATTTCATGGTGATGTTGAAGGCACTCATGGCCACTTCAGTGAAATCTGGTTTGCTTCCAAGAGCTTTCTTACACAATTCATACTTATACTCCAGCTGTAAAATTAACAGACTGTTTTATTACAGATGCTTTATTGTTCAGGAGGACTCATCCAAAGGCTAGCAGCAGTTTTAATCCCAGCAGAATGACACCTTGGCAGCAAAACAGTTTTACTACTAAGATTTTGTTTGGAGGCTTTTGCTAAGAAAGGGAGAGAAGCCCTGAGCAGGCTACTCTGGCTCTGCTTGACACAAGATGATGCAGGATAGGGTGTCCTAATTTTGGAGCATCATAGAGCAATGATGAGGGTTGTAGCTTCCCAGGAGATGCTGTGGGAAATGGGGCTCTGGTGCAGCGTTGCAATACCTACTGTCTGAGATGTGGGATAGGGAAAGGCTCCCAGAAATCCATCCTGTCCTGTGGAGAGACAGAAGTGACAATCCCACACTTGCAGGCTGTGGGGTGAGTCACTTGCCCCCTTACCTAACTCTAAGTGCCTGAGATCAAGACTATTTCTGAAGGCACTCAAGGTGAAATATTTCAGTTTGTTGCTGCTTTGCAGTTGCCAGTCTTGCTAATTTTTACTCTGATGTCACCAGCAGTGGCCCCATTAATGTTATTTATAGTGTTTGTGCCGTGGGCTTTGGTTGTGCTCAAGGCTGTGCTGCTGCTGGGCAAGGGAAGAGCAGCTCAAACGCTCCCTGTGACACATCGTTCAGCCTGGAATGAGCTCCATGTCTTTCCTGTCACACCTGGGCTGCCTGGGTCTCGCTTTGCTCCATCCTGCAGCTTATTTTAGCCATTTAGAACTTTGCTTTAGAAATGTGGGAAGTCACGAGGCCGAGCAAATCCGATCAAGGCACTTGAGGGGAAGGCAGCCTGCAAAGCCAGATGCAAATGCAGCCAACCAGAAACCAAAAATGTATTAGTACCGAGAGAGCAGGCAATTATTCTCCTACCAGAGCAGCAGGGTTTTCAGTGAGCATGACTTCAGTGCTGCTCCAGGACAGCCAGGCATCTGGCTTTGGCTGGAAATGAGTAGAACTGTGGTTGCCTCAAAGCCTGTGTCTCTTCCTGTGTGACACCCGTGAGCTGTGGTGAATCGATGCATTTAACAAGGATGTGCTGGACTCTGGGATGGGCCTTTGCAGCCACTCACCTGAAGCACTGGAAAATCATGAGGCAGGCTTTTTACCTGATCCTGCTAACCTGAAAATTCAGAATAAGTAAATAAATGCATGAGAAGCAGCTAGGGCTTTGGTATTTACCTGCAGAGGTGTTTAAGTCTCCAGAGTTCGTGTCCGCAAGCTGTTGTGCCTGAAAGCTGAACTTCAGGGGATCTCATGACTCTGGGAGCTCAGGCTTTTTAGGGAAAGCACTGGCTAGTGCCAGAGATAGTACATCTGTAAGCACTGAGAACCCTGCTGACAGTCACCAGCATCAGTGTTACCATAAATACACCAGAGCAGCTCTCTGGGTTTGTAATTTGCCAGCAGGTATTGTTACAGCTTGCTGGATCCCTCGTTAACAGCTCTGCTCTGTACCACCATGGTTGTGTTGTCGGTGCCATGTGCCTTTCCTGGCCTTTGGGGCAATGTATGATATTGCTTCCCAGCAAGAGAAATCCCATTTTGAGGGATGCTTTTCAGAGCGACTGTTCACAACCATTAGACCAAACACAAGGCTTCTTCTGCACCCTAATTCATCTTTAGGTCTTCAGGAGACCAGCACTAAAGAAAGCACAATTACTGGACTCGATCTAGGAATCACAGGCTTAAAGCTGCTGGCCTGTTAAGTGAATGAACAGAATGATCTCCAGCAGGCATTAGACTTTGAGCACAGGGACTTGGGCTATCTCTTGTCCACCCATCAGCTGTAACCTGTACATCTTTGGGCAACTCTTGGCGCTTCCCCGCAGCCCTGAGCATCAGGCTGGCTTTCTGCAGTGAGATACGTTTCCTTTCTGTTTTCTCCTGCTGCATTTGGTAACTGCTGTGCTGATCTGGTGTTGCTACCTATTGCAGAAGGAGGCTGCTGCTTTGTCTCCCCTGCATCACCTCACAGTTCTTATTTTTGTAGGTTTATTGAAGATCAGGATCCCGGTTCTGAATGGGAGAGAAGAGTGAGACAAAGCAAGATGCTGGCTTTGAACTCTCAGGAAAAGCTTCAGATGCCATGATGAGGACTGTGTGTGAAGACAGAGCAGAGTCACAACAGGTGAGAGCATGAGGAATGGAGCACCCCTGATATGAGAACTGACCTTCTCAGGCATTATGTTGTGGGATTAAGGCTTGAGACCGACTCACAAAGGTGACAGTCGTGGTGGATTCAGCAGCAACAGAGCATCCCCTTGTAGGTAGGGACACAAATGCCTTATTTAATCTGAATTAACATGACTGGAGAAGTGAAGTGTTAGCACAGTGGAACATGTTCTGTCAGTGGCTGCATCTCCACTTGCCGCTGTAACTGCCATGTGGTATTATGGGTTGTGTGTGTCGCCAGCCTTGCCCCAGGCAAGGTTAATGAATTTCTTGTGATCTGCCTGGCTTCAGAGAGCTGCACCATAACTTGTTGAAGGTTCATCACTGGGAAACAATCGCAAGGCAATCTGGAGCCATTGGATTTGATTGTCTCTCAGTGATTGGCCAGATGCCATCATCAACAGATTTGCAACGTGGGGATGCCAGCGTGGCGGGTGTCTCAGTTGCTTCTCCAGCCCAACGCATGGCAAAAGGCTGAAGAGAGAAGGGAAGCCAAAAAATTGTCAGCTGGAAGCAGGGGCGGCACAGGAGAGAGGGCAGGCAGGATTCTGCCAAGCCTTAATACCTGTAAAACTCAGGGTTGCAGAGGGAGATGTATTAATAGAGATTAAGACAGTTTCTTTCCTCATTTCCATTATTTCCTGGTTCCTACCCACTCTAAGAGCAGAGTTGGCAGAGCTGGGCAGGCTCCTCTCCCTCCTGGCCACAGCGCTGGCCAGTTTGTGTATGAAATCTGGGGTGAAGAAGCAACTGCAGTGATCTCACCGGTGCTTTACCTAACTACTTGCCAGCTGTAGTGTGCAAAGGGCTTGTTTTGTGACTCTGCTTCTCCCTTTCTGTATGGGAAAGGATGGCATTCTCATTTAATATTAATCTCCCCTCCACAGATTCAGGCTGCTTCTGATGGTGTATCAATTATTCAAAGTTGTTTAAAATATTTCCAGGATTAAAGGGATTATTTTTCTTGTTGATTTTGGTAATTCTTTGGGCTTTTGCATCTCTGAGGCTGAGCGCAGCGCAGCTACTGAGGTCCTATTTGCTCAGAGTTCAACCTGCCCAGGGGCAAAATAGAAATCCTGTTTCTGTTTGTAATCTCCAAGTTCATGTCTGAGTGGTGAGCAGCTCCTGCGAGCTGGGTGTTAGCAAAGCAATTGTTAGGTGGCATGGTTAGGGGAGCACTCCCTTGTACCCTGCTACGCCGGGAATACTAATGGTGTGTGTGTACAGTCAGCATCTTTCTGTGGAATTTTACCTTAGGAATGTAAATCTGGAAGTGGCAAAGCTTTGTGGTTTTCCTCTGTGATGGTTTGTGTTTCTCAGCGACCCAGTGGTGAGTCCTGAGGTGAGCCCAGTGTCAAAGCAGAGTGCCCTGCATCCTGCTGTCACAAATTTAAACAAGCTGTTGTCCTCTGTCTCTGTCAGCTGGGGAGGAGCAGCTCACCTGCTCCAGCCTTCGAGGTGAAACAGTCACCTGGCACTTCAGGAGACCTGGCAAAAGAAGAATAAGAATCATCAAAGAGTTTTAAACATCAAAAAGCAAACAGGTCTATGAAATATACATGAAAACACACTGAAACCTCAATGCCAGAGCTACCTGTCACCCACCCGATCATTAATTCATGTCTCTCTGCTACCAGGGAAAGTGAGCTCCTTCCATGGTTTCTTTGCCTGGGCCTCCCCTGTGCAGACTAGTGCTGCCTGTGTGGTGTGGCTCGTGGCACAAAGGAGGAGGGCTTGTGGCATCTGGTGCTAGCCCTTTGCCTTAATTAACAGGTCAGACAATCTTGCTTAGCAAAGGGAAGGACCTGGTAATATACACTCCTAAAAGCAGGTTTCTATAATTATAACTTAATCAGAAAAACCTCAGCGAGCTTTTCCTTGCTAAATATTCACTGCTGGAGCGAATCAGACGACCCATTATTTTTCTTCCCAACTACTTCATGCTGCATGATAGACTTTATCAATCAGCCCCCAAAACCAATCTTCTCCCAGTCTCTCATCATCAATCACATTGGTGAGCAATGGTGCCGGAGCCTCATCACAGCCCTGCCTTTGCTAGCAAGCATTGCAGCTCAGGGAAGGAGCGGTGCAGATGTGTGCCTCAAGTATCCATCATCCTCTCCTGAGGTGAAGGGATGGTGGGAGGGGAGAGGAGAGAGAGATCATGTGTGTTAAAATGTTTTATTCCTGTTGTCGGTGTTCTCTGGCTGCAAACTGATAAGCTGCAGGAGCTGGGAGCACAGTCTGGTGTGGATGGTGTGTGGGAGGAAGGTCAGGAAGAGAGGAAAACAAAATGTCTTGTTGTTACAGCAGTTATTTGTATTGCAGCAACACTACCAAGCTCTCAGGCTGTGCGTTCTGTCCACCCACTGCAAACACCTTTAGAAAGGTTGGGATCAGGATCCTTGCTTCCCAAGTGGAGAAACTGAGGAAGGTTTAACTTGCACAAGGCAAGTGAGCCACAGATGGAGAGAAGAGCTCTGTTTTCTTGAGGTGTAGAGTGGCACTGTCCCCTGGGTTGCCCTGCCTCCCTTTACAGAGCAGGGCAGATCTGAGATCGGGATGCATGCTGGGCAGAGTACTGTACCAAGAACACAAAGAAAAGAGAATTCCCAAAGGTCCCTTCATCTCTTCCATTTCCTGAGCTGTTCTCTGTTGCTGTGGGTCATCAGCTGTCCTGTGGTTTCCTGTCTCAGAGCTTAATTTTGCGCTTTGCTTATGCACATCAGCAATGTGTTCCAGCCTCACATCATTGCAGTGGGAACTCCAGAGAAGCAAGGTGCTTCTTCAAATGTATTTCACTGATTTGCTTTGTATGTGTGGTTCACACTTCATTGGTTTCACTTGACTTGTTCCTAGTTTGCAGGTAAAGGTAAAGTTTAGTCTCCTGGGTCTAGTTTTCCACCCGTTCAGGTAAACTGTATGCTTATAAATCACACCCCCAATGTAAGGGAGATGAGGAACAGCCTGTCTTTTTTACCTCCTGTAAAATCACAGTTATTCCCCTTCCAGCACTGAAGGTGTTTATTCACTTATGGTTTCTTTAAGCCATTCACAACGCTGAGAATTTAATCTCTGAGTGTTTCTAGTAGTCTGCATTACTGCTCAAAGAAATCAGGCTGAGGACACACAACTGTTTGAAGTGTGGTTCCTTGTCAGGTTTAAGGAGGTTGAGAGTTGTGAAGAGCATATTTACCATTGGCAGCATCGCCAGGTTGGGGTCTGCGACTGTCCCTGGTCAGGCTGATGTGACCTGGTTACATGGAATTCAATTCTGCAAAACCACAGTGAAACCCATCCTTTCTGTCATTAGGCTTCTTAAGTGCAATGAATGTGTGTTTTGTCCAGAACCAGTGGTGGAATCAGTAGCTAAGGCGCACAGGCTTCCCAGTTCCTGCTTCCCCAGGGAACCTGTGTACCATGCTCCATTCCTTCAGCATCTGAGCAGGAAAAGCTTTCTGTGGGACCAGTGAAAAGCAACATTAAGAATAAAGTGCCCAGAAAGGGGATGGCTGGAAATACAATGGTAATTAAGCTGGCAGAGAAAGTTTTGTGGAAGCAAATCACCTCATGCTTCCATGCCTTTCTGTCCTTTAAGAAAAAATACTCTGGATGCTGGTTTACCCTAATTGGCTCTTCATTCTGGCAAGCCAAGGAGAGATCAGCTTCTCTTTCACTGCCTTTGTGTCCCTGCTTCCCATCCTAACTTAGCGTAGTCTTCTGTGAAATTGTTTTCTCTGCAGAGACTGAGTTTCCTCGCCTCTTGTAACTCCACTGGAATAATCCTTGGCTCTGTGCTAGAAAAATGCTGAGTGCAGTCACTGATGGGAACGCTGGGGAAACAGGCATTGTGCATGCTATGCCTTTGTGCTGGGGGAGTTTGGGCAACTCAGAAAACATGGGAGGTTTGCAGACCTCTCTGTCTCTTTCCTTCGACGCTTGCTTTCCCTCCCTTGCAGAAAAGGCTGCAGGAGCAGCCAGCCAGGAAGGCTTGCCAAGTGAGCAGAAATGGGGGGATTGCAGCCAAATGCAGGGGAACAAGTGCATTGTATGGGTCCTTGCTAGGTAAAGGAGTGGGGTGGTTTGTGGGCAGTGCATGTAAAGGCCTGGGACTGCTTGGCATATGAGCTGAGTACAGGGCAGACTGGCATCCTAACTCCTGTCTGTACACAATTAGTACATGAGGGCTCATCCTGCAGCGCTTATGATCTCAAGTGATGAAAATAATAACCTAAGGCTTGCCTGCTGAACTCTGCTACAAGAGGAAAAGGCCTAGACCTAATTACTGAACTAAATAGATCCTCATTGACATCCTGTGACCATGAGATGTGTTGCCCTCATTTTTACTCCGAGATGCATGGAGGTAAAGCATGGTTCCCTTAACAGACCCTGCCCTTCCCACCTCACCATCTGAAGCACCATCCACGAGGTGCCAAACCAAAAGGAGGCCCAGCTATTAAACAGCGTGTGATTTCATGCCGGAAGGGAACGCCGTGGTAGGCCTCCCTCATGCGACCAGGTAATTCTTTTTCCCTTGCTGGATAAATGATGACAACACCACCGAGCTTAACAATTCCCAGTTACACTGAAGAGCATCTCTTCCTGAGAGTTAGTCAATAGTGATTTTCAGATATTATCGACATCGCCTGGAGTTGCAGCCGTATCGCACCGGAGCCCTGGCAGCCGGTTCATTGCTCCCCACAGAGAGAACAGGACTTCTTTCAGAGTTTATTGTCACCGTATCAGTATTGTGCCTCAGGTTATCAGCCAGCATCCAAATGGCAGCGCTGAGGAAGATGCTTATCCTACAGTTCAATTATTCAGTAATTTCCTGTCGGTGTTCTTGTGTTTCTTCCTGAATCCTGGCTGTTGGCAGCAAGATGATTTGAGGCAGATAGGCATTCTCTAGTTTGTATGGCAGTGCCCACATCCATCACCTCGCTGCGACCCACGATGCACTGAACTATAATGAGATCTGATCAGGAGTTGAAAATTTTCTGTTACATCAGCCAGAGTGGATTTAAAACTGAAATCAATTTGTAGATGTGGCTTTGACACAGTTCAAACCCAGAAAGATGTAGAGTTGGGAACCCAGGAGTAGGGAGACAGCAATTGCCACATAATTACAAGGTCTCTCACTTAACATTTATGTGATGGGTGTCCTAAAAGGCAAGAGGTTGTTATTTGCATTATGGATATGCTAATTTGTCACACTGACAGACGACAGCATCCCAACTCATACAGCCATTGTAATTGGTTTGCCTAATTAATCAACAGGCATGTCAGATGAGCAACTTGGATGTGAAGTATTAAATACATAGTGACCTGCTGTGGTGCTTAGTGTCATTTTGTGCAGTACTGGAGTCTTTGCATGAAACTGCCTTAAAAATCACATAAAACACAACAAGGCAGTAATGGCAACTTTGCCAGGGTCCTTTAGCACCTTTTGCCTCAAGGGATCCCAAACCATTTTGTCAGCTGTCTCGATTCACTTTGAGAAAATGAGAGTGTGGTCAAATGTAAGCAGGGTAGCAGCGTGCCTGATTGGTGCTGCTCTCTGCTCAGGTCGGTTTGGTTTCTGTTTCAGTTCTGGCATTGAAGATGAACTCCTCCTTTCTTTCTTTGATTTCTTTGTTTCCAAGCAGCAGAAGTGGTGAATCTCCCGTTCATGAAACGGGATCCAATAGCATGAGGATTTACTTCTCAGCTTTGTCACTTTAAATTCGGTGAAGTGGGCAATCCATTTCCCATGTCTCTCATTCATAAAGCCATCTGGGTGCATCAGCTGTGATGGATCATTTCAATATTATGCCTTCTTATCTCCTGGAAATGGAGCTTCCCCCCTCCCCTTTTAGATAAAAGCTGCTAATATTTGAGTCCCTACTCTAGACAACTGTGCCATCAGAGGTAAGGCTTCCTGACAGCATATCTGCATTGTGAGCATGTGATGCTGCTCCCTGCTTCACTAACCCAGACGATAAATATTATGGAGCCAGAGCAAGAAATGAGAAGGGGGATTTACAGTGCATTGCATCCTGTGGCTTGTAGGCTAGGTTCATCCCTGGGTTAGCAACGTTCAGTTTGGAGGAATTATCCCAAGCAGTGATTCTGCTCCAGTGGCAGACACGCAAGGCTGGAAGCTCAGTTCTGCTTTTTTTAACTTGCTCTTGTCCAAAATACATAGGAGAAGGGTGTTGGGGATTTATACTGAGCTTGGTTAATCTGTTGCAGAGTCTAGGGGGAATTTTGTGACTGTGATTTGACCTCAACTCAGGTGCTATCGAGCTTGTAAAGCTATCCAACTTCCAGAGGGATTCAGGTAACAGCTAGGATGAGAGCGTGGTCAAAGCTGGCATGAAGGAGTTGCAAAGGTAAAGGCTGAGGGAAATGAAGGGAAGGTCATCAGCAAATTTGCCAAGTGGGCAGGTTAATTTCTTTGTTGATGAGAAATTCAAGGCAAGTTACTCCTTTTTAAAAAGCTATCATTCTGCTTGCAAACCTCTTTGAAATTGAATCGAACTTTAGAAACTCAGTTTGTTGTTAGACAGCTCCACAAAATGCTCTTTGAGCACTTGGAGCAGAGGGGCAGCCAATGCTTCGATGAGGTGTAAGGACTGGGTGTAGGAAATGGCACTGGCAGGTCTCTAAGTCATCACATCCCTCAGCAGAGAATCTCTCTTTGCTTGAGGAAGTGGTGCACCTGGAAGGGGTTAAAGGCTCAGACTTCCTTATCAGCCAAGGGCTCAGAACAAAGAGCTTGGTGGATGATCTGCTCTCCTTTTTTAGTCAAGTTTTAGTGTCTTAGCCATGCTCACTACCCTTAGCAGCAAAAGGGTTTAAGGTCTGTGTTTTCCATAGAGGATGGAAGGTGTTTGTGCATACAGTCGCTGAGCAGTGAGGTCCCAGGGGAATCCCAGGCTCTGTGGAGTTTACCCATTAGGTCTCATTCTGAAGAGCATCTGTATGGAAATCACCCAAATGTATCAGGTTGTCCTTCTGGCTTGTTTAGAAGAAAATTAAACCTTGTGATCTTTGCATTGCTTGTTGATGTGGACATGCAGTCTTACAGCCATGGAGACAAGGCTGCTCACCCCCAGCAATATGAAAGCATAAGCACTTAAAATTGGGGTTTCCTGAGATGGAAATTCAAAGGCAGCCCTTGCCAAAGGAGGTGTACAGAATGGGGAGTGAAAAGAAAATGACAGTTATCATATCTGTCTGAATGCCTCTGTGGCCTCTGTTACCATAGCACCTGAGCTCTTCCGAATCACTAACCAATTTTGCCTGCACAACCCTCCTGTCCGGGGTAGAAGCAGCTCCACTACTTGAAATTCGCTCTTCCTGTGGAGAGTGAAATGGAGGGGAAGGGAGGGAGAGAGGTGTGGAGAGGCCAAATAAATCAGTGCCATTTACAAAAAGGTTGAAAATTGAGAGAGGGAGGGGGAAGAGGCGAGTGCTGACAGTAAAATGGGGGATGAAGTGCCATGATAAAAATGATACAGTGTCCAGGCAACCTGGTCCCCAGCCTTGAAAACCCTATGAGCAAAATGTTGCCTGGTGAAGATGAATACTTTCAGTTAACCTCGTTCACAGCAGCATCTTTGCAGGTCAGAAAATTATTACTTTGTCACTTCCCAGCTCTCGAGTGGGTTCCTGAATATCTCTGCATATGGATGGGTAGATTAGATTGGTTAAGGCTGAGCTGAATTGGCAGACAGATTCCCTACATCTAGGAATATCGTGCAGTATCATTCTTTTTCAATAAGAATGTAACGAGGGAAAAATCCTCCCTGAAACAAAGGGACCTGGGTATGTTGCCATCAGGCTGGGTTTTTTCAGCTCCTGGCCAGGCTGTAATAGCTGCACTGCAGCAGAAGTGCCTGGAAAAATTATGAGTTCAGCAAAACTGCAAAAGCTATAGGAGCGAGCTCCTTGTGAGTGCCTCCTCCATTGTCCTCTGAAAGGGTTCATGCACGTTCCTGACCTTGTAGCTCAGTCCTGAACGTGCTTTCAGCTCCACCCTGAGCAGTATGGAAACGCTCTCCACTTTAACTTGGCAGTTGAGGTCTTTTGACTGTGAGGCTGGATGCTTTGGTTCTTGGTTAGGATAGATCTCCTCCCTGGGGGCTCTCAGGCCCTAGTTCAAATCAAGTCCATGTGTTTTCATGTCACTGATGTCACTAAGGTGATGCAGCAGGGCTGTCCTGCAGCTGTGGCTTGGGATTGTGCTCCATCATCGAGCAAATACAAACATGTGAGCTGCAAGGAAAGTGCTCTACATGGCAATGTGCTCCCCTGACTCCCAAGCCATTCAGTTGCTTCTAAAAAGCTAGTGATTTAGTCTGAGGAGAGCAGCAAAGTCTCACAGCGTCCTGCCAGTTCTCACATCCCCGGGAGAAGAAGGTATGGGGGATAATGGAGTGTCAAATTGTCTGATGGACTTACCAGTGCAATTTCATTGGTGAAAATGGATAAAGAGATAGTGAATGGAGCACCACAGCTCAGTGTTTATTGATAGTCCTTGCCCATGGGATACTTTCGATCCGGAGGCAGGCGTGAGAGCCACAGTGTCCTTGGCAGTTGCCTGTAGGCAGATCCACAGCAGCGTACTGAGCAAGAAGGACTCTCAGCTACTCTTGACCCTGAGCAATCATTTAGGATAATACGGTCAACTGGGCAGACCTTGCAGGTCACAGATCCTTAATGTTTTGCTGAACTGGATTTAAAAGGGGGTTGGTTGCTCAGTCGCAGAAAACTAGATGGCTCCTTGCCACAGGAAAAGCAAACAAAAGCCTGGTGTGCCACCAGCATCCATCAACACCAAGTCTGTGTAACAGCAGCAAGAAGCACAAGATGTTCTGCCTGATCTTTTCAGGATCTGGTTCTTTAACTGAAGAACACAGGCATAGGTTACAAAACCATATCTGATCACTGGGAAAAAGTCTAGATAGAGAAACAAAAGCCTGTGGCCTTGAGAAATGGGGAAGAGACCTTCTCTGCTTTCAGCAAAGTGTCAGCCCAAAGAAATGGACTGTGGCTTCTGTTCACAAGATGCTCAGGCCTGGCCTTCTGATGGCTCTCTAAAGAAATGCTCCATTAGGTCTTAGATATTTTTCTCCGCTATGTTACCTAATGCTAGGCTTATTCATTCACAAGTTTGCTCACCTTTTATAGCAGAAACTGGTCTCTTTTATCCATGAATTTCAAAGCACTCCACATGTATCAGTGATTCCATCTGGTTCAATGTTACCAAAAGGAAGCTGAGGCATGGAGAAAATGAACTAACCGTCTCCAAATTCATGCTGTGTCAGAAACAGAGCTGGGAATAGACTGGCAGTGAGCATATGAGAAACAAGGAAAGGTCAGGACAAAGCCCAGGACTCCCTGGTTAGATGAAGCTGCCTCTTTACAAAGCGAGATACTCACTAGAGCTAGGATTTGCTGCGTGCATGAAGAAAAGCTGATAAAAATAGACATTCTTACATTGCTTACGCTGTTCTCATCTCCGCTCTTCTCTCATTTCCTGGTCTATCCATTTGTGTCTCTCCCCTCATCACAAGGAGGTGCGTGGTGCTCAGTGGTGGCGTTGAAGCGCTGTGTGAATTTTAACCTTCCACAATCTCCCACTGAAGTGGTGGAAGGGGATGACTCAGAGGGTCGTTTTGCTTTGCTTTTCTCTGGGGTTTGTGTTGTGGGTAAGCATAGTGCATAAGAGAGTCACTGCTTGATGCAATTTGTGCTAGTTCATTAAGTGCAAAACATGATTACCATGAACATTTCTTTAATCAACCAAAGATGCTGTTGCACTTGAAAGCCCTTTGCACCTCTAGCTGTTCCCTTCCCCATACTGCTGCGCTGCCCAGATTTATAGGAAAGCAGCCAGTTCACTGTCTCTATGTGCCTGCATAGAGCAGTTTTGAGCCATGGTAGCAGTTCTGGTACCAGAGCAAACAAACAGCAGAAGGATCTGCTGCTTCCCTGCGATGTCCCAGCTTTTGCACTTAAACATCAGGGCTGCTGTGCCCCAGGAAGGAGCTGTTCTGTTGTCTGAGGTACACAGAGCTGTATGATGCTTAAGCAGGATGTGGGTGGTCAGGGTACCAAGACCCCCTGTTTCACCCAGAAAATGCTACAGTGTGGGTCTGTTCAGGCTAATGCAGAAAGAAAATTACTTTTATCATCTTCTTTGGTACCCTCCACTTTGAAGCCAGTCTGACACCAGTTACTGCTTCTGCATTTAGATCTGTAAAGATAGGAACAGATGTGGTCTCTTCTGTTGTCTTACCTTGTGGTAGCTCATCAGTGTCTCAGGGCTCTTCACTGTTAGTTTTGTTACTTACATGTCTGTGTGCTCAGCACTTCCTTGCTCCTTCCCTGGGCTCAGACTGCCTGAGACAACTGTGCCTGCCTCTGGCTGCAGTGGCTGGAGCATGGCCTTGTGTCCTTGCTGCCCTGGGAGTTCCTTGGCATCTCCCTGCCCAGCCTGGTACCCCCAGACCACAGGCCAAGCTCTGCAGAGAGGCACAGGCGCTGCTTACAATTCACTCTGCCCGATCACTGCAGTCTGGCTCTCCTTACTCCTCTGCTCATTATGGGTACAGATAACAGACTATCATGAGCAGCCTTATCCCTAAGAGATAAAACTAATCTGTGTGCTTAGATCAGCAGCCTCTTTCTTGCCTAATCTCGCCTTGGAAAGCACAGTAATTGCAGAAACATGGGAAGTAAAGAGTAAGGGGTGAGAAATGGGGGAAGGTATCCCTTCCATCCTGCCCATGGAGCCTGTGGGCTCACCCTGGTTCGTGGCCCCATATTCTGAGTAGTGTGTGTATACACAGTGCATCACTGGGAAATGTTTTTGCCCCAAGAGTTCTTTCATTCAAATAAAACCAGCAGAAAAAGCTTACCTGTGGCTTAAGGACTAATGATGCTGGGCAAAAGGACCCCTTGTGCTCAAAGCTTAACTGGTGCTATGGGCACCATGTGTAAAATACTTTCCTTTTATACTAGATTTCCTCTTTTTTTTCCATTTTGGATGCCTTTTGGGTTTGGTTTTTTTCCTTATCAGAATGAAAGCAACATCCAGGTGCTCTGATGGCCTCCTGACAGGTGGCTGTCTTTTGACTCTATTCTGATGCAAACAATGAAAGCAATAAGCCCAAGGTTTTGAGACAGGGTTTTCTCCTTTCTCTCTCTTTTTCTCTGTGGTGTCCTTGCCCATGGCACAGCAGGGGGTTGGAATCTGATGATCTTTAAGGTCCCTTCCAGCCCTGATTGTTCCGTGATTCTGTTAACTCCTGCCATTTCAGCCTCCAACTGGGAGCTGAGACTGCGGAGCTGTAAATGGGGAAAAACAAAACAGCATCCGGGTTGTAAAATCTATGACTTAATATTGATTTTGGACATCCCATGAATTGAAACAAGCCTCCTGTGCAGAAATCCTCCAAAGATGCCATGTTCACCTCTCCTCTTGACACAATATTTTATCGATCTCCATGTTTGTGCCACATGAATGATGGATTACAGCATATCAAACCTTGCAGTATTCATTTAATGCCTTTGAATAAAACATTTCTCACAGATTAACTGAGCAGTTTTAAGAGAACAACCATTTTCATCTGTTTTAAATTTTCATGGGTACTTTTCTGGAGAATAAGTACACTGTTAATAATTGAAGGGAATGAGACCTTGCTAATCTCTTTGTATTTTAATAAAGTCCTGTTGCACCCCATTCATTTATTTTTAAAATACCAGCATTTATAATAATTCTGTAAATTTACTTCTCTCCCTTTGAAATGAGTAATCCTGAGATTATGTGGAAAGAAGAGGCTGTTTGTGCGCCCAGGAACTGGAATGTTGTTGTGTCCTAAGAGCTATGAATGTTGCTTGTGATGGATTGAACAGAGGGAGGTGGGGAAACACTTGTCAGTGGAAGCAGAGATGCGCTGGAACAACAAGGTTAGAAAGAGCAGAAGGTGTAAAGGGAAAGAGGCAGGAGGATAGAAGAAGAGAGGAGCGGTTTGGTCATACAGACAGATGGGTAGATAAAGCCAAGGTGCAGTGGGGTAGGTAAATATGTAAAGAGCTATCTATGTATATGCACACATAGATGAATGCATGCATTGCTCTAATACATTCCTATCTATTGCTCTGTCCCTCCCTCTATCCATGATGCTGTTCCTGTGGCTGAGGCGACTCTCTCTCTGGTTTGTCTTCTGTCTCTCACTGTCAATCATCTTCTGTGCCTCAGACTTCAAATCTTCTCTGCCTGTGCTGAGAGCTCCTGGAAGCTTGACTTTACACGGTCCCATTTCTCTTTTTCAAATACAATTACTTCTTTACACACAGCCCCAGGATTACATTTCAAAGGAGAGGAGGAAGCCCAATATGTACATGATTTCTTTTGTCATTATCGAGGCAATGTTGGCCTGTAGAATGCTGGTCTCAAAAATATTTCATTCCAGCCAGTTTCATTAAATTTGGTGGTAAGATAGAGCATGTTTGTACAGGGATCTGATGAAGAGAGTCCTGGAGGCTCCCAGAGATGCTGTATGTTAGTCATACATGGTCAGAACAGCGACTGAGTGAAGAGGCTTTGGCAGCAGTAGTGAAAAAACCCAAGATAAATGCTTTAGGTGCCCTCCTCCTTGGATGTTTGCACACAGAGCGAGGGATTACTTCTCCAATTAGTACAGATTTTTTGCTGATTCCAGCCACTCAAGCTGTTCTGTGTTCCGTTCAATGTCTGGTAATTGTCTTTTGGTTTGAAGGGGCTGTGTTGAGAGGGTAGCAATCAAACACTCCTGCCGTAAACTGAGATCTCTTTGAAATGTTGCTTGTAAATTGCTTGTTGATATTTGACCATGAATCACCTCTGTGTAAATCTTTGCCACGTATTGGAACCATTGAAAAGATGCTGGAACGCTGAGGTGAGTTGATGTATTAGTGGGAGGCACAGAAATTTGACCGGGCAGCACGGCTTGCCTTTCCATAGGCAGCTTTCTATGGGAGCAATTTCAAGCAACAAGTCATGTAAACCTGTTGTGGGAAGGAGCTTAAAACAGCTCTGCATTAAGTCTTCCTATAGAGGGGAAGATCTTTTTGCATGTTTTTTAACTGAGTTTCTGCTGAGCTGTTTGCTGGTGAGCTCCTGACAGGGGATAGGAAAAGGCATCTAGGCACATGAGAGAATTTTTTTTTTTTTCTCTGGATATCCTATTTCCACACCCAAAGTCCCACAAGCCCTCTGACATTGTCTTGCACAGACAGGCATAGTCCCTTGGAGTCATTCATGGGAACATCAGCCTGTCCCACACAGCAGGGAAGCTGATCCCAGCCACCCTCCTGTGCATCCGCTGTCAGTGCAGAGCATGCAGCAAGATACATTTTCATCTCTACTTGAGATGTACAAAGCTAATGAACTGAACTTCACCCTCGGATCAGCAAAGCAGCTGTGGGAATGTGTTGAAATCCTGTTACATTGGAGGCCTGTTACTTGTTAATATTCCTGCGTCCCCAAGGTGTATTTTCAAATATGATCTGTGGGTGGATGCTGAGCTGGCTGTAACCCTGACAACAGTGACCCAGATGGTAATCAGCAAACTGGACTAATTGAATGATGCTGTGTTAGAACCAGTGCTGTGCAGGGCTCTGTTAGACCCTGCTGTCACTCAGTGTAATTTAAAGATGCCGAGAGAATTTCACGTTCTCCGTTGTATCCCACACCTGGAGGTGCTGGAAGGGACTTGCATGTGGCAATATAAGAGAAATAGCCTGGTGCAGCAGCGTGTATCTGGGGAGATCTTCCTGCAATTAAAAGAACTGGATGTGTTTATCCCTGTAGAACTCTGGCAGGCCCTTGAACAGCCCAGAGGCATGGCCACTTGTTGCCAGTCAACAGTTGTAGTTGGGGGCAGAGCTGCCATAGAGCAGGGGAGACCTTTTTGTAGAGTTAAAGCACGATGGCTGCATATCTTTAGGGCTTTTCATTAGTTTTTGAGGCTCTCCTGTGCCCTGGAAAGGGAGGGACACAGGGCAGGGCTGCGCATGCTGTTTCCTCTGCTGGAATGCTAACCCAGGTTGTTAACATGAGACCTCCTTTCACATGTAAGGTGCTGCAGTGTTACCTGCACAGGCCAGGGATGGTGCAGGGGCACTCTGAGCATCCCTGCTTACGGGGACAAGGAAGGCTGGTAGGATGGGGTCCCTGTGGAGCTGAGCGAATTCATATTAAGGGCCATCATACCTCTGACAGGACACAGGCAGGAGAAGGTGTATTAAATGAGTCAGCCCGCATAGAGAAATGACAATTGTCTATGGGGAAACAGCAGCTGGAGTGTCAAAATGTTTGCTAAAAAAAAAAAAAAATAGGGGGGATGAGGAGCCAGATCATTGGGACTGTGGGAAGCACACAGGGCTGAAAGACTGGGCCCAGAGTAGGGAGCAGGGATCTGGTGCCAGAGCTGGCTGGGAGGCTGTGATTCACCCACCCCCAGGACCTGTGTTTCTGCAAGCGCTGAATCTGCCCAGCTGTAGCAGGAGAAAGGGATAACTGGAGGCAGAAAACAAAGCATCTGTGAATGGGAAGGGGCATTGACTTTCTGTCATTAACCTTTGAGACAGCCCTAGCGAGGAGAAGAATAATGAGCAGTGGCCGGTGTTGTTGTGCAGAGACCACTCCAGCCAACTGATTTATGGGGCAACTAAATAATTCAGCCTGCTCCTGCAATGCTGCATTAATTCTTGTTTTGTCACCAGAGCTGAGGTTTGCCTGGGGGGTGTGGGCTTATGATGGTTGCTTGACAAGCTCCTCTTCCTCACCGCACGCGGGACAGTAGAGCTGAGACTGAAGGGTGCGAACGAAAGGGGCAACTGGAACAGCAGCAGAAAGATGGAGCTGGCGGCAGGGGGGATTGGGAATAGTTTTTGGATGAATGGGGGAGCCCAGAGCAATGCAAGATAATTGCCAACAACAAGACCAGGTCAGCCCAACCCTGGAGCATCCGTCAATTTAGCTGTGGTAATTCCAGTGGACGTGCACATCTATGTCCCTGCTTGAGAGCAGAGACCAAGGGAGCCTCTAAGCTGCAGAGGTCTGAAGGGCTTTCTCCCAGACATAGTAATTTCAGCTGTGGTGATTGTGGGCTGCTAACTCCAGTCAGTGTAACAGCTCCAGGAATGCTACAGCCATAACGATGTGTTACCCCCTAATAATGAGTCCGCCTGTGAGAAGTGCAGTCCCCAGCTTTGGGACTACATCCACAGGTCCATCAGTGGATAGGGTGCTGGAGTGAAACATCAGGGGAGGGGTGAAGACACCCAGGTATAGGGGTGGGTCTGGAGGGAGGTTGATGATGTGCTTTTGCCAAGACAGTCTGGGTGGCATCTGACATTTTGGAAAGCTGTAAAAAGCCAGAAAGTAAACAAGCCTCATTAATTCCAACAAAGGGCAATGTAGGTGGCTGCCAGCTTCTGCTCTTTTCTTTGGCTTTCCCCCTTATTGTCTAAGGGCTTCATTACCGTAAACAGCTTCACAAATAGCATAGCAAATAGAGCTTTAAAATATTTAAGGAATAGTCGGTAACTCCTATTCTACAGAGCGAGTGTTTTTCTTTCTCCCTTTCTATTGCCACAATCCCACCTTTTCTCTTTCTCCCCCAGCACCTTGTGTCTCTGCTCCGTTGAGATCTTCCTTCCTCTGCTTCTGCCCCTCTCTCCATTTCTTTCCTCCCTCAGCTTCCCGCTCTCCCAGCCAGCAAGTGTGGGTTCCCAGTCCCTCCAGATATTCTCCTAGCTGCCGGAAAGGAAGAGATTTGGGCTGGAGAACACAAATGAGGTGATCCATAAGCCAGCTGTTTGCCATTTGCATTTGTTTCTTGCTGGAATGAGATCGTTTGTTCTGCCACTTGGCATGTGGAGGGACGAAGCTCTGTGGCACCCAGGGACTTTCCACGTGCTTCTCCTCACGTGTGATTTGGGAGATGCAGAGTGAAGCTCAAGCTAAGCCCCACCCCAGGCGATGCCCAGCATAAAGCTGCCAGGAATTGCTGCGTGAGGCAGGGTGCCTTTCAGCAGGGGGGAAAGCAGCTTGGGAAAGCAGCTGGTGTCCAAGAGCACGCTCAGTGGTGGCAGACTTTACTTGCAGCGGTGCCAAATCGTTTCTGTAGGCTATTGCAGCTCAGGCACAACCATGCTCCCTCACAGCAGATACTGTTCTGAGGGATGCCTGGGTATGTGTGGTGATTTATCCAGGGGTGCTGTCCCTCTCTTGTCTTAGGGCCAGTCTGTTGGCCCACACACAGTACCAGAAGATGCTGTGTTGTTAGACACGCAACATCGTATTCAGGCACAATTTGTCTTTAAAGGGTCTGTTCCTGTTTGTGGGAAGTTCCCTTTTCGAATACCACAAACAGATACAGGCTCACCCCTGGGTACCAGAGGCAGCTCTCCCATCTCAGAGAGCTTGGTTCCTTCTTGCTGGGAAATTCAGACTGGGCAAAAGTGAAAACTGGTCATCCACGGATTGGTTTGTCATTAAACAAACCTACCCAGAGTTATCATCAGAGTGAAGAGCAACTGAGGAGTAGATGTTTAATATCCTGCTCTGGGATGATGTCACACCATGTCTTAAGGCTAAGGTGGGATGTTGGAGATTTGGTTCCTCTGTACTCGCTGCAGTAGGGGTTCATGCCCAGGATGATGGGAAGAGGCGATGTGATGGTCTTATCCCGTGGCCACCAGCCTCCTGCATCAAGGAAAGTTGGTGCACAAGTGCAGCTGTTCCCATGTGAAGCCGATCTGGTATGGATCGTGAGATGACAGAGGTGCTGACTCCTTCCCAAGAGTTCAGGGACCATCTTCTCATGGTCTCCTTGCCCTGACTCTCTGTCCCTGCTCTTTTCAGCCCTACGACAGTCCATGTAGACTAGAGAAACTCCTTTTGTCCGAGGATCGGCCCTAAAGCAATCTCCTGTCTTCTGTGGCTCTCCTAGTGCCACGGGGATCTTTCCTTCATCCAGGGAATCGCCATGGAGACCCCAGATGTGTCTGTGCACCCAGCACACCTCTTGGCCCCGGCATTAATCCTTTCACCATGTACCACAAAGCCAGCTTTAGCTTAGAGGAACGATCAAATAAATATGAAAACTGCTCCCAGAGGAGGTAAATATTCGCTAGACAAGCAGAAAGCAAAGCAATAATATACCATGTAAGCTACTGCCTTTTATTAGCTCAGCTCCCCTTTCTCCCCTTGTAAAGAATTGTCGCGTTGTTACATTAATCTTTACTCTGAAGCAAATTAAAGCAGGGACAGTTGTCAGAGTATTATTAAGAACATCTGTTTAATTAGGGCTGCCTTCGCATCCATTTGAGAGAGAAATGTAACACCCCTGTTCATCCGCTCCTGCTGTCTCGCTCCCCCTTCCCACCCTTCCCCAGCCACGTTGCGTGCTGGAGGAAGAACGTGTGGTGAATACCAGAGCACCCGGGGCCTTTATTACCTTCCAGTTCCTCTGCTCGTAAGAGGTGTCAGTCCTTCCTATTAATGCCAGGGAAGGAGGGGAGGCAGGCAGGGAGGTACAGCTGTCATGGGGTTTTTTAGTCATCTCTGTCTCGGGAGCCTCTATCCTCACTTTCTTCCCCTCAGAAAATAATTTGGAATTCTGTAAAGAGATCATGAATAACTATTAATTATCATTAGCAATTTGCCATTCCAGGCCAGCCTTTCATCTGGGAATCTCAGAGCAGTTTTACAAATGCTAATTAATTGAGACTACTTCATGAAGTAGTCTGTTAAACTCATTTTACGGGGGTAAATCAAGGCTAAGAGATAGGAAGCGGCTTGCTCGAGTCAGAGGTGGTGCTGCCAGTGGTACCCAGGCTTCCCAGCTACTGTGTGCTGCAGCCACCCCACAAGTGAGGTCTTCAAGCTCTCCCACCTTCCCAGCAATGCCCCAGCTGGATGATGGCACACCTTCCTCCTTCCCTGATCCGACGCACAAGCCCGTTATCACCAAAGGGTGATAAAAAACAGTGAGCAAAGCTTTGGCCTCATCCATTTCTTTGTCTTCACAAGATGGTTCACAGAATACAGGTCCACGAAGAATGATGGAACGCAACGATCAAGTCACAGTCTGCCTGTGAGTGCCAGGATGTGAAGCGAGGTAGTGGCCCTCTCTGAACGTACTCTGTTCTTCCTTAAGCATCTGCTGCTGGTCATTGTCAGGGCAGTCATCCAGCTCTGATCCCTTCAAAATGGCTCTCACAGCCTTATGCCTGTCAGTCCACCTCCTTCTGTGTGTCTCCATGTGTCTGCATCTCTCCAGGCTGCGGTATCTGTCTGTCCGGGCACTGCTCCTCCTGTATTTACGTAGCCGTTTGCCCAGGCAGCCAGCAGTGATTAATCATTATGTCTCCAGTCTCAGCTGGGAGAGGTATCGACTCGTAGATTCAAGTCCAGGAGGCCAAGAGCTTGTTTGTTACCTGATAAGGGCAGACTTCATCTGGGGCCACCCAGGATGTCACGGGTGGTTTAATGAACTGCGAAGGTCGGAGCTTAAAGCTCTGCCTGGGAAACATGGTCTGTGTGCCTGATGGGGCCTGCCTGGCCTGCAGCCCCTCGGATCACAGCAGTGTGGGGAAGTGCTTCCAGCAGAGAGCAGTTAGTGAATTCACAGGGGCTGAGAGAAACAGAACCAACTTCTCCCCTGCGGCCCTTTATCTTCCCTGTGTCCCCACTGCCCCATTGTATTTAAAAAAAAAAATTAGAAATTACACTTGAAACCTTTCTCTTCATTTAGCATGGACCGTTTTCCCCAGAGAGAGTGTTCCCTGAAAGGGCTGTCTGTTCAATCATTGAAATTATCCACAGACTCAGGCTAGCTCAGGGAGTTAATCAGGTTTGGAGCTGTGTCGGGTCAGCCAGAAGTTCAAAGGGGTGCCTACCTACACATGAATCCAAATTCCCATGAGCGCTCAGAGATGCTGTAGCAAGAGCATGCTCTACATGCTAGAAATAGGAAAAGCCCCCCATAAATCACAGCTCTGTTTAAAAGTGCTTGGAAATATCTGGGGTTCTGGGATAGTCTGAAATATCTGGACTCTGGATATTTCAGGCTTTCCCATCATTATAAGTATTAACCATGTAATTAGGTATTATCTGAGAATTATCCATAAATACTCCCCACAACATGGTATTTGCTAAGTAATAATTAGGCTGTGAAAAGAATTCAAATAATACCTTTGTCTAGAAAATTAAAGGCCCTGCATTGCATTTATACAGCACCACGCTGAGGGAGTAATAGGGTCTAAAATTGCAGTAAATCACAGTTAGACCAAATCTCAGCCCCCTTCAGCATGAAGAAGCTACAGGGCAAAAGAGAATCAGGCCTCCAAATCTGTGAGTTGGAAAGCTGTGTGGACTGTAGCTCTGTGAGGCTCGCTTACTCCTCTTCCTGCATGCTTTGCTCATGGGATTACAACATGTTTGCGTTCCCTCTCCTGTGTTAGCCAAGCTTCTAAATGGATACCTGGTGTGTTTTGGTCACTAACACTTGCTGCCTCTTGGTTACCTGTGGAGAGGGGCACTACGTGAGAACAAGGAGCACAGCAGGCTGCTCTAACCACCAAGACTCCTGCTGCAGCAGCTGACCCTTTGCCTCGAATGTCTTTGCCTGGGTATGGTAGCACATCCCTGGTCACTGGATTTTGATGTTCTGTGGCTGAGCCCCAGCTCTCATCTTGCTGCTTGTTTGACGGCTCCTTGAGCTCTCTCCTTACCCAAGAGGGAAAGGACCTTTTCTAGCAGAGAGATGTCTGCCCTGAATGGAAATTTGGTCTTTGTGGGCTTTAAGCCCTTTCATAAGTAGATCAGAGCTATGAGAGCTGCCAGTGTGGCGGTTGTAGTGGATGGGATCCTCTGCAGGAGGGGAACACAATGAGCCTTGTACCATTGTGCTGTCTCCAACCTCCCCCTCTGGCCTCAGCTCCTATTTCAGGTCAACAGAAACCAGTAGAGTGGAGTAAATGCCACCTGAAGTGGAGATGTCTTGGTATGATTATCCGCAGGGTCACGCCTTACTGAGCTCAGTTTGTGCTTACCCAACTGCCATCAGTCAGAGCCAGCCTGGATTTACGTGGGGTTGGGACCTGGTTCTCTCTAGCGTGGAGCAGGTGGCAGTTGGGAGTCTGGCTTCTGAGTTTAATTCTCTTCTCTTTTACACTCACCCTCTGGCAAAGCCTGTTGGCTTCAGGAGACCCGAGTCCTGCCCTGGTCGTTGAGGGAAGAGAGAGAGATGTGAAATTTCCATACCATTAGGAAATAACAGAGCTGAGGAGGAAGATAATTTGTCCAAAATTAAAAAAAAAAAAGCGTGTGAGGGCACTGATGGTGCTTAAATCTGTGCAGAAGGTGCACTCTAAACATTAGCTGCTGTGCAGGAGGCTGAATCAATTGAAATCTCAAACAGATTTTAAAATGTTTTTATTAAAGTTCCCCTCTCAGCCTTTTTATTGTAGGTTTTAAATTCTAATGTGCAGAGAGGACAAAGTAGGTGGCTTAAACCTGCCACTGCCTGGTGAACTCTGGCTTTTTATATTGGGAGTCCTCTGCCCAGGAGGATTTGAAAAGCAAATGTGTTTCTGTGCTCTGATCCGTGAAGGATCTGTGCTATGTTTGTTCACTTTGCAGAAGTAAACACCTATGGTGTCGAGGACAGAAAACGTAAGGACAGTGCCATGCTGGTAACGTTAGAACTGGCTTAAAACTCTTGTAAATTTGGCTGAGGATGTTTATACAGCCCAGTCCATATTCAGTGTACATAGCTACACCGGCTTGTGCTGTTCAGATCTGAGTGCTGTGTTCAGTTTTAGCCCCTCAGTACAGGAAGTTGAGGTGCTGAAGCATGTCCAGAGGAGGGTGATGAAGGTGGAGAAGGGTCTGGAACACAGGTGCTGTGAGGAGTGGCTGAGGGAGCTGGGGCTTTTTAGCCTTGAGAAGAGGAGGCTGAGGGGAGACCTCATCGCTCCCTGCAACTGCCTTCGAGGAGGGTGTAGAGAGGTGGGGGTAGGTCTCTACTTTCAGGTGACAAGTGATAGGACAAGAGGAAGTGGTTTCAAACTGCACCAGGGGAGGTTTAGGTCAGATATCAGGAAGAATTTCTGTACTGAAAGGGCTGTCAGGCACTGGAACAGGCTTCCCACAGAAGTGGTGGAGTCACCATCCATGGAGGGGTTTAAAAGGCGTGCAGCTGTTGTGCTTGGGGACATAGTCTAGAAGTGGGCTGGGCAGGGTTAGGCTGTGGTTAGACTTGATGATCTTAAAGGTCTCTTCCAACCTACATGATTCTATGATTATCTCCATCCCACCCAAGTTTCGGACAGAAGCCCTCAAGTTAAAACTTGTCTCGTAGGACCCTGCAGTCATTAGCTGTTTCTCCATGTCTGGCCCAAAGGGCCTCGTGCCAGTAAAGCTGTGGGCACATTTATTGTGCAGAGCTGTGTGGGTTGGAAGGCTGCAGCCCTGCCCCAGCTGTGCGTGACGTGTGTCTCTCCCCAGGGCTGCAGCCTGCCCGGCTGTGGGAGGAACGTTTCACATGAGTGCCCTGTGAGCTGCTTCCATCACGCTCAGCCCTCTTAGCGCAAACATATCATCTGTGGCATTCGAGCTAAGCTGGCTGATTATGACTGAAGTGGATCAAAAAACACTCTTGAGAAGCAATCTGTCTGCCGGGCTGCAGGGATGGTAGCTTCTGACAGGAGGGTGATGACGGTGCTGCAAGGGAAGGGAGACCATGGCTTAGAAGTTTTCCAGCTGGTCTGCAGAAGGGCCATCTTTGGGAAAAGGCATTCCAGCACGGATGCCAGCCAGCTAGCTCAGGTTCCCAGTGTGGTGTAAATCTGACAGCAAGATTTGTGGGTCATGTTCTGTGAGTTGCTGCCACCCATCTCAGCCAGCTTTTTCCTGCTAATTCAGGTAAACAGGTAAGTGTTTTTCACTCCCTGTTGCCAACATTTCCATATTCTGGCTATTTGGGCCCTTTGGGAAGAGATCCTACAGCTTTACAGCAGCACGGCCCTGGTTCGGCATCCTCAGCAACCTCATTCTCAGGCAGTAGAATCAAGCAGCTCTGAATCTCTTCCTGCAAGTCAGAGATCCCACGTGGCAATAGTGAGCAGTCGGCACCATCTGCCACTGTGCGAGGCCTCGTGGGCTTTCCCATAGCTGGAGGAGGTTTCTCTCCACCGCCACCTGTATGCCATTTAAATTATGGATGTGTCCCCTCCCTGATATCCTGGTTTCCAAATGAAAGGCAGAGATGAGACAGCAAGATACTGCTGCTCTGCCTACCTTTCAAGCGCTCTAAATCTGGCAGGTAACATTTGGAGGGGTTCAGGCTTGGTTTTTGCAGGGTTTCCACCCCCTGCTTCAGATCAGACTGGCATTTCACTGCACTGGCCACTCACTACTGACGTTCCCAGCACAGTGTGTCTGCCTGGGTCATGTCTCGTTATCACTTTCCATTTCTTGGAATCCCCTTCCCCACCTTGTCTCTGTTTTCTTTTTTTATAACAAAAAATCAGGACACGGTGCTGAGCCTTGTAGTCAGAGTCCCCAGTGGATTATTAACACCAGGAATGAAGAGTACAACTTTATGAGGATGAGGAGTTTGTTAAACTCATTAATTTTATTCATAATAGGGAATTAATGTGCAGAAAGGCAATGCCAGCCTGGCAGTAATTGCTTTTTGGTTTTAAAAAGCTAAGTGGAAAAGTTTGAAGTCATTTCCAGCTGCTGCTTCCCTTCTCTTCTCCTTCACTCCCACCTTCCTTCCTTCTCTTATTTTTGTTTCACCAGAATTTAGGGATTTTTTTTTCTTTTTTTTCTGCCTTTTCTTCATTACAAGTAATTATATTTCATCATTACCAGGCTTTGGTCCTATTTCATTGCTTTCCCATTATGTTTTCGTAGTTCTTTCTCCCAATATTACTGTACAAAGCAGAACTGGGCAGAGAATTCAAGCATCCCAGGTCTATTTTCAGTGCCATAGCTCCTGTTGGAGTTAATGAGCCACCATATCTCTGGCCACTTTTGGCCTTTGAGCAGGCTGATGCAGTTTGTTTTCCCTCTTTCCTCTCACTGAATGCACCACCATCTTCAGGCAGCGGGACATCCTGCCCATGATCCAATGTTAATGCCTTGTGGAAATGTAAATACTGCTTCATGCCCCCTTTAAAGTTGAAATAGCTTGCCCTCCTGTAGATTTCAGAGTGTGGGAGGAGGCAAGAGTATTGAATAAAGCAATTGAAGCACTGACCACCCTAAATCTTGCTTAATGTCGGCCAGCTCTGTGGTATTCTGTGCTCTTGGACAGGAGCATCATTCAGTGGTTACCCTGCCAGGAGAAAACCTGCCATGTCAGGCTTGCTGCTGTTGTCATGCTGTAGCCCTGGGCTAAACCCCAGACCTTCTTTTAGGTTTCAAAACATAGTCTTAAGTGCTCCAGTTGGCGTATCTCAACTGCACCAAAATATAAGAAAAAAACATTATCATCCTCTTGCTGCTCGTTCCCTCTCCTTCTTTGTTATATCTCCAGTGCGTGTGTATGGCTTAATTTTAGTCCTGATAAAAGAAAATGACATTTTAATTTTTATAGCATGATTTATTGTCATTTGGGTTTTAATTTATGAAAAAATAATTGAAAAGAAAGAGAGATTTAACCCTGACCGGCATTCTTGATAGCTATGAGCCATAGCTACGAGACTGTAGCTATTTCAGGAGATATTTTATTCACCCAAGCAGGACAGGGATATATCATTTTCTGATACTCATTCTTGCAGAGGCCTAATGGTTTGCTTACTGGCTGAAAAGAGATTTGAAAAGAAAAATAAGCTAATGATCACAGCACACATTCTTTTCCCCTCCTTTTCTGCAATCCAGATGAAGTATCAGGGATGTGTACCTGTTGTTCATTCTATTTCTGTTCCATCAGAGACCTTCTCTGCTGCTTTGTGGAATGACTGTACCACCAAAGATCTGTGTCTGCTGTAACAGAGAACTTTCTATCTTCTGTCCCCCCTTCTTTCATGCCCTGGTCCCACCAGCTCGATCTGGCAAGCCAGGAAGACTTTAATCTCTGGCTGGCCACAGGGATCGTGGTTCTGTCCAGGTCCTAAGCAGAGGTGGCTGCCTCTTCGTCAGGTCTATGCCTCTGCCATGAGCACTCCAGCAGGCCAGAAAATACGGTTACTGGGCTGCCTTTCTAACTCCTGCTATGCTCCTGCTCTGCGAACTGCCAAGGGATTTTGTCTTCCCATGGGGCTATGCCCCTCGGAGCCTGGCCAGGACTTGGCAGCATCCAGAGGCCCACAGAGCAGCACAGACGCATCTACCAGCACTGCTTCTGGTCTTTGAAGAATGGGCATGGTGCCTCATCAGAGGCCAGTCATGCTCTGATGTGCACGGGTCAAGCCCCGAGAGCTTGCCAGGGAATCCGGCCTGTTACCAAATGTCCCCCAGCCCTTCTACACCGGCTTGCTGCCCTAACTGGCTGCTAGAGCCCATCCTCTTCCCCTCATAATGCAAGGTGACACTGTGGCTGTGCTCCATAGCATGGCCAGGAGGCACTTGGCATCCAGAGAAGCAGCATGAGCTCTTGGACCCAGCCCTGATCCAGGGCCTAATTGGCACAACCAGTCCTTGAATACTAATCAGGTTCCTTATTAGCATCACCCACGAAAGGCGCTGAGGAAGGAGTGGGCACAGGGCCGAAGAGAAGCATAAGGAGTGCTCCCCACATCCATTGGAAGGGTCTCTCTAGCTCATCCTCTGTCCTGTCTAAACGGCTGGCACGCACTCAGCTGCAAAGAGGGACTGTTCCTCTAATGCTTCTCTTTATCTTTTATAGCAGCTGAGGCCAAGCTCGGTGTTTATTTTTGTTCTTTTTAAAATCCCCTCGGTCTCTGTTTCATCTGGTGGTGAATTCCGCAGCTTAATTATGGGTTTGGAAAAAGTAATTTACCTGTATTCCTCAGAAATGCAATGCCCTTTCCTCACTCCCCTCCCCCTGAGCTTTATTTTATGCATTCACAAGTTCACACATCTTCATCACCAGACGCTGTTGCGAGGCGGATGTGTGAGCAGGGATCTCTGTGGTGCCTGCTGCGTACGGCACAATGGGAGAGGAGCATGTGCAGTGAGGCAGCTTCCTTGTCTTCCTCCTGTCCCCTCGGTCACTGGGGTTTTGTGTGACGTTGTCCATGCATGAGAAACGTGGTGCAGCAAGAGCTTGGCTCCTCTTGTGCCCGCAGAGGCGGCTGGGTGAGGGTTGGGGAGATGTGAGCTCTGCCTCCTCGGTACAATTTTATGGCTTGATCACATTTCGGACCCTGGGCCCGACAGTCGGAGGCCATTCACCAGGACTAAACTCTTCCAAAGGTAAAAAATCCCACCACAGTCATTCCCAAACAAGCTCCTTTGCTTTTCCCTGCTCTAACCATCTTGGAGTAAACTGCTGCCAACAGCATCCTTCCCTCCCTCTGTGAGGTCTGCCTTGTGAGCACAGCATGGGCAAAGAAGACCAGCGAGCAGATGTTTGGATTTCACACTGCACCTCTCCTCCCTACCCATCTGCCAGTCCTGGAAGAAGGTTTTCCACCAATAAGGACAATGGGGCTTCTTAATGAACAGCCTCTGCTAAGCTAGAGAAAGGGGTGCTGTGGACAGCAGAGCAGCTGAAGGATGTGTGCTGGTGCTGAGGGCAAGATGCTGGGGGGCTGCTGTTCCTAGGATTTCTTGCTTGGGCAAGACAATTCCAAAGAATCTTTCTGGTTTCCTTTCTGAAATTCCCACATCCTCACCTACCAGGAATTAAGATCCTGGTCCTGATGTCCTGGCACAACACCTACTTCACTTAAATGCTGATGTGTGTGCAGGGAAGGGAGGATGCACTGCAATATTCCAGCAATGGATAAAATCACCGTGCTTTGCATATGTTAGGGGTATGGTGATAAACCAGGCATTTAGAGAGCCTGAAATTCTCAGTGGAATCCAAATACTAAAATGGAATCTGAAAACAGAGTCCCATTTTTTCCAGCTAGCACACAGCACAGTCCTGGGGCGATGCAACGCTGCAGGCATGGTTTCTTGTCAGTCTGGGCATGTGTTTCCTGCAGACAGATTTTTTCCCTCCTTTGGAAACATTTTCTCTGATTGCGATTCCTCTCAGCAGTTTCTCTCTGACCTTTGAGTTTAGAAAGCCCTTAAGTACCAGAAAGAAGGAAAGCAAAATATTTGTAGTGACAAATTTTCACCCTTGCTGGCAAGCCTGTATGAGTCCTATTTTTGTGACGTTCTCAGGCTCTAATGGATCAAAAGTGGACCTTGTTTCCAATAGCTTTGATTCCCCAAGCAGGTCCCTGTGCAGTAGGCCACTTTTTGTCTCCAGAATACAATAAAATGATATAAAATTTTATATAGACACTGCATGTTTTGCTCAGGCACTTCAGACCTTTCAAAGGGGTGGAAACAACAGACCCAAAAGATGGTGCTTTTGCAAACCTGCCCCAAATTAGGATGCTGTAGCATCCTAAATTAGACCACGTGTAAATAGACCGCATGGCATTGGGAGAGCCTGGCTGCAGGTCTGGCTGGAGCGACTGATGGCAGGAGATGCTGTTGGTCTCCACAGCCCAGCGGAGTCTCAGATGAGACGTGGCTCACCTCATTGCGATCGCTGTCGCCTGGCTGGATTCCTTCCACTCAGTTTAAATCAATCCTGTGGTTTTAGACAGATGTGGTGTATGTTTTTACTGTCTCTGCCGAGCTGCTTGGCTGCCTGGCTGAGCGCTGCCGTAAGGTCTGCCGCTTGCCACGCTGGTGCTGGCTGTGTTTCAGTGACAGATGACATTTTTCTAGTGCATGCATAGTTTTATAACCAGCTTTTATTAAAGCTTTCTCCTTGAGCAAAAGGACATCTATTAGGAGGAGAGCCTGGCAACGGAATCAGGGATCATTGATGCCGTCCTGTCGATTGACTAAGAATGTACTACATCCCGCTTCACAGAGCACAGCAGGAGTCAGGCAACAGAAAATAGCCTTTTGGTGCATCTTCTGGTCTCTCTCAGCCAGCACTTGGCCCAAATATTCTCCCTTCGCTGTCTTTCAGATCTGTGCTGCTGATTCCGCATCTGCAGAGCTTCTCTCTCGGCTCCCTTAGCCTTTCGTGCTGCTCTCTTGCAAACCTACAAGTCATCCCCCAAAAATAGCCAACTGCATGGCGTCTGCTGGGTGTAGCTTGCATGGGCATTTCATTTTGGCAGCGATCTTTCAGTTTGAGTGATGAAACACACTCGTGTTTTGATTCTCTGATTAAATATATATATATGTGCCTAGTGGGTAGGAAAGGAGGTGTTGACACATGAACATATGCAGTACATGGATTTTGTGGGAGTGTGGATGTGAATATACATTATTTTTGTGTGCATGTGTGTACATGCCTTCAGATGTGCCTCAGTCTGTGCCAGGTGCAGTGTACAATGATTTTTTTCTTCTACATGTTGGATGCATTTCTGTGCAACACCAGCACGATTCATCCTTTGTCTGAGTTCCTTTTTTAAACGACCAGCCTTTTCCTCAACCAGCATATTGTTTTAAGCTTTGCCTCTCTGTGAAGTGTGAAGAACAGGTAAATAGGGAGCCAGAGAAGGGACTGAGGCAGCTGGGAGATGATTAATATTGAAAATATCAGCAAGCATCAGCCCTCTGATCACAAGGCATGTTTACAAAAGGACCTTTCCGCTGCATGAGGACGATGGCACACTCCACCGGGCTAGTTGGCATTCAGTGCATGCCAGACCATGTGGTTCTGTCTCTTGCTCTATGGCTGTCGGGAGAGAGACTGTAAAATGAGTCGACAGGTAGATAAATAAAGAGAGAAAACCAGGCTATTGTCAGAGACAAATGCAGGTTTGTGGACATGCAACTGGACGGGAGGCGGGGAGGGAGAAGTCACGTTTGCAGGCTGTGTGTGTGGGCATTGCAGTTCTGCTACAGCCTGTGGTCTGAAGGGTCAGGGAAGCTGGCTGAGGAGTCTGGGAAGGGAGAGGGCAGAGGTGGGATCAGCACTGCTGGTTAGCCAGACGTGGTGTGCCACACCTGACACCAGCATCGCTGGGTCATGGCTGGGAAGCGTCTTCACTCCCATGGGTCATGATCTGATTGTGTTGATGCCGATGATGGCCTCTGGGCTCTTCCAAAACAGAAATAAGGACTACCAGCCTGCTCTATGATGCATCCTCATCTGGGTGCTGGCCTGAGCCTTCTTCTGAACCATCTCCTTGGGAGAGGGTTGGAATCACTGCAGATCAAGAGTAGAAAAAGAACTGCCTAATCACCCAGTCCTCTCACTCCCAGACGCTGATACAGCTTCTGGTGTGCTTTTGGTTGTATTTCTGTTTTTCTTTCCCCATGGGGAGCTAGTGTGTGAATCTGATGGCTTTTTTTGTTTCATTTTGTCTTGGTTTTCCTCTTTAAACCAGGAATCAGCAGTGCCCAGCAGGACAGTTAAGCTTTAGCATTTCAGAGCCCTACCCCGGGTTTGTGAGCAGTACAAAAACACCTGTAGCAGGAGATGGCACAGTGGCACCTCTGTTTCCTGGCTAAGGCTGCCGGATGCTAATCACAGTGTAAATACTAATCATTAATAATGATGTCTCGGTAGCTATCTGCAACTCTCCCTTGCTCAGTGCCATGCACGTTGGCAGGCAGTGGCAGGAGATGGCTCAGTATTTCATAAACAGCATTTGCAGGCTTTTGTTCAGGCTCGGTGCAGATGTTCAGCTCAGCAATGTTGTGCCCCTTTTTATTCCCCATGGCTAACGTGGGGGGGGCGGTGGGAAGGCTGGCTGGCTGCTTGGGGGAAGGGGTTCCCTCTGGGTGTTCAGAGCACATTTGGAAAAGCAGTTATGGGTAAGGCTGAGAATGGGCCTTAGATCATAAGCATTGTAGGGAGCCTTGGCGAAAAGTAAGCTTCAGCCCCTTGCCAGCGTGGTCATCAGTGCACGCCTGCCACCCAGGGCTCTGAATTGCACGGTCAGTCCCAACGTCCCTGCAGATGAGGTCATATCCAGAAATCAGGAAAAACTGTCTTTAACATCACGCCTCATAAATAATTCCAACGCATTCCTCACGTAGCACGGTCCCCTCGTGCCAGCCGTGGTCTTACCCACCTGAAAAAGAGCCTTTGTGGGACATGCTGACGTTGGGAGGGGATGATACCTGCTGCTGTGTGGACGGACATGAATTAGCAATACATCTCCTCAAGGGTGAATGTTACTCTAGCAGCGGTTTTAGCATCTTTGCCTGACAGAGCACGGGGAGCTGAGTAAGTGGTAATATTCTGACACCACTTTAAATGTTCTTAGGGCTATCTCTAGTCATGCTGTTTATACAGTTTAAGGTCTGAAATGTGTTACTGTTAGCCCAAGATAAGACACAACGAGGTGGTGTCTGTAGCTGGTGAGGGTTGTTTCTGTATATCAAATTATTTCATGCTACTAGGTTTTCAGATGGATTCTAATTAAATTAAACAGCTGCTTTTTTCTTTCTCTCCTTTTTTTTTTTTGTTGTTGCTGTTGTTACTTTATCACCACAGGCAGATCGAGATTGTGCTGCATTAACAGGGGAAGATCTGTATTTGTAATGTGGAGAGAATTTGTACAGGAGCCCTGGTTGTCTCTCTGCCTGGCGTGACATTTTCATTCTGAACTAATGTTGTGTAACCTTCTGGTAAGCGAAACAGGCACAAAGTATTTACCAGGTTTGTAAGGGCAAAGCTGCAGGTCCTTCTTCTCTTGTGCTTAAAACACGATAGCAGATGCTGAGCCCTCTTTCGTTCTAATACGCTGGTGGTTGGGAGTTGAAAGCTGAAATTCACACTTCCTGGCGTAGTTGCAAGAGGCAGGGCTTCAAGAGGAGTATCAGGTATCTTTGGCTCCAGCAGAAAAATACACAGGAAACACAATACTGGTAATATTTACTGAGGTATTACTATTATGCTTTGGCTTTCATTTGCTCTCTTCTACAGTTGTATCTGAGCATCTTATCATCTTTCATGTATCTGTCATCAGAGCATCCCTATGAAAAATTGCTGACCTATTTTCCCAGGAGTCACAGTAGAGACTGGCAAAGGAAGTTCATACCTTTCCCGAGATCAGCCCCTCATCAATTCACTGTTGACAAAGGTTACACTGGAAAATTGGTTTCCCCCAGCATGAAAACAATGTGTTTGCAGGCATTCAGTATTGATGAAAGATGCTCTTTTTGTGACAGGCTTTGGCTAGGGAGTTGTAAAATCCGGGTTCAGTTTGTAAGGTCTGAGCTCTGTTTTGGTGCTGCCAGAGATGTCCTTAGTGTATGTTCCTGGACAAAGCAGGTCTTCCTCAACCTCCATTTCTCCACGTGTGAAATGTGCAGCTCTATCCAGTTAAGCCCTCCCGTTTGTGGTCCAGATGTACTGGGATGCTCAGGGACGGAGACCGCATCACTTCCTCACAGCATGAATTCCAGCAGTGCTTTGCAAATAGCGTTCAGACTTACAAACAGCGGCCTGGGAGAGCGTGCCTGTTGATGGGTTTGTCACTTGGCTTTCCCATTACCCTAATCAATACAGTTTACACCCAAAATAATCAATGAATAACCGTCAGGAGCATCGAGAGCTGGGTATCTAATCTTCTGCTCCAATTCCCTTCACTTTGTTCTCTACCTCTTGCACCACAGCTTGCGTTGCTGTAAAAACGTCTAGAAGTTGAGCATAGCAAAAGGGAACGAGAATCCGATTGGAAGTGAAAGGTGTGGTCTCATTTAAGGGCAGCTCAGCGTATGCAGGTGATTGGTGTCAGCTTCTGTGGCTGTATTTCTTACAGAAATATAACTTTTTTTTTTTTTAATGTAAAAAATCCAGTGTAAACACAGAACCCAGGTTCTTTGTGGCTTTCTGGTGATGCCGATTCAGATTAAGGACAAATGAGGACCTGCTGCAGCAAACAAACTCCCCAATTAAAACGTGCTCTCTTTTGCTTTGTTAGTTTTCCTGTAACGAGCTGTGGTTTTTAGCCTTCTGCTAATGCTCCACAGTTTCTCAGTGAGTTGCTCAGTGGGTGATGCTGGTTGGCTCTCAGATCATCTTTCAGTGGCAGGAGGGGAACGTACACCAAAGCTCTCTGTAGCTGCATGAGCAATATACCTGCCCTGTGCGCACAGAGAGTTGATGTACACCAGTGGTGCCAGGTACTCTCTGTGCGTGCAGATCAGCAAAACTATCCATGTGCGGTCAGAACGCCTCATCCTGCTCCCTGTTTGGATTCCAGGAGCATTTTGCAAAAGAAAAAAGAATTTTAAAAAATCAGAAAGGGCTGCTGGGGGTGGCTGCTGCGACTCGTTCATCTGAACATCATGTGGCAGGAGGGGAGATTGTGGTTCACCACGACAGTTCATTTGCTCTGACACCTACCTGGGGGACTATTTAGGAATAGGGACATTAGAAGCAGGCTTTTTGCCCAGAAAATTGTCTCTCTGTGATAGATGGGCTGCATTTGCAGGTGAAGCATCTCTGCCTCAGGGAACAGGTATCTTTGAAGAAGAATGACCATGGTTTAAAGTGATTTTAAGGCTTGGCCCACAAAGACATAGGGATCACTACACTGATCTTCACGCAACAGATCTTTGGGGACCCTTGTTCTTCTGTGTGACTCCCCCAAAGTCTTGTGGCAACTTAAATTCAACACTGGAAGTGGGAGCTGTTTCTCCCCAGCAGCTGCTGTAGCTCCCAGGCAGAGCTGTGCCTGTGGTTCAGTATAACCACGGGTGCCAAGCAGTAGCCCTGGCACTGTCCTCCTGAGGCAGCCCCCCTGGAGTCTCCTGTTCAGCATGAGTCGTGTGTGGGCACAGCTGTGAGAGACCGGCCGGGTAGCAAGGTGAAGGCACTGGCTCTGCTTTTAACATCTGGAGATGAGGAAGCTTCCAGATGGCTGTATGAGCGTTCCAAATAGAAAATTCACGGTCATGTTCAACCGATTATTTGCATCCAGAGAGGTCTGGGACATCTTTCAAATGCTGCCTAGATAAGCAGTAAATTAAAAACTGGTTAAGAATGAGAAGACAGAGGGAAATGATGCCAGCTGTGGAAGGCGGCGGTCGAGGTCTGTTTAAACTCGATACTCTGCCTGTCACACTCCACACAGATTGCCAGCTGTAAGAACAGTGTGCTTGTGCCCAAGGGCCTCAAGGTAGCAGCACTGTTGCACGTCTGAAGCAAGCGGACACCTTGAGCACTCACAGGCAAATTACTTCTCAAGGAACATCTCTCCTGCCTCATACCATTCATCAGGGAGCCAGTTCTGAGCCAGTTCTGCCCTCCCCTTTCAGGTTACTCTCCTTGCTCTGCACCCGCCGGAGCTCTCCTGGCTCGGCATTTCCTGCCCTAGCCAAGTCACTAATATTATGAATCTGATCTCATTAGTAGCATTATTCAGTGTGATCACCCTTGTGCTCAGCAGCCATTCCCAAAGTCCTGGTTTCCTTCTGCATACCCAGTAAATAACAGCACATTTCCCAAAGGCCAGAAGGCCCTGGTAACCCAGGTGAAGCAGGTGGCCAGGGCAGGGTTTGGCATCATTCTTGCAGCCCCAAGTCCACGTACCTGGCTTCTCATGTCAAGTCCTGGCCCCGTGGCAGTCAGCAGGAACTTTGCCACAGGCATCAGCTGAACAAGGACTTAATCTCTAACATCCTGAGCATGATCCAGGGCAGCTATTGCAGCTTGGGTTCCATCTGCCTTTGGAGGGGCTGAATACACTTACCTGTTTGTTTGGATATTTGGGGTTTTGCTAATGAACAGGTGGCCTCTGACTCCTTTGTGTAATGAAGCTGTTTGCAGATAGGCTGCAGAACTGTTTATTAAATGGGCTTTTGGAATAAAAACTACTTAAGATGTCCAAGAGCTCCGACTGGTGACATGCCTCGCACGATCTGGTTTTCAGTAGTAAATGGATTGTAATTCCAAACACGACACTACTTATTCCACTCCGTGGAGTCTAATTAACTGTCAGAAATGCATTGTTGAAGGGATGATGGATTATACCAAGGAAAACATTAATGAAGCTCGTTCCAGGCAGCCCACGTGAAGTCAGCGGCTGATGTCACTGGCTGCATGGACAGTCTGTTCCTTTCGGTTTCCAAAGCCTCAAGCAGGGAGAACCTCAACGGCCTGTCAATCCCACCCAATTAAGAGCCCATTAGGTGCACCTTTTTCTTTCACTGTCATGATCAAGGTGATTTTTCTCTCTGTAAGCAGCTAGTTCTACCACAGACACTCTGGGAAGTGAGCAATGACTATCTAGTAGTCACAGTACGACTTTATTACCCCGACCTGTGCTGCTGGTGAGCAGAGCAGGTCCAAAGTGGCCAAGGTGAGAGAATAAGCTGTGCCCAGCAATACCTGACTCCCAGAAGGTCGGGACCTGCCTCCTTCTGAGGAGTTGGGGACAGATGAAGAACCGGAGCTCTGAGGAGCAGAGTGTTCGCCTTTTCATGTTCCCATGTGTATCCTCCCACCTCAGGTGAGCGAGGTGTCACCATGGGGTGACATCCAGCTCTGAAATTGTCATTCTGATCTGAGCCATGTGTCTTCTCCTTCCAAAAAATTTTGCAGGATCAGCTGTTCTCCGTCTCTCTTCCTGCTGCACCATCCCCAGCAGGAACACTGCAGACCTGGCAGTGACCTTCTGTGCTTGCTCACATGAACTGGGAAGCTGTTAATTTTGAGATCATACTGTGGGATGGTCTGCCCAGCGGTGAGAGCTCCAGCACCCCAAGCAGCCTGACCCTCTCAGCAGGGAACTGCTGGAAACAGGGCAGAGACCATCCGTTCCACACCCACCACAACTCCTCTCCCACTGGCCAAGGCTTTGCCATCTGCTGAAGAGAGAGGAGCATTTCTCTCCAGCCGCCTTCCCTCCTTTGGGTGCCAGTTCAAAGGCAACAGCAGTAAATGTGACAGCATGGAATTAGTGGGAATGGATACCTGTGTGAACCCAGTGGACAGGGGTGAACCTAAGATGCTGGCAGAATTCCTCTCACCTCATCCTGAGCAGATGGCACCAGATTAGCCCTTTTTTTTTTTTTTTTGGGTGAAACCTCTTAAATAATGAAGCAGCAACCTGTCTAAAATAACCCTCTTCTGGATCATCTAATCCTAATCTTCCTTGGGGTTAGGTGTGGGATGTCTCACCATGGGATAGAGTAAGAGCACAGTCACTGGCACACAAATTGCGTGGCTGGAAGTCGGTTCCAGGGTGCCTTCATTTCCACTCATGTTAAATGTGGGATTGGAAGTGCCTCCCGCTCCTAAACTAGTGGGTGTTGCACTGCTGCCTTGTTTTACCATTAGCAGTTCTCTCCCGCTCACCGAATCCACAGCAGGCTGGAGGAACAAGCATGAGCCTTATGGCCAATTTAGCTGAAAGCACATTTGCTCCACCTTGGAGCTGACCTAGGCTTGTAAAAGTGCCCAGCTGTGGACTTTACTCTCTTTCTGTCCAATGCCTTGTCCCACTGCTTCACTGGGTATAGTGGGATGCTCCCAGGGATTGAGTCTGAACTTCAGCCGCCCAGCTTCTCCTTCCAGTCCCTTCAGGACCAGCCTGTGAGAGGCAGTGGGTACCAAGATGGGAAGGGGCTTAAGGGTGATGCAGTAACGCCTGAGGAATGCTAGTGGGATTAAGTAAAGCACAGGGGAGAGGTTTATGCTCTCAGGAATTATATCCCATTAGACTACAGGATAATCCCAAGAGAGGTGGCAGAATGCAGCAGACAGTTTAAACCAAATTGCTTGTAGCTGCTTGTGAATGCTGCAGGATAAAAGGCAGCAGATAAATTAATTAAAAACCCATGGTTCAGACGTGCCTTGGTGTGTGTCTTACTGTCCCTGGAATTCATGAGGAGAGCAAGCAGTACAAAGCAAACGGAGCAGATGAGGGCAAGGCTCCCAGCAATCTTTTTGGCATCTGATTGTGTTGGTTAATTTAAGCTGAAGACACTGCAACACAAAAAACCCCACTGCAGCAAACAAAAGCCTTATCTGAACAAGTCATTTTTCACCTTTTTTTATGACTGCATTTATCAAGACAGTCTCTGAAATAAAGTTCACCTCACTTATATCTCATCACGAGGACTCCGTGTCTGCTGAAATGAAAGCAATTAATTGAGGTCTTTTACAGAGAGCCACATTACTTTCTCTTATGCATCATTGAGTTAATTATTTAATGCCATATAAATCCTAGGGGTTCGAAAGGTCCGGGGCTGGGCAGGAACTCCATTGCAAAGCTGTCTTTCATCTGTCTCCCCTCACAGAAGAGCAGCTCCCACTTTCTTGTGAAGAAGGAGCTATCTCTTTGAAATATTGTTGTGGCAGCCTTCAAAAGGTGCGATATGAAATGTTTATTCACACGCAGATACCAGATATTAAACGAAATGAGACATATGCGATTGCCTGTTTGTTTGTTATTCCCCTGTTAGACCCTAAAGACATTTTCCTATCACTCTCTCTTGTTGGATTAACTGTTGAATAGGACGCGTCTGTTTGATGTAGTTTGTTAGCTTCATTAGATAATATTTCTCATTAAGGAAATACTGCATGTTAATTAATTTGTGAAAAGGCCGAACATTTTGTTAATAATGCTTTGGATTTATTCGGCACCTTGTACATAAGAATCTTGGAGTGCTGGGTGGAACTGAATTAATTAATGATGAAGTTGCATTTTCTTTGTACCAGCGTGATCTTGGCACCTTTGGGACTACAGCTTGTTGTCTGTCCTTTAAACAGGGCAACGGGATGCAGGCCTGGCAGATGCTGGGTGCCTTTACCCCTGAGTGACGCAGGAGCTGGCTGACCCTTTCTTTCATGGCCTTGGACACGTTGTGTTTTCATCTCATCATAAGTTTACCAACCAAGGTCTTGCAGAATCATTCTGGGGACTCTCTCTGAGCCACTCTTCTGGGTTCTTTCACTGTCCAGAAATGCCTTCTATCTGTGAATGGCTAGGCTGCAGTATTGTTTTTGCTAACATCCCCACCTGTTCAATGGACATGGGACTGCTGACAAAGCGGGCTGGAAAGAGCTGAAGGCCATGCTCCCAAAGTAACAGCAAATGCCCAGCATTCAGAATTGCCATGTCCCCTGTGTATCCTTGGGCTGAACACCGCTGTGTGAGTCCTTTCCCCTTCCCTCCCTAAGTACAGGAGCTTCCTTGCGAACAGCTGGGTTTGGGCCTTTAGCCTGTGCAGTTGCTTCACCAAGAATGTTAGCAATGTCTGCAGGCAAACAGAGCCCACAGCCTGAGATCAGGCCTGACTCTGCTTCCAGTGGCAGGAGATGCTCTGAGCTTGGGGCAGCGTGTCTCCTATCCTGCCGCCAGAAGAGCAAAGTAGCACAGGTGGCCAGTGTGAGTTTCCCTGAGATCATCTCCCCTCAGCTTCTTACCCATGGCTGCTTTTGTGAATGGGATCGAATGCCTCTTTCACAAAAGCAACAGTACTTCTCAAAGGCCAAGAGCAATCACTTTGCTCTGTAGACCAACCTTTATGATGTGTAAATTACCTTGTGCCCATCGCAGTCAGCTAAAAACCTAGCATAGACACATCCACTGTAGCTGGGGAAAATGGAACGCATTTGCAAATGTCCCTTGTCTGCAACAGGAACAATAGGCTGCACACAGCTGCCTGGAAACAGCTCAACCACCAGCGAACAGCTGCAGCTCTTGCAATGCCTGCTTTTCTGTCTGGGAAGGTATAGTGGCAGAGCATCCCGCTTCCTGTGAGGAGGGTATTCTACAGTCCAGGGACCTTTAGGAGCTGCTCTGGAGCTTTACTGAAGAGTTAAACATGTTCTGGAGACTTGTCGTGGCCATGTTGTTCTCGGTAGCTTATTTGTTTTGGAGCTGTGGAGGCACTTTAATACACGGGTTGTGTGCAGTGGGAATTGAAGATGAGATGGGAAATCAGCCAAAGAGCCAAAGCTTCAATAGGAAAAGCACCCAGAATTCCAGATGCCCACCAGAGCAGGATTATCTTTTCCAGCACCATGAACATGTGCTAGCACGGGGGTAAAATGGGTGAGAGAAATGGGGCTTGGAAGAAGCTGGCCCTGAGTGTCTTCTGAGCTGTGCCAGGCCCTGTGCTGGAGCATACACATCGCTCTGGGAAGGGTAACTGCAGCCACACCATGTCAGTGTGTCAGGATCACAGAATCACAGAGCATTAGGAGTTGGAAGGGACCTCGAAAGCTCATCTAGTCCAACCCCCTGCCAGAGCAGGGTCACCCAGACTAAATCCCACAGGTACACTCCAGGCAGGTTTGAATGTCCCGAGGAGGAGACTCCCTGACCTCTCTGGACAGCCTGTCCCAGTGCAGGGGCCCTCTGGGTGCAAGCAGGAGCTGCGTGTTCTACCTACGTGAAAATGACAAAACACTGGGGTGTGACTGCACAAATTGATGGAGGGGGGAATTAAAGAGAAGGAACCCCTTCCTGACCTGTGAAAGACACAGATACCAGCAGTGAATAGAGCTGGACACGCAGCGAGGCTGTGCTAGGGAGAGGTGTGCCATTTTCCAGGCAGTGCTTTTTAAAATAAAAATACATTTCCAAGGCCCCACTGCCACTGAGGAGATCAAAGAGAAAGCTTAGCTGACACAAAGGCAGTTGAAGACACACGTTATAAAAGAATATGAACTGAGATCAGCAAGGCAAGTGAGGACTACTCTGAAAATAATTCATATGCCTGATATAGAGAGCCATGCGGTTTTATTAATTATTCCTCAAGCAGTTTTGGGGAGGAAATACCCTATTTTTACCTACTTGCTCTCTGATTCCTTGCTTCAGCCACAGCTAACAGGTTCTCCTCGGTTTCATTTCCTCGGGGAAGGGGCTGTAATTGAAAGGAGGAGGAGAATGAATTAAATAGATCCACTTTGAAAGTGAATTGTAGCCTCTCGGGTTTCCCAAACTCGTACAAGCTGTCCACAAGATAAAGCTTTTGCATCTGTGGGAGAGAAACAACTGGATGGCCAGGCCAGGAGAACACTTCCAATACACTTCAGCCACACTTTCTAAATTAAGTGTCTTAAAGATTCCATTTAGATTCTGTCAGGCAGTTTCTGGCTGTTAATTAAATACTGCCTGATTATGGAAAACGTATTTATGGGGATACCAGACCTGCTGATGCCTCTAGGAGTATTTTATAACACAACCTACTTAGAAGTTATTTTTTTTTGCATTGATTTTTCTGTACTCTTTTTTTCCCTCACATATTTTAAGAATATTATCATGAAAAGAAATATATTTCTTTCTTAAAAGTTCTCCTGCCATAACTTATAAATTCTCTCCTTCTTAGAGGATGAGTGGGAGACCACAGGTGCTAAATCATAAACTCAAGCCAGAAATACTTAAGATTGTGGAAATGTAGCAGTTTCAATGAAAAAAAGAGATGTGGCTTGAACTGGTAAAAGCCAAGGTTAGGAATGGCAAACGAGTATGAGCACAGCTCAGACAGGTCACATACAGCTCTTTCAGGCTGGCATTTGCCCAAGTGAGCCATGTGAACAGCATCAGAGACACGATTTAACGTGGCAACAGAGGAAGCCGTGACCTCTTCCATACGTACGGCTTCCTTGAGCATCACGTTGCACTACAGATGGCCCAGCTCTGGGTCCAGATGAGCAATGCAACCGGCTGAATCACAGAGACAACTTGATATATCATCATTTGGCTTTTATTTAATACACAATAACATTGCCTCTAAGCCTAAATTAATTGCACAGTGGTACATATGAGTCACTTAATTGTAATTGTTATTACCTTAATTTCTACAATTACAGTGGATAAACAACTGTACTTCATTTTCCAAGTGATGTGGCTCACATTTATAGCACATTTTCTTTCTACCTTGCACATTTCTCACAGCAATTCTCTAGTAAACTCACATAATGTCAGCCCTCCCGAGCAGAGGACTCTCAAGCATCATGACACGCAGTGCTAGGAACTCACCCTTCAGCTGTGGCAGCCTCCTGGGCAGGACACGATGACTTTTGTACATCTCCTGGTCCTGGGTGTGGTTCTAGCAGGTGATGGAGCCAGGAGCAGTGTTGTATCAGGACTGAACTGGAGCTGTATCACAGCTGCTGCATGCACGCACATCTACAGGAGCAGAGTTCACTAATAACTTTACTTCCCATACTCTCCTGCCAAGCTACAATTCCTTTCATTACAGGCCTGTATGGTTTTTCAGTAGTTCCCACTACTGTTCCCAGCACACAGTTTGGTTAATAGCAGCTCTGGTGATGGACCAGAGCAGAGAGAGAACCAAAGCTCAGGTTTAAAATGAATGGAGTGTTTACCTGTACATCATTTTAATGGATGGTGAAATTCATTCTCATGATAGACCCATAAATGTCACTTTCTGTCTGCCACAGCAAAATACTTGTGTAACAAATGGCATGCTGCATTAATACCCAACAAGAGGACGTTTGGAGCAGCTTGACTTGCATTACACACGCTAATAAAGGCTCAGCCTGGGATTTCTATTCATTCCATTGGCTCAGGGAGCAGCAGAAGAAAACACATGGGTGGAGGTGCAGCGGCAAGGAAGATGAATGATATAAAGACAAATAAACCAGCCTGGCTTCCCAGAAATCATATCTCTTTGTTGAGCTTGGGGTTATTCTAGATACTCTGGTAGAAACAAATCTGGTTTTCTTTTTTCTTTTTCCTCTTTTCTCTTTTTTCTCTTTTCTTTTCTCTTTTCTCTTTTCCTTTGCATCCCGATTTGCCACAGCCATTTAGGACTGCAGCAGTGTCTCTGTGCGTGGCTGCAAAGTACTTTAGACACTGTGGGCAGTACGCAAAGAGTAAGCATCAAAGAATATTCAGCCTTCCTTTTATTTTCCAGTGTGCCTGCGTACTTTCTACCCAGGAAAGCCTTTCCTCAGGTTCCCTTTACTGGATTCCCCTGAATTTTGGAGTGGTACGGATACAAAAGCAGCAATACTGCTCACCAGCCTCTCCTAGGCTCAGTCGCTGGTGTGCAGTATAGCAAACAGCATTGATATTGCTCAGCAGGGAAAGGACCCTAGTCACTGTACCAGTACTCAGCTCCGTTTCTTTCCTACTGCTTTTAAAAAAGATGCTGCTTCCCTGCCTCGTAGATCCATACTGGTGTCTTGAGAGATGCCTGTGGAATTTCAGAAGGGGGAAACCAAAACAGAATTAAAAAGGGTTCTTCAGCAATAACTCAAGAAACCATGTAGTTCTAGAGAGATCAGGTCCTTTGTGCACCTGTAAATCACCCACTGGACTTTACTAGTGAATAATGTCTCGTATAAGGGATTGTGAAAGCAGGTTCAAAATGTGGAGAAAAATAGCCTCTCTTTCTCTCTTTAAGTTTCCCATAAGCAGCTGTCGTCTTGCTATTTGTGATGTACTTATCACCCTGTGAGGGAAAGGGCTGGATGTTTCATGAGCTATAAACAGTCCTGCCACCACTTCATGTTTGAGGTTCCTCCTGAGAAAGAAGTCCTGTGCAAGCAAGCTTCTCCCATCATTCAGGAAGGGTTTTCATCCCAAAATAGAGCACTTGCTCTTTGAGTCACCCAGCCTTTCCCTGGCAAGGTAGGTGATAAACTGGGAATGGGGATGGATCAGGATGAGGCATCGGGGGATGCCCAAACTACCCAAAGCGTGGTGGTTTCCCATTACTCGGTAACAGGGTTAGAGCCTGGGAGAGGTTTAACAGGACCAAAGTGGCTGAGTTGAATCATTTAATTCCTAGAAAGCTCCAGGGGAGGCTTCCAGCCCCTCGCCTGTATTTTGTGAGACCTTTGGTTTCTTCTCTCCTCACTTGGGCTTACTTTCAACTCCCCTGCATCTAAACTTTGAAAGGGCAGGCCTCCTGCTGTTAAAAGGTGCCACAGCAGCTTGGTCACCCAGACTTGCTCAGCTCTGTCAATCAAACTACAGAGTTACCTGGGCCTAAATATATATTACATATACTACCTTTATGTAATATATTACATATATTACGTATATTTTATATATGTTTTTAATATATATATTTTTAAAATCCCCTGGATGGCAGAGCTTACAGCTACAAACCCTTTCAGAAGGAGCTGCTAGGGACAAAAAAGCCTGTGTGAGGGACAAAGCTTGTGTAACACAGAATAGTTGTCTCCCAGTCGCTGATTCCCGTGATCAAGGGGCCATTCTCCTCCGCCTTGGCTACAGTTCAGAGCCCTGAAGCATCCAAAAGGGCAGCTTGCTCAGTGTTTGGATGGAGCCGTGGTGCAGGTCTCCATCAGAAAGCCCAGAGCATCTGTTAATCTCTTGAGCACTGTCCCTGGATCAGGACATATGGCAATTGACAGGCCCTCAGCGGAGATGCGATCTGAAGAGTTCATCTGCTGCTGCTGCTGCTATTTTCTCTTGCTTAGCTGCTGTGCAGGGATGTTTAAGGTAAATACCCCTGCTCCACTCTGATGGCCTCTCGAGCTTTTTCTGCGAGGAGAGTGGTAATTCCATAGTGATATTTCAAGAAAGCTGGTTCCCTGTATTTAAGAGCTTTGAATTGTGAAGAGAAAGGGGACATATAATCTTCTTACATTATCGTTGAAGGCATCGACTAATCCTGCTGCAGAAGGTGCGATTTGCTGATCAGGAGGGAAAAAAAGTTCTGCTGCATGGGAAATACGTACTGCCAGCTAATGAATAGTCCTTCCCTGGCTGCTCACATGCTTATCTGTGACTGGCAAATTCCACATCCCTGCCTAGTTAAAGCAGAAGCCCTGCATAGCCAATGCTATATCCCTCGCTGTAAATATTTTCCTCTTCTCACTGCCGTGTCGATTCAGCCTGCACAAGACTGATGATGCTGGGACATGATCGTGCTGCAGACCAGAGAAGAGACTCACACCATCAAGGGTTGCACACTCAGTGTTTCATCTCGCTGCTGACTTGAGCCCCCATCTTCAGCAGACCCCATCCCCTCTGTCTGCTTCATTTTGTACCCATAGGGAAAACACTGGCACGTCCTGCTTTGCCCCACTGCTTTTAAAAGCAGGAAAGAAGAACAGAGCTGTGGTGAAGCTGTGGTGAGCAGTGATCCCTGTCGGCCTTCTTGCCTGTGGCAGGGTGAGGGAAAGCCAAACTCTTGGTTCCTTACTTTGCCAGAGAGACACCCCAACAAGTGAGCCTTGGGGTGGGACTCGGCTTCAGGAACCCCCACAAGGGTGTGAACAAGGTCACTGAGCTTCTGGGCAGGATCCATGGCTGAAAGAGCTGCCAGCTTGGATATGTTTTGGTGCTATTAGAGGCACGAATTGGCCAGATCTACCTGGCTGCTGTGTGTTTCCAGCCATTCTACAGATATGCAGTGAATATGCTCTGCTGATGGCATGTGCTGCTTCCCTCTCCCCGTGTCCCAGACCTCTGTACGTTCTCTGGCCCTTGGGCACTCAGTGGTTCCAGAAAAACGCTCCTTGCTCAGGATGGGCTTTGTGTAGGGAAAAGTCTAAAATGTTGGGGGATGGCTAATGGTGGGGTTAGCAGCAACAGTTTCAGGTTTGCTGTGGGCTGTGCAGACCTGAGAGTCCGAGCTCGGAGTGGCTGTACTAGTGTGTGGCCTGGGGGCAGTAGCAGAGGATTTAGTCCCAGGGACAGGAGGTCTCATGAGTAGAAAGCACGTATGAGCAAGATGGATGCGAAGGGACTAAGGCTTAGGAGGCTGGAGGAGTTATACACATGACAACTATTCTGTTACGTGGCCCAAGGCTTGCAGGGAGCAGCAGCTCTGCAGCAAGAGCTGGAATTGTCTGGGACACATGGATTGACCATCACCAAGCACAGAGATACCACCAGCTTCTGACATTGCTGTCAGCCGACGTGAGGTCCGCAGCCAGCTGGCAGCAGAGGGTAAGGCTCTTATTTTGTGCCAGTGTTTTGCAGTGCATCTGAGTGATTGCAGCACTATTCAAAAATGAACAAAATTATTTTGGATTTCCCATTTCTTTTCTATCTTTTTTTTTTTTCTTCCCTTAATGACTTGCTTTTAGTTAATGAAACATCCTGCTTCTCAGGAAAGAAAAGAATAGAGCGTGATTCCCAGCCAAATGAGTGTGTGTGTGTGTGTTTGCCAGTGCCTGTCAACATAATACCCCACCACACCAATGTTTGTGTGTGGCTCTGGGCGCAGGAAGCCGACTGTAGGATCAGGACCCATGACTCTGTGCTTGCCTAGTGTGGGATCTGGCACTGGAATTGAAGGCTTACTGGTTGGCTTTCCATCACGGTGTGTGAAAGCATTGATTGCCATCAGTAATCTGGGTGGGCATGCTGGGAGCTGAACTAGGAACACAGAAACTTCCTGTAGCTTGGACTCCACGCCTCCATCTTCTGTGGGCTGGACATGGATGACTTGGATAATCCTGACTGATGAGTGGGTAGCAGTCCTCATTTAAAAGGAAAGCACCCTTTGTTAGCTTCTGTGGGGTTTGTAAAAGCTTCTTTCACCCCACATGCAGAGAGAAAAAGAGGAAGGGAGCCTTTGAATAACAAATATGTCTTGGAAGCATTCCTAAGATCCCTTTAAATATAAGCTACAGCATATTTCTAGATGGCACGAACCACTATTATATTAAAAATGTAGTAACAGTGGTGTTTTATGGAGGGGAAACATTTTTAATGCGAAAGTAGTGCTACTGTAAATGAGTTGCTTTTATGAAATGGATGAGGTGGTTTTATTAAAAAAGCCATTTAGGAGAGAAAACTGTGGCTGTTATTTCTGTCCCACAGTAGAAGGGGAATCTGCATCCCCCCCTTTTGTGAGTAGCGGAAGCTGGGCTCTGAGCCTTTGGGGGTTCAATGGGGACAGCTTAGGCTCTGTACACACAAATGCTCTGCAGTTTCATGTGAAGGGGTCTCCTCTCTGGCGATGAAGCCAGCACCCCGCATTCCTCCTGCAAGATCTGTGAGGCCGGATGCTTTCAATCCCAGTCTGGTCAGTTGCAGTCCTTACTGTTGCCCAGAAAGCAAGCTGCACAGGAGCTGAGGTCTTGGCTGAAGCTCCCAGTCTTAGGTTCATCCTACCTGCCCAAGGTGTGCTTCTGCTGGAGGAGAGGAGAGCATCACGCCCGGTGAGCCCTCGCAGGCACGGCAGCTTCGCATGTCTCCACGAGAGGACTGGAAACATAAACACTCTGTAATTCAGTTAAGTGGGAAGAGAAGGCAAACTCATCATAATAGCTGAAAATAAGAAACCCAAACCCAACAACCACCCCGAAAACAACAAATAACAGCTGCTTTTTGCAGGAGCAGCAACAGCCAATTTTCCTTCTCATAAAAGAGAGCAATGATGTGTGTCTCTGGGAGCGAGCAGCAGCTGCAGCCATCTCTCCCAGCACAGCTCTAACCGAGTTTCCAGAACAATGTGATAGATTGTATCTGCATAATCAGAAGAACGCAGGGATCCTAAGGGAGCCAAACTCCTAACAGGCACTGAGGCTGGAGCACTGACATGCTCAGCCCAGGGGGTACCCCATCAGTTACCTGTGCACTGGTGCAAGTGCCCCGCTTATGGATATACTTATGGTTGAGTGTAACGTGTTTCTGTGCTGAGTTACGGGGTTGGAACTGTTTAAACCAAAGTTCGGGGACTCTGTGCTCCTCCATGTTACCTGGGAGCCCTCCCCTGTTCCTGGCTACATCGTGGGCACCAGAGACCAGCTGGCTGGGCTGTGATGCTCAGTACTGGTTCTCATCCCCATCACCCCTGCAGCTTGTTTGCTCGCTGTTTTCCCAGGATCTCTGTGGGCATTTTTCTCTCCCCCATCCCCAGATGACTGACCTCAGGTGTTGCATCCGTGCTTCTGTTATTCATCCCAGGAAATCTGTGTTATTCACCAGAGACAGAAACCCTCAGTCCTGCCACACCATCACCCATCAGTAGAGACCACACAGCAGCCCCGTCACCACAGTCCTCTGGGTTTTAAGGCAGACAGATCTGCTGTTGCTGGAAGGCACCTTGAAGCCAGCAACACATGCCAGGGCAGTGTTACACATATTCCCTAAATGCTGCATGTGTGGCTACACCAACAACCTTCCAGAAAGCCCCCACATCTGGCAATCACCCCAACAAGGAGTGCAGGAGAGGACACTCGAGCACCCAAGGAACATACGTGATCTCTCCTGACCTAAACTGCTCTGTGCTCTTGCTGTACTCCCATCACTGGGACTTCTCCTCGTCCCAGTGTCCTACTCTGTCATCAAACACTGCAAGAGTCATGAAGCATGTTTGTTTCCCCTCCACACATCTTTGGTTTCCAGCCCTGCATGAGTGCACACATATCTCAGCTTTCCATTCACGTTAAGAACATAAACAGTTCTGTAGATCAACTGGTTGCAGGCGGAGCGTGTGCTCCAGGTTAAGTTTCTGTAATTGCTGGAGTTGAAAGGCAAAGGAAAGAAACTCCTGGTGTGGGTTTTTGGCTTTAATCATGCCTTTACAAAGCCAGCTTTGTGACTCCCTGGGGTTTAGCAGGATATTTTTGCATATCTGAGAGAGGCGGTGTTGCCTTCCCCCTTCCATCTCCATTATTTGTCTCTTCCTTTGCACCAGGTCCAGCTTAAGTTGTGAGCATTCTCTGGGCCTGTTGGAAACCAGGATCTGTCTGAGAGACATTGCAAACATCCCAGGAAACAGGGAAAGCTGTTCTGTGAGCATAATGTTCCTTTCACTGTTTATGCAATGTCACTACCATCTATCACATGACTTCTTTTCCTCTACCCCAGGAAAGGAGCATCTGAGGACTGGAAGCAGTGTAGACGTCGCTGTGTTTCAGACTGAGAAGGCAACATCCGACAAACACACCTTGTCCCTGTCATTCAGGGAAGTGCTGCACGCTCTGGTCCCTGCCCTTCCTGGAGACAGAGATGCTTCGTGGGTGCCTGATTCAAGTTAACTTAATGATTTAGTCTCTCTTACATCTAAATGAGCTGGTACAGCATACCCTCTGGGATTAGCACAGATGACCTCATGTCTGGAAGAGCACAGCGCACCCCGTTCGTCCGCTTCTGGCAGGAATAAGTGCCCTTTCTGGATGTTTTGAGATTTGACTTTCAGCGGTGCTCTGCCACTGAGCAACTTCCCTTAAGAAAAAGATGCTCAGAGCCTTCTCTGTCCTGCTTTCAAGGGATCAGGAGAGTCCTGGTGGCCTGCAAGAGGAAAAGGTAGGCTCTGAGGATGCACCAATTACATCTAAATACTCTCTTCCTTTCAAGCCTGTGTCCAAACCGATGAGATGCTTCCTTAAGAAATGCCAGAGCCTCATTTCATCAGCTACCTCCTTCACTGCACTTGAGTAAGCTCTGAGGTTGGACAAAAGGCCTCCCGTGGCATGAGCTCGGAAGGGACCTGCACCCTTCCCCACCCCCTGCTAGCCTTGCAGCACAAGGACAGCCATTGCTCCTCTCTGTCGAAAGCTCTAATTCCTAATTTAGGAGGTAATTCCAGTGCAAATTAGCGCGCCTCGCAGATAGAATTAGAGTCTGTGTGATGGTTTGGAAAATACAATCAATTTACTCCGATTGTTTGTACATGTCAGATCTCTCCAATAATGAAGAATTTACTCCTTGTGCGTGAATACAAACAATGAGCTATTAGCCATGCGAGATGAGTGAGCCTGTCAGAAGCAGCCATCCCCGGATGCGATGCGCTGCGCCTGAACATCAGGGAGGACAGGCCCAGGTCTGTGCCATAGCCTTCTGTGCAGCAAATCCTGCCATGCTTCAGTGGGGCAAGAGGATCCAGCGCTGGCTTCAGGGTCGCACTGCCTCTGAAAGGGGTATTTGTCCCCTAATCCCCCTCCGATGCTGCTGGAGCAACCCTGCGACCCAGCAGTGGGCTTCTCCACCGCTCCCCAAAGGCATGCTCTGTCCCTGGAGCTCATAGAGTGTGGCTGTAAAGGGAGTTTTGGAGTCCCACTTGGGACTCTGCTGATGCACCCCCAATTCCTGGTGTAGGCATGGTTTCTCTGTTGCAGAAATACTTTTTTTTAATTATATTTTTGAGATTTTGCCCCGTGCTGAAGACAGAGCAGACCCTCAGCCATGGGCTGTTTCTCAGCATGGGGGCTGATATCAGCAGGGAGCATGTCCGGTGCTCCTACCCCTTTTAGAGCTCTTGCAGACTCTCCCTTTGTTCCGCATCCACCCAGTCTCATTAGAGGGTAAATGCAGAGTGGCTGTTGATCTAATCCCTAATTTCTGGTCTTTTCATGGTCTGATCTAAACAGCTTTTTAGGAAACAAACAGTATGCATAATTTCATGAAATTCATTTCAATATCTGTTTAATTGTGAGCGCTGACTGGGAGGCTGTGTGATGCTTGCTGCTCCTCATGAATCATTTGGGCTAACAAACAGGGAAGCAAGGAAACTGGTGATGAAATTCCAAGTGCTAAGCCTTCTTCAGTCTCTTGCTCCTCTCTAACCACAGAAACCAGCTTCTTTGCCTGGGCATGGGAAGCGAAAGCCTGGCAGCCAGGCACCCACTGTCCCTGCAGCAGTACCAGGCCCAATTCTTTTGCTTCGGGTAGTTTCGTGTCCCCTTTCTGCCCGATATTTCCCCCATAGTTTTTGTGTTAGCAGGATAAGTAGGTCATGTAAAACCTCATCCTTGCAACGTTACTGAACTGCTCACTGCCTGCAACCTCTGCGTCTTGCTGTTGTTTCCAGAAGGGCAATGTTTGGCAGCTTGGTTCTTTGAGTCAAATGACAGGGGGAGAGGCAAAAAACAGGTCTGAGGTCCTTGTGTCTCTCCCAAGGCCCGGACAGTTACTGTGCAAACTTCCTGTCATGGAATCACATAGGTTGGAAGAGACCTTGAAGATCATTGAGTCCAACCACAGCCTAACCCTGCCCAGCCCACCTCTAGTCACGGTGGCTTTTCCTGAGTATTGGTAACATGGCAGCTTGTAAAAACGTGCTTGACCTTCCTCCTCTTTAGAGGCCTGGCTGAGGAACCATGGCTGTGCCAGGGAAAGGCTGTTGCTAGGAAAAGTTTCCCTTTAATAACGTCCCGGCTCCAGCTGGACCACAGCTCACCTCCTCAAGCAGCCAGCCCAGGTGAGCTGAGTCAGCCCGAGCTGTTTCCACACCACCTGACATCACTCCCCATAAAAGGGGCTGGTTGGAGAGAGACAATTCAGTGCTGCTCTGGGTCAGCAACAGTCCTCTTTTTATTGCCCGATTTGGGGCTTGAACTCATGTTAATTGGATTAACAGCCCCATGCTGTACTACTACCCCAGCCCTTTGACCCCTCTGGGGAGGTTAACCCTGGCCTGGTGAGAACTGGGACAATTCCCTGCTGGAAAAGGCGACTGCTTTAGTGGGAACCCATCCTGGCATCTGAGGCTGGAGGCTGGGATGCAGCGATCACCTCTGTGCTGAGTCCAGGTAGGAGATTCCCATGTCTGGAAGTCACTTAGGCGTGCAGATGTTCTAAGCATATGTATCCTATCGCCGGGGCCAGCCTTAATGCTGCGGGAAATGCATGAGATGCTAAAACCCCCCTTATCTGGGATTTAGGATGTTTGCTTTGCAGAACAAGGGATTAGAGAATAGGAAGCCGAAATGACCATCTGTCTGCAGAAAAAGGATCCCGTGAATTAAAACTTCCGTGGTCGTTTTCCCTAATCTGCTTGATTCTATTCAGTATCTTCTATCGGAACCGGTGTCCTTGTGCCCCCAGCAGCACCAGAGTTGGTTTTTGACATGTAGAAGTTTTCATCTATTCCAGGTTTTCTATGAGGTGTTCCGATTTACTAGTAGAAAACACTTTGCTTGGCTGTTGCTGTTGGCATTTCCCATTGTTTGCAGCTTTCTGTAATCTCCGTGCTTCCACCACCTTCTTAGAATGATGCAGTGAGTGTGCACCTGGGTTTTGGGCTGTCTCCCCATCTCATATTGAAAGGCAGCTGGGGCTGAGTGGCTAGTGCCATCGAACCCCATCTCTTATGTGATAGTGTAGGCAGTAGGTGGTAGTGCTGGGTGCTTACATACCAGTGCTGGCAATTTTTGCAGTGTGACTGTGGATCTATTTGATGTTTCTCTGTTCCTGGAAGCACAGGGACCATAAGCTTTTGGCTTAAATAAGCTTCTAGGCCTCGTGGCTACAGAGAAGGAATCTGAAAGCGTGTTAAAACCGTAGCCTACAGATCCACAGCCCAGAAACCTGCAAGCTTCCCCTGAGCCTGTTAATTTTAAATCTCATTATTTTTAAGAGGAAATTATATTCCCCTTGAAGTAGCAGGGACATAATACCTGTGAAGAGCTGGCAGATCCTTGGTTCTGCAGTGGAGCTGTGCCCTGTAAAATGCGGATGCCTCTGCTCACCTGACACAAGTGATATGGGGGGCTCTCAGAGTCTGATTGACATAAAGGCCTTTCCTTCTTCTATAAACCTTTCCTTGCTCTCACACCTTGGTGGAGAGAGCTCTTAAGGCAGAAAACCTGCCTGTAGGGAGCTCGATTCTGGGCATCGTCAGCATGATGGAGAGGTTGCTGAGCACTAATGAGCACTGGCAAATGGGTTGTACCCCTGTTGGTATTGGCACAGGCTCTCCGAGGGCTCACAGGTGACTTCAGAGTGAAACATACCCAATGGACTGGGGTTCCTGCCCATGTGCTGCACAGGAGTTTGAGGTTCTTTTTGCTGTGCTGTGTGTTTTCCTTTTCCTTTCCTGTTTTTTCCCATTGAAGCACAAACCGGCACCACTGTTTAGCATTTCCTTGTTTACAGCAAGGTGAGTCGTATTTACAGTGCTGGGGAATTTGTCAGGAGCTGCATTCTGCTCGTCATCTGTTTCTTCCCCATTTCAGAAAGCAATTAGCAGGCAGAGCATGTGAATAACAAAATGTGCTGGAAGGGGCTGTTCACCCGACTGTGCCGAGAGAGAACGGCTGCCTGACAGCGACTGACAGCTCTGACACTGGGGTACAACCCAGGTCCCGTAAACAGAGATGCCCCAGACTGGGAAGACAGTGGAGGAGAGGAGAAAGATCCATGTGAAAGAGCAGATGGACTTTGGGGTGTTTGAGGAGGCTGTCTTGGGGCAAGTAGGGGCATACAGCATAGTGCCAGGTCCTTCTGCTTTCTGTGTGAGGTGATGAGCTGGGCATCCAGGCTTTCAGCAGTGCTCTGAGCTGATATTAGCTTAGAAAGGAAGAACACAGGGGAGAATAAACCCTTCTTTTGTGCTGACTTCTGCTACTTTGGCCGCAGCCTGGGCTGAGAGAGCATGCGTGAGTGGTGCTTGAGCCAGGGGAGAGCGGAGAGGTGCAGCACAAGCAAGTAGTTTTTCGTGGACACTTAAAAATAAATCATCTACAAATGTAAGTTAGTATTTCACTTGAGTTGCCTGGGATGTTTCACTGCCCTTGGAGTTAGTGTGCTGCGTTCAGATGCTGGATTCAATCAGGGAAGTGTGAAGCAGAGGGATTTTAGTCTGCTTTAAGTGCAAATGTCTGTGCAAACTTAAACATGGAGCTGCTACTGACTTTTCCATTATTCATATATTATGTGACTTCCTCCAAGTAAGGACTCAGTATCTCCAAAACTCAGCCTCCCATCTGCTTGTGTGGCTTGGGGCAGGGATGAGCTGAACCCTCTTGTTTCAGACCAGGAGCGTGGGACATGTTTTGAGCTGCAGTGTTGAAATATGTATATGGTCCTTGTCCAGAGCTGCACAGGCCTCAGGAGAGCAGGTTAGAGCAGTGTCTGACGACTGAAAGCCTTGGGTTTTGTTTCCATCCTGCTCTGGGGACTTGAGCATGCTGCAGATCTAAAGCTTGTGCTTCTCACTTTGCTTCACAGAGGTAGGTCTAGGCAATTAAATCAAGTTTTTTCCCAAAACAGTGTGTTTAGTGCCCTCTTCTACAGCCAAAAATGCTATCTCCCCAGGGTGAGGACCTGGGAGAGGAGAGAAGCAGCACCATCTTATCCCAGGCATTTGGATACTTCTGAATCTTCTCCTCTCCCAGATTTATTGCAGCATCCTTCAAGTGAGTAGGTCACCCGTGAAGCAGGCCCACTTCTTCATAAGCATCCATCCAGCTTACTATAAAATAATAATCATACCATTTAGAATGTGAGACCCATCACTATTGCCCGAGGGTAGATGCACCCTTGGAAGGGAGAGTCGAGAGCGCTCGCTCAGAGCGAGATGGCAGCAGAGAGGATGGAGCTGGGTGCAGGAGACAGCTGCTGAGCGTGATGCTTTCTGACGGGCAGTGCCCGCTCCCTCCATCAGCTGGTACCTGCGGGAACCCATCAGGATCCCACCAGAGGCTGCAGTGTAAAGGGGAGCTGAGCTGTCACAAGCAACAGAAAGGTAGCATGGTGTCGTGGCACAGCAGTTTGCAGTGCTGAGGTGAAGCAGCGTGACCGACCCAGCCTCTGAGCACCACTGCTTTGGGTCTGTCTTAGGCTGGCATCGGACAGCAGCGTTTGCTGGGACAGAGACAGGAGAAGAAACTGGGTCAGCACTGAAGTGGGTCTTTGCAGAGCCAAGTTTATTCAGTCCTGGAGATGTGCTGGGCCAGTTTGAGAGCATCCTCTGTGTGAGAGGAGCCCTGTGGCCCAAGGAAGAGCCCATGCCCCATTCCTGTCTCTGTGCCTCTGTGAGAGAGGCATTGCAGCGGCTGTGCCAGAGGGCCTTGGGATCCAGCAACAACGGGGTTATTTAGAAGTGAGATGCTTGTTGTGTTTATAATAGCACGTTCCTTTGACAGGACAGGCTCTGCTCCTTGGCAGAGGACGCTGCTGGACACGAACACCACGCACGTTCACAGACATAAATGCCCTATGTGCTGGGGACAGCCTGCTTGCAAAGCTCAGCTCTGTGTTCTGCACGTCTCTGCTTGAGTCCGAGCACAGTGCCTGTTCCTGCCTGGGCGTATGTCATTGGCATATGCCATGAATAAGACTGCTCTGAGCCTGTGTGCTCCTGCAAGCACTGCAGTCATAGCATCATAGAATGTGACAGGTTGGGAGGGACCTTTAAAGCCCATCTAGTCCCACCCCTGCAGTGATCAGGGACATCTTCACTAGAGCAGGTCACTCAGAGCCCCATCCACCCTGACCTTGAATGTCTTCAGGGATGGGGCTTCCACCATCTCCCTGAGCAACCTGGGCCAGTGATCCACCACCCTCAAAGGGAAGAACTCTTTCTGAATATCCAACCTAAATCTCCCCTTTTCTAGTTTTAAACCATCACCCCTCGTCCTACTGCTCCATGCCCTCAGGAACAGTTCTTCGACAGCTTTCCTGTAGGCACCTTTCAGGTACTGGAAGGTTGCTATAGGGTCCTCCCTTGGTCCATGGGGTTTCAGCCAGGGCTTGAGCTGTTTTCCTCCTGATAGGAATTGAGCAGTCCCTCACCCTCTGTGCGGTCTGATCATGGATTGAGCAGAAATTTGGCTGGTCTGCTTTAGATTCCTCTCTCTAGGTGGAAATGAGTAGCTGGGAGACAAGGGAGGAACGAGGAAAGGAGTGTGAATAATGACCAGCCGTTAAATGTCTGTTTCTGAGCAGACTGTGTGAGGAGTTGGTAGCTGTTCAAACAGCACTCTCAATAAAATACAGTCTCTGAGAAAGGCCAGTTGGGTTCTGTGCCATACATGGGTTTGCACTATGGGAGATGGATGTGATCTCTCCTCTGCTTTCAGGAGAAACAGTTTATTTGCAGGGTGATGCGGTCGGACCTTCACGGGCTCTGCCAAACCCGGCAGGTCTGCAGAATAAGCCTTTGTTTGGTTTGTGTTTCGAGCTCCTTCCTCCAGCCAGAGTGGCCCTGCTTGTTTTGTGATCCCTGAGAAGTGTTAGATGGGCGAAAGACGGGCTGTGTTCTCGCCTGCCAGCTGGTCCTGACTGGTGCTGTGTGTGCTTGGCAGTGTGCTGCGTGGGATGGCTCGGAGCAGAAATGAGTGCTGCAAAGGTGGTGTTGCTTGAACTTCCATGGAGAATCAAAGCCTGACTCTTCTCTTTAGCTGGGAATTAGTCTGGGGAGGGACTCGCTCTGCCATCCACGTCGCTGATGCTGCCTGAAGGATTATCCTGGCTGCTGCAGCGTGGGCTCCCTACTCACTTTGTTCGAGATGCTCAAGTGAGTGACACTTGGCCTTATTTAAAATTTGTAGTTGTCGTTGCTTTCTCTTCACTGCTTGCTAAGCTAATGAGGTGATCAAAGAGAGGGGTGGGAGGATCCACTGGGATAAGCCAGAGATCTTTCATGGTGTTGCCAGAATGGCACAGCTCAGCCTGGTCTAGCTTGTGGCATTGGTTTTTATTGGGAGAGATCAAACACCATGAGCTCTGTGTCTGCTCTCTGTAGGAGATTAATGCTTCTGTTCTGCTGGAGCCTGTGGCTCAGAAATAATGACCCGGTGAGAGGCACACCAAAATAGTGCATGGAAAGGTCATAATAACTATTACAGGAGAGTAATAAAAGCAATTAAGTATTCACAGCAGCTCACTCCTTTGTAAGGGTGGAGATAGGCCATTTTGGAGAGGAGCAGAGGTCATGCTATCAAAGGGTCCTGAGCATGCTTGATGCAGCAGGTGATGGATTCCCTGACCTGAGCAGGGTGAGTGTCCTTTTCCTCTGTCTTCAAGGCGGTGCAGGAGCAGGAGGCTGTGTGGATGATGAAGAAGCCTTCCTTCACACCTGCTGTGCTCCTGAGGCCAGGAGGCAAGAAGCTGCAGGACTTCCTTGTGCAGCAGAGGGAAATTGAGCATCTGTGCCAGATCTCCACTGTGGTACTGGTCCTCTGGGGAGAGAGCGCAAGCGTCAGCGTGCTGGAGCTCTCAGCATCCTTAGTGTGAATTCCTGGGCTGAACCTCGAAGGTTGGGAACATTCCTAACACCAGAGGTTTTATCTGCTGCCCTGAAGGCTTGTTCCTTCATCTCTGCCCAAGGGTTTGTAGCATCTACTACGTGAGGGCAACACTTTGCTGCCAAGGTGGTGGTGTAAAAGGAGATTTAAGGCCTCAGTGGCCGCTCTTGCCGAGCTGGAGGGACTGCAGCAGCACTCCCTACCATTAACTCTGGACCACTCTTTAGTTCTCCAATCCTATCTGAAGGCAGCATGCTTGGCTCCCTTTCTGATGGCGATGGGTGTTTTGTTTAGCAGCAATTTCGCCTTTGTTGCCAAAAAAAAAGCTGCAAGTGGGGCTGGCCTGAGCCAGGCAGTGTAATTAAAGTTTGCTCAGACAAAGGCGTTTGGTGACGAGATGCAGTGTTGCTGAATCCACAAGGGGCACAATTAACTGATAAGAGTAAACTAATTGTTATTCATATTAAATTAGGGCACAGGTGATTTGGAAAATCTATAGACACTCCCATATGCTTTGCGATTTTTGCATTGCAGATTATGGCTTTATAAGGCCCTTCTGGGAGTCGGATTATAGCGGCGAATTGTGGAGCGGTATCTAAACTGAACATACTCTGTCCTGATTAACTACATGATAAAAACATAAATGTGCACATCAGAGGATTTATCACCCTGTTTGCATGCTGAGTTCTCCATCCTGGGTATGAGCACAACAGCAGTTTATAGGTCCAAGTGATGCTGTCATCACCCAGATGAGGTGACGTGATTCTCCTTGTTGTCACGTAACGGCAGGGAGTTGGCATACGGCAGGGATGGGACTGCTGCAGGAGGGGCAGGATGCCCCATGATGTTTGGCAGGATGAAGTGAGGGTTTGGTGCAATCCTGCATCAGGCTCTGGTGGCTTGAAACAGCTCGGGAATGAATATTTATAAATGGGATGTGGCGGGGGGGTGGCAGTGGGGAAGAGTCTAAATTGCTTGTGTGATCTTGGGACATGGGAGATATTACGATTAGTGATGCGCTTCTATGTCTCACTTTATCAGTTCAGTGCATTGCAATCCCAGCGTGCCACAAGCTGCTCTAGAAGGAAGTTCTCTCCTTGGTAAGATCCAAAGCTGCCTGGTGAAGTCATGGTAGGAAATGTGGGAACAACAGAGCAGGGAATGGGGTGGAATGTGTGTCAACACCACAGCTGAAGTGGCGTGGCAAAGAAATGCAGGGCTTTGGCTTGTATTTGCTGGTAACAATCCTGAGCCCTAACTCCAAAAAGAACCTGTGACTTAATGTCGTCTGGAGGTCCCCAGTGGGCGCTGTCTCGCTTAACACACTGAGAGACCCAGCAGTAATCCCAGCAGTGCGTGCCTGTTCTTGCTTCCTCTCCTCTCTCCTGGTCTCGAGCTGTGGCATCCAGAGCAGAGGGAAAGCTTCTGACCCGTGTGATGGGTGTGTAGAAGGTTGGATGGAGGGTTTGGAAGCTGAGCTTAATTACAAAGTGATGCGGAGAGAGCTTGGATGGCTGTTTATGTTTGTTTGCTAAAAGGGTGCTTCCCAATAAATTAAAATCCCTGGGAGAGCGGTTTGGATGTATGTGATTTAGCACCGTCTGGGTTGTGTTGGTCTCTGAACAATCTCTGCCTTGGATTCTGGCCAAGGTAACGATTGGAGGAAGGCTGGAGCTGGACAAGGAGTCCAGGGGGTTATTGAATCGCTCCTGCCAACCCCCAGTGACCTGCTAAACAATTTTCTTTCAGCTGTTCCCAGAGTTAGGATTACCTGTGATGGGTCTTTAGCCAGTGAAGAGGTTTTTTCCCCCAAGATGTGAAGAAGCAGTGCTGTCCTGGGGAGCTCTGTGCAAAGTGGGGCTTCCCATTCCTGGGCTCTGAACTGATGCAGGCTCAGTCTCTCTCTGCAGTGGAGAAGAGGGGTCCTGCATTAGGGGGAGATACAAAATGCCAGGCTGGGGCCTTGCTGGTGGGCGGATTTGAAGGGGAGAGCACCACCTGCTGATAGGTCACCACGGCTTTTCCTTTGGGCTCCCCAACACCTGCTCCAAATCCTCAATGTGTTCTGCGTGTGTCTGGGGAGCATCGGCATCACGGGAGTGGGGCAGAAATGCTCTCTGCCTGTGAAATAGTTCCTGACTGGCAGTGCTGCCAGGGAAGAGAGCATCTCCCTGTCTTAAGGTGAAGATGGGCCATGCTCAGGGAATGGTGTTCCTCCAAGGGTCCTCTTTGCTATTTCCTGTATTGGGTGGGTGGGTGCCCTGCCCTCTTCCAAAGCCTGTTGTTGGTCTCTGGTGCCTTGCATCTGTCTGAGTTTGTGCCTGTCCACTGCTCACTCAAATTTTTGAGTGTGCAAATTGAGCTGGGTGATGACAGAGCATTTCTGGTATCTTGTGTGGCTGAAGCTCATGAGATAGGCTCCTTCAGTGGAACATAAGGAGACTTTTGGATGAGATGACAGCTTTTATTGTTGCTGTACCTTTACCATAAGAAAAAGAAGCCTTGGCTTCTGTGTAGAGTTGTCACTGAATTATCTGCCAGTTCCCCCCCTGCCCGCCCAAGCCCAACAGACTAAAAGGCTGGTAATTGCTCACTGTAGCAGAACAACAAGGGCAATAGCAGCATGTGCTGGGAATGGTCTGTGCAGACAGCAGAATGTGTTGCATCACTCTCTGAGAAGCTTATGCTCTGCTCAAAAACCCGTTGGCCTCTGCTTGGCCCTTGGGGAGTAATCACTGGGCTGGCAGGTGCTTGTGAGAGACTCTCTTTGCCCAGGATGCACAACCACAGGAGGAGCAAGGATCCATTCCAGAGTGTGGGATGGATGGTGGTGCTTAAAGGGAGCACCATAAATAGGTGGGGAGGGGTTTTGTTGTGTGGAGAGTTAGGGCGAGTGGTTAGCTTGATTTGTGGTTGTGAGCGGCTGTTTCTCAGCCCTCCTGTGGGAAGAAGGGGAATTGCCTAAGGTTGGCAAAGGGGCCAGGCTTTGAGGTTTGGGGCTTTTTTCTCCCATGGCCTCTCCCAGAGCCTAGGGTCTGTCTCATATGTGACGAGGCAAGGCAGACTATCAAATGAGGGTCTCCCTTTCCAATGTCAGGCTGGCTCCATAGAGCTCAGGCATGTTGTTTCAAAGCCTGGCCTCTTTCCCTGTCCCACTTCCACTGAGAGTGGTATCTCCAGTTCTGGCACACTGCTTCCTCCCAGCAGCCTGGCACTGTGCATCCCTGAAACGGACCCTGCCTGTTGCTGAGTATTTGCCCTCCCGCTCTTCCCTTTGCCCTGCACCCCCTGGGCTAATGAGGTTATTGTTCAGCTGGAGAGAGGCACTCGCTTGTGTTTGTGCCTGGCTGCAGCGTGGTTCCAAGCGGAGATCCTCCTGACAGTGCCAGATGGCAAAGCTTGGGGAAGGGGGTGGAAAGGGAGCCACGGCTCTGCCCCCTCCAGGAAGCAAAGCCTGGTGGGACCGTGTCTGCCCCAGCTCTGGGCTGGCGTTGGGGTCTGGATGGGGAGATGGAATGGGATCAGGGCGCAGCAGCCTCCGGATGGTGTGTGTCAGGCTGTGAGCATCTAGTTTAGGTTTCCTTGTGCCTCTGGTCCTGTGGTAATAAACCTTACATAAACCCAGCCAGGAGCTCAGCATTAATATTTAAGAAATGACATTTAAGGTATCGAATATACGCTGTGTTCTCCAGAAGAGCATCTGTGTGTCTGTGTGTGCACACTTGGGGCTTTGTTATCCTTTTGCAGTGGATTGGTGTGTATGTGCAGGTTTTACTGGGGGTATTTTGTGCTATAATCAGCAGGGGGAGGGCGCAGGGAAATATTGCTCTGTTTACATCCAGCGCTGTCAACAGCTATGCTGCCTGTTTCAGATTTGCATCCTCTGGGAAGCGCTCTGGGTTCCAGGCAAGCAACACCCTTCCCCCTTCATCCCAAAACCCTTCAGGAGCACTGCCTGAGCCTCTCCTCCTGTACCCCTCTTGCTGCCATGCGTGCCCTCCCCTGGAATTTGGCTCGGGTGAATGGCTCAGTCCATACCCAGCATGCAAACAAGTCGATATGCTAAGGGTCAAAGGGACAACCTTGGAAAATGTCAGAGCAGCATCTTGGCACCGCTGTTCACAAAAGGGATGTAATTTTCAGCTGGGGAGGTTGTGGGGGGGGATGGGCAGCAATGCCCCTATCTCTGTGTCCCTCCTGAGCTGCTTTGATGCTCTTCCTGATGCCTTTCACCTTTGTGAGTCTTCGGAGACACCACTGCTGATGCTGAAATGTTGCTGCTCACCCATAGTGTTTATAAATCTCAGGTGTAGCACAGCTCCTTTCCCTCCTCCCTGAGTTTTTATACGCTTGGGCTTTGCGGCAGGAGCATTTTTCATGTCTCTTCTCCCTCGCTTTCCCCTCTCTCACCCAGCCCTGAAATAGCTGCAGAGTGTGCCCTTTCTCATCTCCTGCCGTAGGCCTCAAGGGACAGTGCCCTCCTATCCATCTCCTGGACGCCGTGACAGCAGGTAGCCTGGGACAGGCTGGAAAGCACTCTGCCGGGGCTGAATCCGCCCTTTTGATAGAAGTGGACATGATGCATTTTTAATAGACGTAGTGTTCACTGAAACCCTTAGTACTAGCTGAATTGGCACTAAATTCCCAGGCAAGTAGTCTTTGGAGCTGATCTCTCCCTAGGTACCTTGCAGAAAATGAGACCAAGGACAAAAAAAGGCCATGTTCCCTTTGATTGCAAGAGCCGCCTTGTTTTGCAGAGGAAGTGGCTGAGCAGAAGCTAGCCCTGCTGTGCCATCCTTTAGCTCTGCAGGAAGGCTTCTGGATTGGCAGTCCTCGCTCATCCTTGTTCATCCATAGCGTAAGTGCAGAGAGAGGCTGTTATAGAGCACCTTCCTTCAAGCATCACCCTCCGTGGACCATCAGCACTGGCCTGGAGGTATTGCCTCCCCAGTTGGTCCAGTGCAAGCCTTGCCAGCCTCAGCAGGGCTAGCTTCCCCAAGCAGTGGGGATCTGTGACTTCAAACTGGGGGCTGAATGTGGAAGGTTTGAAACAAAAAGCCTGGTGGGAGTCTGTGGTGAAGACCACTGAGATGGCTCCACAGTATTGACCTCAGCTCCCCAAGCACTGAAGCTTTTTGCAGTAACTGGAAGGCTGTGGGGTTTTTTTTTCCCTTTGTTGTTCTTTTTTTTTGGGAAAGCATAAGTAAATCTCCCTATACCTCCTAGGTTACCATGGCACTGTAACCTTACCAGGTCTGGAAGAGAGGGAGTAACAAGGGAGTAGCTGTGGATTTGTGCATGTCCACTGTGGAATGTGTAGCTGGGAAGAGATGACATTGTGTGCAGGGGACCGATCCGGTTGGAAGCAGGTGAGCAGGCAGCAGCAGCAGGACAGGTAGAAGGAAACTCACCCCTGAGCTCAGGGCTGACTTTGGGCTCATGGGAAACTGTCCAGCTGCAAGAGTGGCATTTGGAGATGTACGTACTGTGGTGTTCAGCCATCGAAGAGAGATCTGCTGCTGAGCATGAGTCAGCCCTGCCTGGGTTAACTATTAAAGGGCAGTAACAGGAGATGAGATTTCTAGTCCCTGTCCCCTTCAAGCCCTGCATCTTCCAGGTGGTCCCTGGGAAGGCAGGGGGTCTACTGAGGATCCAGCTGCATTGTCAGAGGTCACAGACAAGTCCCAGCTGCCCAATCAGTGCAATTGTGCCCAGCCCTAGCCACTTCCTAGCCCCTGGGAAAACCATGTTCCTGGTCTCCTTTGCCCAGTGCCAGGGCCCTTCATCAGCTGCCAGGGTGGATGTGGGAGTACCTTGATGGTTGGGTAGGGATGGCTGAGCAGGGCCATGGAAAGATGCGGACTTGTTTGGGATCTGAGAGTTGCCCACGCTCACAGAGCCCAAGCACTCAGCTGGGGAGCCATGGGTCTGGGTGCGGAGGCAGGCACGGCAAGGAGTGGAGGGTACTTCCCCCAAAGTGTGTGTGCAGAGGGTGAGCAGAGCTCAGCCTGCCCTCCTCTGAGCCGAGAGGGGAACCTTGCTTTCCACCTCCCATATGGTCACTGCTTCCCTGGGAGGTGCTGAGCCTCCTCCCCAGCAGAACCCTTCCCTCGCACCCAGCCCTTCCCCAGCCTCGCACCTCCTGTCTGCAGCCACAGACCAGGGGAGATGCTCCCCCAGCTCAGCAGGCAAACTCAGTGGGTGATGCCGTGGAGTGAGGAGAGCAGGAACCAATTCCTTAAGGGGCCATCTCAGAGCCTTGCCCGGCTTTTCCTCCCGCCGTCGCAAGGAGAAGTGCCCCTGCCGAAGTGGAATAAATTGGTACAGACCATTAGCACCGCAGGTCCTCCTCTGGTGGGGGGGAGGGAAGGGGCTGTCGGCGCTGCTCTGGATACAAAGCAGCCAGCCACGTTCTGGCTCCTTCCTCCCACACCCCGTTGGCCTCCTCCTCCTCCTCCTCCCTGTTTGCACGCTCCCTCCCTCTTTCACTCTCTTTCTTTCCCTTAACGCCACGCTGCAGTAAGGCAGACCTGGGGAACCGGAGGTCCACGGAGGCAGTGGAGGAAGAAGGAGCTCCTCTCTGATGCTGTTTCTTTGCGAGTGAAGCGGGGAGGCAGAGAGGCAATGAAGGAGCGTCTTGGCTGCTGCCTGGATTAAGAAAGAATACGCTAAAAAAAGGGGGGAAAAAAAAGAAATCCGGACCCAACAAACGAAGAAAAAAGGGAGGAGGAGGAGGTTGCTGGGGGGAGCCTGCTGTGGTGGGTGAGCAGCCGCTTTGAATCGTGCCTCTGTTCCCAGGGATTAAAGCATGAATGGGAGCAGCTTCCCAGCCACGATGGAGAGAGAAGGCGATTCAGGCTATGGGAATAAGGTAACTCTTGCCTCTCGCAGGCGTTGCATGGCTGAGCTGAGCAGGACAGAGATCCTTTATGCACAGGGCTCTGCGTGTGTGTGTGTGTCTGCAGCGGGCTGGGAGCGGGAGGAAGCAGGGAAGACTCGCAGCGATTTTTCTACCCCTCCCAGTGTGTGTTTAAAGGATACAGAATAGGTCCCAGGGGCTGCAGTGCTGGGATCGCTTTGCCCCCTCACCTCCTCAGGCTGGGTGCCGGAGGATGCTGAGCTGCTTTGCCTGGGAAAGGCTGGCTGGGTTATGGGAAATATGCCTCCGGGAGCACTGTGCTCCCAGCCTTGCCCTCCCAGCCCTGCACCTGCTCTGGGGCTCCCCTCGCGGGCTTGCCTGCGGCTCTCAGGGAGGCAGCGTGGGGACTACAATGGCCCCGTGCCCTTCCAGCCCGCCGGCGCATCTGTGCGGGTGGGAGGGAGGCGAGAGGCAACTGAGAGAGTTGCTTTTCTCTTTCCCTTGGTCATCATCTGCCTTTTCTTCGCGACAGAAAGGGATGGGATTTGGGAGGGGGGGGAACTGAAATCCCTTTCATTTGTGCCAGCGCTGGCAAGAGCCAACTTTGAGGCTGCTTAAAGGGAAAAGCTTTCTGAGCGCTGTCTTCCTCGGGGCGGGGGGAGAGGAGGAGATGGCTGAACTGTGCTTTGCCATCTGAGGAGTGATCTCTGTGTCATGTTGTGTTGGAGTGGGTGGGGATGAAAAATAGTGACTATGGGGGGAGAAAGTCCATGGTGATTGGTGAAGCTACCCACAAATGATGCCCACCTTCTCCCTGCTGGGCCTCTCCCTGATTCAACTCCTGGCCCTCGGACCCTCAAAGTCCTAATTTCCCTCAGTCAGACCAGAAAGCTCAACTTCGAACAGTACTGGGAGGTGGCCTAGACCAGATGTTTGGGAGAGAGCCAAAGAGAACCTGATGTTTACAGCTGTGGAGCCCATACCCAGTGAACCCCAGCGAGCAGCAGTTGAGGCTGGACGTCCCTTGCTATCTTGAGCAGGACCTTGCCGCTGCAATATCCATGTGTGCCATGCTGTCTGTTGGATCCCCCATCGTCCTCTTGCCTTGAGGGGATTCTCGATGGGTCTTGGCCTGGGGTTAGGAAGCATTTGCTTTGGTTACTTAGAGAATGACGTGTCACAGAAGTCCCTGCTTGCATGCACCCAGTGCAGAGAGCCATGAGTCCCAGCATGCTGCCAGTTGACGCAAGAGCTTGTTGTATACACATCTAAGGAGCTTACAGTCTGGTGTGTGTTACGGGCTGGAATCTGCAGTCCGTGGCTTAGGTCTGTGTGTACTGGTCTAGGTTGTAGGTTGAATATCTACAGCAAAGTGTCACCAACTTGTGAAAATGATTGTGTGTTTGTGAGGGAAGGGAAAGAAGGGCTGTGTAAATGTGCAGCGGAGCCCCAAGCCATTCTGCTGTTTCATGAGTAATCCTTCCTCGTGTGAGGAAATTCTCCTAACTCACCCAAGATGCATCTTGGTTAGCAATTAGTCCTTCTCTGCACACAGATCTCCAGTGCAAATGAATTGGCCAAGGTGTGGCTAGAAGGCTACAGAGCTTGGGATCGCTTGGGTTAGCTGACAGTTGGGATCAAGGTGTGGGGAAGATGGAAGCACCCAGGAAAAGAGGGTAAAATATCCCCTTTCTGTACATAGCACCCAACTCTGCTTCCTGCTGGCTCCAAAGCAGAATATGGAATATTCCATATGGAATATGGAGATGTTCTCGTGAAGGGACTGAATAGTCAGACAGTGAAGGCGGCAGCTACCCCTCCCAGTGGGGTTAGCTCAGAGATAGGGCCCAGGAGCTCTGGAAATGGCCAAAGTGGGGGCCACTAGAATGGGAAGGCAGCTGACCGACGTTTTTATTTTCCTGGTTGAACATGTGTGAAAGACAGAGGAAGAAAACTGAGATCAGTGACGTGGGCTCCGAGTACTTTCCCATTCCATGTGGCTCAGTTGTAAATCCCACCCTGCACCACCCCCCAGGGGTTCCTAGTGAAACGCTGTCAGCTCCTCCAGCAGAGCCCTGTGGCTGCAGAGGCGTTAGCAACACAGCAGCAACAGCTTTAATGAGAGCTGGCTCCCTCCAAGCCAGCTGATCCCAGGAAGGTGCAAAAGGAGGGCCTGACCCTCATCTCATTTTGGTTCTCTAGGGCAGCAAGGTGAGAGGACACCCATTAAAAAGGGCGAAAGAGCTTTCCCACGTGTTAGCTGGCATCCCCAAGCTTCCTGACCCACCCACCAAGGTGGCTCATAGCAGAGAGCAAACACAGAGCGGGGATAGTACCCCATCCCCAAGGCAGGGACCATCACCTTGTGCATGCCACAGGCCTGACCTTGTACCACTAGGGTCAATGACTGCGTTCTCCTGTGGCTTTGTCCTCATCAGGGCAGTGTCTCACAGAGCTCCAGCCAACTACAAGCGATGCCTGGGTTTGCTCTTTCCTCCCTTGACCTTCAGCAGTGTCCTGTGCTGGTCTGGCTTCTGCTCTGCAGTTGTGAACCACCCGAGGCACGAAGAGCAGCGAGTGTCTCCAGCGTGTGCGGGGCCTCCTTGATTTTCATCGTGCTCACAAATGCTGCCCTTGCTGTGGCTGGGAGGTCTGGCCCAAGCTGACTGAGAAACCTTCCAGCAGCAGCTGGAAGGGTGCACATGCTCTGCCCTTGTGCGAAGCTGGCTGCTTGCTGTCAGGATAACACTGTCTGAAAGGAAAACAGCATGCCTACCCTTTCAATCCCTTCCAGCACCCTTGTGTTGCAACTGCAGGAGCCTTGGGAAATGGAAAGGGCTGCCTCTTGAGGCTCACCAGGGCCAATGGTGCAATTCAGGTTTTAGTCTTGGACTCAACGGTCTCTTCCAACCTAGTCATTCTGTGACATCCTGAATCAGTTACCTGCCAGTGTTATGCTTCTCTAGGGGCAAGAGAAGTGACCTTTGCCGAGCATGAGCTCTGAAGGCAAAAGGATTCTCCCTTTTCCTCCTGTGAGCCCCAACTGTTTGTGTTTGAGTTGGCAAGTTGACATCAGGGCTGGATTCACCTTCAGAAGCTAATAAGGGCTTTGCTGAGTGGAGATCACAGGGTGCGGCCCATAATTAATCTTCATATCCTGATCCAGACACGTGGACCACCCCCAAGTGCTCTAAGTAATACAGTATATTAGTCACTATTGCATACATCCTCCTACATTTTTAAATAGGAACTCCACGCCTCTGCGGGACCCAGGACAGGGCTGAGAATGGATTGCTGGGCTGGGGAGCAGATCCCAGTCCCTTGCAGTGCTCGTGGCTTTGTTCAGTCCTCCTCCTGTTCCTCACTGTCTCTGTCTGTGGCTGATGGGGCACTTCCCAAGGCATGTTGTTTCCAGGCTCACAGGAGGATTCCTGCGCGGCGAGATACCTGATGGGTACCGGTACAGTGCCTGGAGCACACCTGCACAGGAAGCTCTGCAGCACCTACGTTTTTCCATGCCAGCCTGTGTATAGAAGTGTGGTTCTTCCCCTTGTGCAGCTGCACACATACTCTGTGTCTATCTGAGCAGTGTCCTGGCCTGCTGAGTGCCACAGAGCCTTTCCACCGTCTGCCAGCTGCAGCCATGCCTCGGAAACCACTCCGGCTACCTTGTCTGTATGAGCCCCAGTGTGATGTGCTGGGTGGGGATAGAAGAATCAATAGGAATTGCTCAAGATCCTACTTCTGCCTGGACTGGAGCTTTTTTTCCTCAAGATGGGACAAGAGGTAATCTTCTTGTGCTTCTCGCGCTGTACTTGAAGGGCAGGTGATGTATTGGCTCTCAAAGGGTGCTTAACGCATGGGTCACTGCTGGCCCAGCTCCAGGCTGGACACTGCCCTGGGATGCTCTTCATTGTCGGTTCCTGAGATGCAGTTTGATACTCTGGAGTCCTCAGTGCTGTGAGTATCTACTCTCTGCGCTGGATGCACAGCATGGAATTAAACAGGATAGCCAGAGAAAACGCTGCGTGCTTGGATTTGGTGATGGCAGGGTTGCCAAATGCTGACAAGGGAAAGGTCTGTGATCACACAGGGCAAAGATATGGGAGCCCAGAGAAGAAATCCTGCCAGTTAGACCAGGACAATCTTCAGAAAGGCATTAAATGCTCTGATCCCCCTGTCTCCATCTCTGAAACCTCTGGGGAGGGGATTTATATCTTCACATTGTGACTGAGAATTCTCTCCAGGCTGTTGCAAAGCCACGCGTGCTCTGCAGAGCCCATGGAAGAGAGATGTTTGCTCATCCAGCAGCTCCTTCCACAGTGCCTGCTGCAGAGTGGTTACCCTCTCTGAAATAACAATAGCAGGTGCCCTGCTAACGCACCGGGCACACGGAGTTCAGTCTGTGTGAGCCCTGGGCGGTGGGCTGGTTTGTCAGAAAAATTTGCTCTTCAGTGCTGTTTGCCATCTGGGAACCTGTCAAAGCCCAGGGAATAGGGAATTGAAAGCCATACCTCAGAGAACCAGTTTCCTGTGAGGTGGGAAACCCTTTGCTGAAGCGCACTGAAGCTGTGGATGTTGGCTCGGGCAGTTCAGCGCTTTAGTAAAGAGAAACGGGCAGTTCCAGGGTGCAGCTTGCCTCACCTGAAGGCATTCGTCTGAAATAGGCCAAATGAGCTTATTGGTGACTGCAAACAGAATCTAGCTGGTGGGGGCTCCACTGTGGGGGTCCGCAGGAAGCCAGGGTGGGTGTCTCCCACCCAGGGACCCTGCGGATGGGTGCTGCAAGGCCAGCGCAGCGCTCTCTGAGCTTCAGCGAGTGGGATTTCATCCAGAGCCGAGACATCCACCGCTGCAGCACAAAGATCCCTCTGGCCAGCTGCAAGGTCTCGCTCCTCCGGCCTTGCGAGCACAGCACGTTGTGCTGTGTGGGTGGCAGAGCCCCAGTTTCTCCAGCGCTGCAGCTCGCTGTGACTACAGGAGCCAGAGCTCGCGAAGGATGAGACACGCTTCACTCTCTGACAGGAGAAAGGAGCACGGGATTTGTCTCGGCTGCCTTGCTGGATGTCATTCTTAAATGCCCTGGCACAGTCTCTTCCTCAGATTCAGCACCTGAAAGACAAAAGGCAGCTAATCTGGAAGAAATACCTCGCCTGGGCCTCACCTTCCGTTCAGCTGGAAAGAGACCAGGAGCAAAGGAATGGATGCTGAGGCTCTGCTCCGGATTTCATGAGTGGATGAATGTAGAGACGCAAGCGGGGATTTTGAGGGGATTTGGAAGCCTGCTCCAGGATTTGTCTGGCACACGAAGCATTTATAATACTTCCAGCATTATCATAACAGAACGCCAGCACGATTCAGGGCCCACTCCAGCTCTCAGCAAATAAAAATCAAAACTCCCATCGCCCGCAGGAGGAGAGGGATCCCACTTCTGATAAGCTGTAACGTTGTACATAGCCCCTACTCTCCTCCTGTCCTGGGAGCAGGAAGGGATGCTTGTGTGTGCTGCTGTGTATGAGTGGGCCTGCTTGCTCCGGGGTGCGGGCGCTGAGCAAGCTGCACGAGTCACACTGCCTCGGAGCAGCACGCCATAGCCTCTTGCAGAGAAACACAGTGTGACAGTGGCGTGGGGGCCTGGGTTACCTCCCCCAGGGCTTGTCTATAAATACTGCCTTGGTGCTGAAGCGTTCCAGCTCAACCCCTTGGATTTCATCCTTTGTTTTTCCATCTGTCTAGCAGCTTCTAAAGATAAAGAAGAAACGGGGTACCAATGTGTTCCTCATAATGCAGGTGGCCCTGCCGGGGTCAGGACCACGCTTGCGGAGGCTGCACGTGGGGGAAGGTCGTTGAGGGCATCTAGCTTCTCTGGGAGCAAGTTGAAACCACAAGTGCTGGGGAGTGACATTGCTCTGGCCACACAGGACACAGATTAGATGGGCTTCTGTGATTATTCTGTCTGAGCCCCACAGGCCATGGTGTGAGGAGTAAACCTGGAGCTGTGCCGATGAGGTTGCCGGGGCTTTTCCCAGCTTCAGCTCACATCTCCCCCTCCAACCACAGAACGCAGAAGGGATGCAGCAGTCCCAGGGTAGGAATCAGTGCTGTGGGAACTGCTGTCCCAAGGCCTCCAGCCCATCTCTGCATGACACAAGCACATCGGAGCGCTGTATCGCTTTTGGGTGCTCTGCTGCAGGAGTTTGGGCCTTTTTTCATGGTCTGTGCTGATGTGCTCCACTCATTTGTAGAGCGGGTGCTCGTGGTGCACCCAGGGATGCACTGAGCTTGCCTAATTCCCCCTGGCTCCTTTCCTCTGTGCCTGCCCAGCCAGCCTTGGCCGCAATTGGCTGAGGAGGAGCATTTCCTGGAGGCTTTTCTGTACGTGTAGGTCAGGGGCAGCGCTGAAAGACATTCACATCGTTTCACTGGGCATGGGAGCAATGGTCTAACTCTGGAAGGAACCTGGGACAATGTGCTGGGTAAGTCACCATCCTCCTGTGGGCACCATGTCCCTTCCCATGACCTCCTTGCCCTGCCATCCAGCCGTCCCTGTGGGGAACTGCAACAAGCCCAAAGGAAAGGTTGGAGTTTGTGGAGCGTACGGGAGGTGAGCAAGACTCTGCCGTGGCCATTAACAGGGTACATGAACCAGATGATGAGGGAGCGGCCCGCCGGGGTTGTTAACTCTTGTCCCTCACTGCAGGAAAGCTGTAAAACCCTGCGGAGGGATCAAAGCAGGAGCGGCACTGCGCTCTTCTCTGCTGAGCCCAGGCTGAGAGCAGAGCAGCTTTGCAGGAGGAAATATGTTACTGACTGGGCGCGGTACCTGGATGCTATTTTGGTTCATGAATAAGTTGGCATTTCTTCTGAATAATAGATGCATGTGATGGTAGCTGAGAGGCAGATCTGTGAGTGGGTTGGGTCGCCAAAGGAGGGGGTAAAGCAGATGGAGCGAGCTGACCGGGGAGATTGCTGGGGGCTGGGGATAGCACTTGGGCGGTAAACCCGCAGGGCTGAGGCAGAGGGAGTGCCTGCTTGGTCTTGTTGTGTCTCCCACAGCCAGTGTAAGCCCCCAGAAGATCAATATTTGTGACAATGCCATTCATCTGCCTCCATGAGGGGCTCGGAGCAAACATGCGAATGGGAGGAGAACGGTGCGGTGATGAAATCCCCAGCGCAGCTCATGGTGGGGGTTAGCCACCCATGCCATGTGCTGGCTAGGGAAGGTAGGTCTGGGGTGGCACAAAGCAAGGCTGGACCCCAAGAGCTGTGGCTTTTATTTTAGAGGGGACTGCTGTGCTTAGATGAGCAGGATGCTTTAAGATGCTGCCTCACGCAGCAGTACTGAGCGGCAGCCTCTCGCTTCCTTGAGAGGCAGCTTTCACCTGACTTTCTAGTGGCACGTTTTGCTTCTAATTTGGGAGAGAGAAGTATAATCTGGCACAAGCCTGCCACCCTTGAAAGGCTGCCAGCCGGTTTATGGCACCCGCTGCCTGCCTGCTCCCTGCAGCCCTGGTGAGGTGCGGGGATATTCTGTCCCTCCCGCCCCCAGCCCTCACAGCAGGGATGCCGTGCCCCAGGAGAGGCTGACTTTGGCTGCCTGATGTGGGGCTGCACGGGCATTCAGAGGTTTATTCAGATGGGCTGCGATCCACCTGGCTGCAAGGCAGCTGGTTGCTGAGATTAGAAGTCTCTCCTAATGAATAATTCTCCCTGTGTCTGCCTTCCGGAGCGGTGGCACATCCAGAGGCGTGACTCCAGCGTGTGTGTTTGCAGAGAGTGTGTGGCTCCTGGAATGACCTTCTGCAGGGGTTTGGAAGTGCCTGGTTCTGTTCCTCAGTTAGATGAGCAGCATTGCTGGCGTGACTTTTACCAGGGGAAAAAAATAATAGTGCATGCTAAAATTTCTGGAAAGATGAGGTGAGATGGGAGGGGTTAGGGTAGGGGCCAGGATGACTCTACCTCCATGGGAAGCCATCGGCGTGCCCACGAGGTGTCTGTTCAGTGTTGGTGTGTTTTAGGCAGTGGGAAGGATGCGGATAGATCTGTATGTGCCAGCTTGGCCTGAGCCCTGAGATTCATGGCAGGAGAGTGTTAGAAGAGACCGTGAAGCGATGTGATGAGAGTCCAACTCATTCCTGATGGCTGTGTTGGAAGTTGTGTCTATCTTGGAGTTAGTTACTCTAAGTTATTAGCAACTTTAGCCCTGAAATTCTCCAAGTGCAAGCAGCCAGTGTTCAGCTAAAAGCATTGAGAAGGGAGCCTGGCAGGCGTAAGTGTGCATAAAGTTACCCTGTGATGGATCCCTTGGCAGCAGAGTGGAACTGCTGGATCCTGGAGAGGTATAGATGCTACCTCTGCTGGGGGCGTGGCAGGCTCGCCTTGGGAAGAAGCAGAAACAACAATAGAAGGTGCCTTTCCATAAATAAGGTCCGAAGGGCAGTAGGAGGGGGAGCTGCCAATTTCCATCCTTTGTGGAGGAGTAACTGTCCCTGGTGTTGTGAGGGTACCAGCATCGTTGCCACTGTCATCTTGTGAAGCATCACACACTGTAAGCCTATTGTTGCTGAATGCTTTGGGGGCTTCATGCCAGTGGGACATGGGAAAGGCTGCCTTGACCTGTGGAGCTGGAGGACTGCCACTGCCCTGTCCTTGGCCTTGGGAAATGTGACAGCCATGAGGGCCCTGGTGCCAAAGGATTTGTTACCATCCTCTGAAGCTGCCGCCCCACGCACACGCCTCCTTTCTTCCTCCAATTTATCTTTTAATAACGCCGCCAACATTATTTCTCATCGCTGTCTCGTGCGCTCCGTGCTGCCTGGCAGCCCTCCTCGTCTCGCCCGGGCACCTCGTACCACAGCTCTCTAATGGGAAGAGACTGGGGCTGCTGAAGTTAATCACTTATCTGACAGCCTGAGTCCTCGTTACAGAGCGGATTGGGAGCTGTGCAGCAGCCCAGGGCTGAGACCCTCGTCTCGGGGAGGAGAGGGGCTGTGGGGTGGGTGAGCATTGGCATTTCAGTGGGCACGCGTACTCCCTGCTGCTAGCACCACCATGTGCTTTTGACCTGTGAATCTGCCCAAAGCAGAGTTAGGTTGGGTAGATGTGGGGAAACTGAGGATCAGAGAGTCCAGTGAAACCTGTTCAAAAGGGACCCTGCGGGGAAGAGGAATTAAATGAGGCCTTGGCCCTGCACTGAGGTAGCCAATGCATTCAGAGAGACTGAAAGAGGAAATTCTTCCCTCTTTTTTTATCTACATGGCAGTGGCTCAGAGAAGCAAGTATGCCAAGATGTCCACACTGACATGCCACATCCCCCATTTCCACAGCCCACGTTCACGGGGGTTTTCTGGAAGCCCCTGTCCCTCAAGGTGCAAAAGGCCTTGGGACCACCTGCAGCACAAGCCTGTCCATGGTCAGGCAGCACAATCTGCCCTCAGTCTCAACCACTGCTCCTACTCTGGCTCATTAGCAGCTGAGTTGAAGAATTACTGAGTCTTGCTTTTAAAGATTAGTCATCTATAGGAATGACATTTGCAAGACTGACAGTTCCAATCAAATGCCAAGGGCCGCTCTTGCGCTTGAAGATATCTGTTTAATCAAAAAAAAGGTAAAAACAACCTGACTAATTAAGCCTTTTACCTTGAGATACAGCCTAGCAAAGCACAGTCCTAGTCAGCAGAGGAAGCCACCAGGCCACCATCACGTGAGCTGGACAAGGTCTGAGGGCAGCGTGGTGGGTCCACGCTGGTGATGCTCTCCTCACCCTGCTCCCTCCTTGGGTGAGACATGGCCTGCCTCTCTGTCCCTGCCATGCAAGGTTGGTGACAGTCGTAATAATGACGCTGTAATTTGCTTGGTTGATTTGAGATGCGCCGTAATTACTGTGTGATTACAATATTCTTAAAGCAGCCATTACAAAGCCCTCCAGTTGCTCAGAGCTCCCCAAGGGCTTGTCTCGCTCTTCACCTTGCAAGTAAAACCCTGCCAGGGAGTCTGTCTGTCCATCAGCCGCGCCCACATCTCTCTGCATTGCACGTGCCACATATGTCCCAGCTGGTTTGGTGGCAGGATGGTGCTTGGCCAAGCAGGTCAAGCTGTTTGCAAGTGATGAAGACATGGCAGGGGCCGGCAGGAGGTCCTGGAGAGAGATGGACGGTGTGGAGAGGCACTCATAGGTGCCTGTCTTCCCACGAGAGCAGCTTGCTCACTGCTCCTGTGAGCTGGACTGCGACGCTGCTGGCTGAACTCTTGCTTGGCTTCTCCATTTCTCATTCATACAGAGGAGGGCTGGGCTGGGTTGGCCCTTGGGCGATCCTAAAATTAGGAGAGATGACCTTCCCCAGGCCAACGGATTGGAGCACACTGCGCTTCGCCAGTGCCCCGGGCACCACTGCTTGTGCCATTCCTGCGTCCAGCCAGTGAGCTGCTCAGGCCTTGGGATTCCTGTCCAAAAGTAGGAAGCTATTTTCATCCTGCCTCCAGAGCAAGCTGAGGCACAGGTGAGCCAAAATAACTAAGCCATGGGGGAAGCCAGAGTCAGAACCAGGCTTTAGATTGGAAGCTGGATGAACTGGTAGATTTAGCCCCTGCCTTTCCTACTAAGAGAGAAACTAAGAGCCAAATCCCTCCTCCTTGGGCAATGCTGGTATAGTTCTGGGTTTATTGGATTGGCACATGGGTTTTTCATGCTAGTAGAGGAAGAGAAATTGTTTCTTTCCACATGCCTCTCAAACGGAAGATGGGCCATGTTATTCTGACATGTCAGAGCTTCTTGGGCAGGCAGAAGCATCCGTGTTCGCCGTGGTGAGAGGAGGATAGGGAAGGAGGGTGAGCAAGGCATCACGGGGAGCCCTGCATCCTTCCTTCCAGCAGGCATGGTACGGCCCAGCACGGACCAGAAATGGAAGGGAGACAATTTAAAAATGACCTTCCTGTCCCAAGGAGAAGGTTGTGTAGGTTTGTGGCTGTACTCATGGGCTGCAGAACCGCGAGCGGGGATTGATTGTGTTGCAAGCTGCTGAATTATGGTTGGGTGTTTGCTTTGTCATGCCATATCCGTGTCCGTCCATCCCCCCTTCCCTTTGCACGCTGTAGCATGAAAGAATCGATGTTAATCGCTCAGTCCCATTAATGACTTTTGTAGAGGTCACAGGCTGTGGGACTGTCTGTGTCCTGTTTGACCAGCCAGCACAGAGCAGGGCTTGGGGCTTGAGCCTTGTCCCTTCAAAGAAGCTGCTGATCCTGACAGACAGACCAGGGCGTCCTCTGAAAGCCTCTGTGGCAGGGGATTTCCTCTCTGGCTGGACCAAGAGGGACAAGACTCTCCCAGGCACCAAGGATGTGCTTCAGCCTTGCCACCTCCTGTTGCCGAGGGCTCTCTGCTTTATCACCAGACGATTGCAAAGCCCAGGTTCAGCCCCCTTCCAAAGCACGGTAATAAAAAGGATCCCCACCCCTTCCAAAGCATTACTGGATGGAGTGAGAAGGCAAGGAAGTGCCGTGACTGCAGCAGCTAAAGATCTTGGAGAAATCCTGGTCAGCACTTGGGGCACTGTGGCGATGATAAGAACCTGTACAGGAGAGCAGACACATTTAGGGCAATGCATTAAGTGGTTTAAGGGTTTAACAGAAGGTCTGCCTTGCTGTTGGGAGCAGTGAAGTCTTGGCACGAAGCAGCACAGTCAGCATCAGAGCAGTACCATCACATCTGGTACCACAGGGCTGGGTAGAGGGTCGGACTCAGTGATCTTGAAGTTCTTTTCCAAGTGAAACCGTTCTGTGATGCGGTTCTATGATCTCCTGTCCTTTTCCTAGCTCTGGCCACCTCTACTGGTGTCTTCAGGGGTGCAGGAGCATGGGAGGAAGATCAGTATGGAAAGGAGAAAGTTTTCACGCTTGTTAAAATTTGGCTGAAGCTCTGAAACTCGAGGGTTTGTGTGTTTTCCGAATGGGTGGGTGGTTCGTTCTAATTCTGGATATGCAGTTTATTCACATACAAAACTAATCCTTTTTGGAATCCTGTTAAGTTCTTGTTCTTCTTAGTATCCTGTGGCAATAAGTTACAGCAGCTAATTGTGCTTGTGTTGAGCTCCCTTGATCCACTTTGCTCATGCTTGCTTTAAATTTTAAGTGTTGCTCTGAGAAGCTTGGTGAATTTTTATTTCTTTATTTTCTTCCTGCGAGATAATCTGTGCTCCTCATCTGATTCGCTGCAACTCAGGGCTGGGAGGGGAGAACAGGTCTGGTTTCTGCAATCTCTGTGCCTCAGTTTCTCCCAACAGAGAACACAAGGCTTGGCCCCTGTGTATGCAGCCAAGTCCCAGCGTTTTTAATTCCAAGGGATGAATCCAGTTCTCTTCTAGCTGATGGGTTGGTAAAATGGCCTGAGACATTTCCAAGTGATGTCCAGACCTTTCCTTGACTCATAGTTCCAGCTTTGTGTCGCACAAAGCAGCTCTAGCTCAAGGATGGCACCTTGCCCCTTGCAGCCATGGGAGGGATGGGCTGCAAAGCTTTTCCTCTTCTCCCGCGAGTCGGGAGAACCTGAGGTTGAAGTTATCATCCCCCCGAGTAAGTCCTCGAAGAACAGGCAATTCTGTATGCTCGTTACTCAGTTCTGGCTATTTTCTGCTTAATAACTAAACAGTAATTAGCTCCACAGTTTTGCTACTATACTTATAATAGCCCCCATTAAAGTTATGGGGTTTTTAGGCAGTAATGGCTTACAGAGTAATTAACGAGCAAGAGGCTTTTATTACCCTACCTTTATTTTTAGCCTGCACTTTACAAGTCTTTTCTGCCAAATACCAAAATCTTAGAGGGAGGCTTGTGCCCATGGAGAGGAGCAGGGCTGTGTCCAGAGCTGCCCACCAGTGTGTCCGTGTGCTGCCGGTGGGTCCCAGTGACCGATCCCTCATCCCCAGTGTCTGCTGTGCTGTGTGGTTGCAAGGAAGAGCTGTCACCACCCCGTGCCTCAGTTTCCCCATCTGAGAAATGGGCACAACAGTGTGGCACTTGCATCTTCACAGGTGCTCTCTGAGGTGTGCGGGCTTGGACGTGGATTCGGAAGGGTTTGCTGGGTACAGGGGTTGTGGTCCAGCTGCTTAGAGGACCAGCTCTGGCTTGTGCTGCTCCTGCATCATCTCTGAGTAGGGATCGGAGCCTGTGGCTACTGCAGAGGTTAAAGAAACACTGTTCAGGCTGAGGGGATGGGGAAGCAGTTAGCAAGAAGATACTTTGTATCCTGCAGTAGGAGTGTTTGTTTTCTTTGGAAAGCTTTTGTTGTGAGATTCCACTCTTCGTGTTTGTTATTTCTGGGCTGGTTTCTGACACAAGAGGAGTTTGTTTGGGTTTGTGTGTGTGTTTCTCTAACATCCAGGCGGTATTCTCACTCCGGTGACGTGTGTATGCATACACACCCAGCTCCAGCAATCCTCTGGTGTAGTGTGTTGTGAATCGCTTCTGTCCGACCTGGGAAAACCAGAGGAGTCCTGGTGCAGGGGTCTGCTCAGCCCTGATAGGGGGGAAAGGTGGGAAAGCTGACTGTGAACCAGACCACAGACCGAATCCGTGTGTCCTGTGGTGAGTGTCAGAGCACCATCGCATCGCCAGTTAATGTGACTGAGAAAGGAGAACCTTCTGTGTTTGATAACCCAGCATGCCACTGACACACAGCTCCAGGATCGCTGTAAGCTGCTTTATTAGAGTGGCCCTGCTAATACCACCGGGCCTGGACGCCATTGCCCTCTGCCGGAGGATGGAACGTGTCCTCCTCCACATCCTCCACATCCCTGCCAAGGAGCACCTTTCCAAAGCGACAGGGAACACCATTCTCTTGCAAGTATTTTAACCCCAGAGCCCCTTTACGTTTGAGCTGGATTGGGGCTTTCACCTGATTTTTCAAAACCAAAAGAAAAAAAACCCAAGGACCTTCACTTCCTGTAATGGAAAATGGAGTTTGGTACCAATTTTTAATTAATTTGTGTTTAAATTCCCTGTGGAGGAGGAGACAGCTGAGGCCAAAACCTGATGGTCTGATCAAAGCCAGGTCTGATGCATTTTCATGGGAAAAGGAGAGCGGTGTTGTGATGGAGGCAGGGGCAGAGCAAATGCCTCGAAGAACACCATCATCAGCATCTTTTCCTCTCCACACTAATCTGTGGCCAGCCTCACTTGTGCCTCAAACAGCACCAAAAAGCGTTGCCTGGCTTTGGCAGTGAGGGATTTCTGTGGATGTGGGACAGGCCCTCTGCCTTGGGCTGCAAGGCTGTGACTTCTCTCACCAGTGGCGCAAAATCACAGGTGACCATGTCTCTCCTCATGGACGTTGTTTACAGGAGGAAATGGATTCTGCCTTTTCCAGCTGTTCCTCTCTGTTACACTGAGAACTGCTGCTGCCCTGCGCTGCAGCCCTCAGCTGCGTTAGCACCTCGGCAGGGAGCACGCTTGAAGTACCGCACCCAGATCCAGAGTTCGGAGCGCTCACGGCAGCCCCAAGTGAATTCTTGCCATGTCCTTCTCTCGGGCTTCTCAGGGTCATCAGTAAAACCAAATTGCTTCAGGAATGAGCAGGGAGTGAGTGCCTTGGCTGCAGGGCTGAGCGTGGGGTGTGGCATGGATGCTGGCAGCAGCACAGGGTGTGGAAGTGTGGGTTGGGAACTGGGGGTCAGGCTGTGGCCTGTGGCTCTGCATCCAGCTGACCATCACCAGGACCCACACCGGGGTTGTGTCCCTTTGGGCACCACACATAGGGAAGGGAACATTAATGACAGCCACTGCACGTGGGGTGTCCCATCGGCATCTGCAGGCGATGGCAGCAAAGGGGCTCAGCCAGCCCCACAGGACATGGGGGGGAAGCCTTCCCCCGGTGGGGAACGCTGTACCCAGCACTGAGCAGCTCTCTGCTGGGGCACAGGAGGCTGTGCTGGCCCTTGGCAGCTTGAGCACCAAAGGGACAGATGATTGACCGGGGAGCTGCTAAACACTCTGTAGCAAATTAAAAGGCATCGATCCCAAAGAGACCAATGTGCGAATCGTTAGAGCCTGCTCTTTTTCCCCTGTGCTGCTGGAGGGATGGGAATCAGTAGTGCCCTGGCCCCGGGGTGCCTGTTCTCCATCCTAGGAAGCCTGGGGTCAGCCTGTGCTGTGGGAGAGTGCCGGCAGTTTGGGTCTGTGCTGGCAGGAGGTGAGGAAAAGGCAGTGTTAAGGTAAGAGCAGTGTACTCGGAGGAAGCTGCCCTTGATGATCAGGGCATTTGATGCGTGCCAGCCTGCTGCAGCCGCTTGCCAGACACTGCAAATCGACTCTGAGTGGCTCTTTTAGCATGTCCTTTTTCCTTCCAGCACAGAGCCCTTTCCTTGGTGCATTTGCAGCAAAGGCACTTCACCAGGCAAGGTGTTCAGTCTTTTCAGAGCAGCCCCTCAGGGCTGTGCCCTCCAGGGACTCCCAAGGAATGTGCCCTGGCTTTTTTAGAGAATTCAAAGGATGCCAGTGCTCAGTGTCCTCTGTCCAGGCAGGGGCAGCAAGGATGGCACCGTGTGCTTTGGCAGTGCTAGGCCAGCAGGATTTCTCTGGGAGCTGGACAGGGATGCAGCAGAAAGCTGATGTTTACTAGAGTAATTCCCCCCCTTTCTCCCTGGTTTATTTGGCCTGGATGAGGCTGCATTCTCCAGCTCTGAAAACAAGAAAAAATTCGGGACCAATCCTTGCTGCTGGGAGATGCTTCATTGAAAGTCTGCAGGGTGTCTGGCCACACAGAGCATATCCTCGGGCTGTGGAGAGCATTTTCCTGCTTCTGCCACACACTCAACTGCAGGAAACCCTGCTCTCCAGAGAGCCTGATGTCTTTGGGGGATGGTTTAGAACTTTGTGGCTGTTTCTTCTGGAGGCCCTTCCAGAAGACTAGTTCCTCCTTAGCACCCTTGCTAGCGAGGGACATTTAAACATCCCCTTTAAGGACAAAGGCCAACCTGTGTTTTCTCTGCCCCTTGCGAGCACTTTGCTTGCCGAGATGCTGGGATAAAGTACGCTCTGCTTCAATCCTGTGTGGGCTTGCATGGAATCAAATGGAGCCAAGGTGGCAGTTTGATATATGCTGGTCACAATGCCCCAGAGGTGGGAGAAATGGGAGGCTGGAAGCCTGAGTTGAAACGGGCTGCACTGAGGATGGCAGTAAGATGGTCTGAGCTACAGGGATTTAAAGGGTGCGTAAAACATGGGGTTGGCTGGCTTTGCTGGAGCCGTATTCCCCCGAGCACAGGCACAGCACCCACTGCCCACCAAGGGCTCTGCCTGGTAGAGGGTCTGGTGGGTCAGGCAAGTAAAGTACGTGGTGGTCGGTGCTTCCTCCAAGGCCTGGGCATAGCATCTGGTGTTGGGAGGCTTGGCTGGCTTGTGGGCCAAGTGTCCTTTTCTGCTGGGGGATGGTTCAGGCACCATGGTATGGAGCAGCTTGGGCTTGGCTGAAGCAAGGGCCTTGCCTGAGAGGCAGACATGGAGGAGAGCAAGCCTCTGGGCACCTGGGAGGCATCTCTCCCTGGAGGGGAGGGACATGTTTCTCTTGCTCACTGCCCTGGTTTGATTTGCTCTTCTTGAGGATTTGTGAACTCTGGGGAGCAGCTCCCCGGGCCTTTCCACCTGCCTACTCACCTTTGCTCTGTGTTGCAGGTTTCCTTCCAAATGAGTCCCTGAGGTTCCTGCTGGCAGCTCCAGCAGAGTCCTGCAGACGTGCCCTCCTGCTCCTGGTCCCAGCAGCCGAGGACCCCTCCAAACCTGCTTCTGCAATGGGTGGGTTGTAAGCACTGGTAAGACCTACGAGTCGTGTTGCCTTTGCTGCTCTCTCCCTCCCTCTCTCGCGTTCTCTCTCTGTCCTTGTTCCTTCTTGCCCATTTATTTCTGTTCTCCATGTGCTCTGCCGTTCTGTCTCTGGGGTTTTCACTGTCAGGTAATGAGGAGCTGTGGGTCCAGTCAGTCTTGGAGATGCCGAAGAGACGAGACATCCTGGCTATCGTGCTGATAGTTCTGCCCTGGACGCTACTAATCACCGTCTGGCACCAGAGCACCATTGCTCCACTGCTTGCAGTGCACAAGGGTGAGAGAAATCAAACCAGCCCATGCCAAGTCTGTGCACCCCTCCCTCGTCCTCATCTCCTCTCTCATTTCATTTCTCCATGGCAGCCATGCTCATCTCAGACCCCAGCCCATGCTCG
>VZTU01028814.1:108682-138047 GCA_013400835.1 Zapornia atra | reverse complement strand
TGCAGAAGCCTCCCCACTTCTGCTGTAGGAACAGCCCAGTGCTCTTAGGGTTCTTCAGAGGCATCGAGCTCCAGGCCCTGGGACGTGCTTCCTGACGTCGTCGGATGCTTTTCTCTGTCCCCTGGCAATCTGTAAGAGAGGACCCCCTTCCTGCTGGCCTTCGCAGCCTTCTGCACGCAAGTCAGTCCAGCAGGAAAGCTGCAAAAAGGAGAGGAAACAAAGCTGCCACTTGAGACAGCTGCTCCAGGAGAGAAGAGGCAGAGAGCGTTTTTAAAGTGTCCTCGGGAAAGCAGCAACCTGGTGCTCTTGCACTCAAAGAAGGCAAGAGCCAGCATCTCACCTGATGGTTTGGTGGAGTTACAGTGCCGTGAGAGAGTCGGCTGCCACGCTGCCTGACACACACAGCTTTAAACGGGGATCCGGCCCGGATCAGAGGGACGTGGGAAGTTCTGGTGGATCCACTCTGGCTGGAAGGGTCCCAGGCCTTGTCAGCATTAGTGTCCAAAGAGCTCTTGGGGGCTGGAAGAAGCCGTGGTGCTGCAGTTGTTCTTGGTTCTGCCCTTCTGCTGGGCGCCGGGGCAGGCGGCTCAGCCTGGGGGGACTTGTGGGAGGAAGGCCAGCTTGTTTACCCTCTCCGCTCCCTTTCTTGGGGAGAGTCTCTCCATTTCAGTGTCCACACCCCTCCTCTGCAGCTCCTTGTCCTTCTGCTGAACAATCTGATGCACAGTGTGAGTTGTCAGTGGTTCAGAGTCGGTCCCAAGCTGCCCTCCCTTTCCTCCAGAGCACCGACAGCCACCCATGAGGCTTCGGGAGTTCATAAGGGAAAAATGACCGTGTTCCCTCTGGAAGCTGGACAGCATTTCAGAGGCTGAGGGATCTACTGGGCTCTCAAACAGGCCCTGAAAGACTCCTAGGAATATGCTGTCTGTATACTGGCTTGTTTCAGTGCCCTAAAAACTAGAGGGTTTTGTGTGTGAGTGGCCGCTGGGTACAGCAGAGCCTGCTCTGCTCTGCTCTGACTCAGCCCCAAACTTCGCGCTCTGGCTTTGGCAGGACACTTCCCCCTTTGCTGCTTCTCTGAGTCCCCTCTGGGACACGAGAGATGGTGGAGACCAACCTGACAACAAACTGTCTTGAGCACCATCCTGGCTAATTGTGTGGGTGTCTGTGCCCAGGGTGCTCTGCGGGTTTCTCTTTGAACCGAGCCTGGTGTTTCAGAGAGCTCCTCAATGGGATGCAGATGCGCTGTGCCGTATGCAGGGCTCCCTATGCCCTGTTCCTGTCATTGTCCCCCCTTCTCCTGCCAGATACACACCCTCCTTCCTCCAATGCTGTGGAGTACAAGCCCTTCATCCAGCTCAGGGCTGGTGTCACAGGCTATGTGCTGAAAAAATCCATGGGTAGCACTTGCTGGGACAGAAGACCTGATGTATGTCTGTCCCTGTTTGTTCTCAACCACAGCTCAAGGTGCTGTGTGCCCACTCGGGAGCAGCTGCCTTACATCCTGAGCGAAGATGCCCCTCCATCTCTGCCAGCTCTGAACTGCAGTATTCCTGCTGCTCTCCAGGGCTACATCCCACCCTGGAGAGGCAATGTGTGTGCACAAACATCATCTTCCTTGAGCTGGTTGTGAACAGGGCTCTCTGTGCAAGGATTTGACACATTTGGATCAGTGTATCCGATGGAGATACACACACACACTCTTTTCATGTGTGCACTACTGAACAGGCAGGGTTAGTAGGCTCTGTTTGAGGAGAGCTTGGTCACAGGCAGGCATGAGGCTTGGCAGGAAGAAGCCCGTTCATTTCCCATCCCCATTTTGGGATTTGAAGCATGTCTTTCCCTGCTGCTCTGCGCCCTGTCCCAGGCCTGTCAGGAGAGTGGTGGGGCACTGCAGCATTCCAGCCAGACAATGCTGCTGGGGGATCTTCACTGACTTGTGATTTTCCATCCCACCTCACAGTCTGGGCACTCCAGTGCCCAGGTGCAGAGCTGTGCATCCTGTCCCACTGAGTGTGGTGCCCAGAGTGCAGGAGATCTTCAGGAACGATATAGATCATCAATCCACGTTGCTATTTTCTTTACCTAGATCTCATAGCTCTCCAAGCCTGTCTCTCTTCTGGGTGCTCTTTGGAGCTGCTTATTCTTAGCTGCAGTGCTGCGCTGGGCTCTCAGGCTGTGTTTGGTGGTGGTCTTCTAACAGCAGGAACTTATTTTCTCATGTGTTTGTCCCCAATTCCTTTATTTATTTGTGAACTTGTTTATTACAGCCTCCATCCAAGCTTGTTTCCTCTCCTCTGAAGCCATGAGGGCGACCTGCTATTAAGCAAGCAGGCTGCTGGCTCGGTCAGGGGGTGGGGAGGGGTGGGGGGGGTTGTTAGAGGACCGAGTCCATGCGGCTTTTTCTTCTCTCCCATACCCTTGCTCAGATGATGGTGGTGACTCCCGGCGTGATCTCGCTGCAGGCTTGGACTCCAAGGAATACTGCTTGTCGGACCGGGACATTGTGGAGGTGGTGAGGACAGAATACGTTTATACACGCCCGCCCCCGTGGTCAGACACCCTTCCCACCATCCACGTCATTACACCCACCTACAGCCGCCCGGTGCAGAAGGCAGAGCTGACACGCCTGGCCAACACCCTCCTGCACGTCCCAAACCTGCACTGGATCCTGGTGGAGGACTCCCAGCGCCGCACGCCCCTCATCACCCGGCTGCTGCGGGACACCGGCCTCAACTACACCCACCTCAACGTGGAGACACCCCGCAACTACAAGCTGCGGGGGGACATGAGGGATCCCCGCATCCCCCGCGGGACCATGCAGAGGAACCTTGCCCTGAGGTGGCTGAGAGAGACCTTCAACAGGAATAACAGCCAGCCTGGGATTGTTTACTTTGCTGATGATGACAACACCTACAGCCTGGAGCTCTTTGAGGAGGTAAGACCGTGCTGGGGGCACCCAGCTGGCTGAACACCGTGAATTAGGAGGTGGGGTGTAAAAAGATGCTGTGGACTGAGCCGAGGGGGTGCTGTGTGCATCCCCTCCTGAGCTCTGGATCAGTCCTGTCTGTGTGATGGTCCCACATTTTTCTCTGGGACTTGGCTGCTGCGCTGCGCTGCACAGCAGGCACTTCCCAGAGTTGAAGGCATCCTGTGCTGAGGAATGGGAACCCCAGCTTTACCCAGTGGCATGTGAGCAGGAGGCGGGTAACTGTTACTCTAAAGGGAGTTAAGGACGAGCTGCCTTTCCCTGTGGGAGCCTTGCCATGGTCAGAACATCGCCTGCTGCCCAAGGAACCCCCGTCCCCGATGGCTTTTCCTTCACCTTGGATAGCCACAGGAGCATACAGGCTTCGAAAGCCGAAAGCAAACGCAGCCCAAATGTCTTTCTTCCCCAGCCCCCTTTGAGGCTCTGGCAGCGTCCTGAGATGGATGCCACACGCTAATAAAGCACGGAGGGTTCCTGCCTTCCTGTGCTCTGCTTGTAGAGGCTTCTCCTCTCTGATCTGTAGCTGCAGTTACCGTCACATGGAGCCAATGGAATGTGCAGCAAGGCACAGAAGATGCACACTATCGTTCCCCGTGGAGAGGGGCTGCCGTTAGCATGTGTATAATGCACAAGGGCAACTGCCAGAGCTCTTCTGGTCTCGTTGGCAGTAATTAGCAGTGATGAGATTAGCCCTGGGAGATCCCTGATCTAAGAGAGCAGGCTGAGAGCGGAACACGAGGCTGAGCCTGCCAGCAGAGCAGGACAGGGCACTGGGAGGGGGGGAGTGAGCAAACTGGCATTCAGATCACCTGCCTTGGTGAGTGCAGACACCTGGAGCGTGCTTTGCTCTGTGGCTACCCATTGCCGTTGCTGTTGTTGGGGGCCGCTTCCCAAAGCATCCTTGTACAGGTGAGCAAGGATCTTTGAGCTGCAGAGGGTGCCAGGGAGCATAACCCAGGCTCTCAGCCTGCGGGCTTGTCCTGAAGCTCGGGGACATCCCCTTTCCTGCGGGACAGCAGGCAACACGGAGTCATTCTGGTCCTGGTTTGTGTGTTGGAAGTCGCAGGGAGCTGATCCTTCCATGCACTCCCACTGTACCCTTCTCTTTCCTTGCCCCCAGATGCGCAGCACCAGGAAGGTCTCGGTGTGGCCAGTAGCCTTCGTCGGGGGCTTGCGCTACGAGTCCCCCAAAGTGAACGCTGCTGGGAAGGTCTATGGCTGGAAAACTGTGTTCGACCCCCACCGCCCCTTTGCCATAGACATGGCGGGCTTTGCTGTGAACCTCAGGCTGATCCTCCAGCGATCTCAGGCTTACTTCAAACTGCGAGGGGTGAAGGGAGGCTACCAGGAGAGCAGCCTGCTCCGGGAACTAGTGACCTTGAACGACCTTGAGCCGAAAGCTGCCAATTGCACTAAGGTACTGTCTCTTCCTCATACGTGGGTTGGAGGGATCTGGAGGCAAGAGGTTCCCCTGGAACAGGGAATTCCGTAGGTGAAATGCGTGTCGGTTGCTTTACGTTAATTCCCAAGGAGGGTTTTTCAGTGCTGCTCCTCCTGTGGCAGCATCACTGGACCCACCATCCATCACAGCAGCCCTGGAGTTACCTCAATTAACCCCGGAGTTACCCAACAACCTGGACCTTTCTGTGTCAGAGGGAAATGTTTTAAGCCTGGGATATTGCTCTAAGTTCCAGGATGCTTCCATAAGGCTTTGTGGGGTTGTTTGTGGGGGTTAATGCTGCCAAATAACTGCTCGTTATTTGACCGTGCACGTGGCTTAGGAGCCAACAGGTCACAGAGCAGGACCCCTGTGTGCTGCATAATGTAGAAACTCAGGACACGATGATGGCTCTTGCCCTAAAGACTCCCCACTCTATGATGAGAGACAACAGATGGATTTCTGTTCAGAACAATAGGGGAGTATGTGAGATGCAATGAGACTGTGCTGGTTAATGTGACAGGCATCAATCACAGCATGTCAGCAACGGGGGTGCTGTCAAGTGCTTGTGAAAGCTGTGTGAGGGGGTCCACTGAGCACTGCAGGTGGGGAGGGGGTCCCGCTGAGAGCCCAGACCCCTGTCTCATACCTTCGTCTGCAGTAGGCACCAGCCAGCCTGATTTAGGGAGCTTTTTATTGCTTAATTACCCCAGGAGCGTTGCAGAGGTGGGGTGGGTGGTAAATGTGCCTTTACTGCCAACAGACTCTGTGTTGCATCCAGGTCTCCATCCATTTGGAATGGGGAAAACATTTTGAATAATACCCTTTGCCTCTGCTTTCGGTCTGCACTGCTCCACAGACCCCAGCCATGGAAAAAACAAGGATCTGTGTTCAGCAGCACTCAGGCAGGGAGGCTGGGAATCATGGAGGGGAGCTGAGGGGAGGAGCAGCTTTGTTTATCATCTGATACCCACCGTGCCTGTGGTTATGGCTGTCAGCACTGGGATGAGTAACACAGATATGTTAACTGCCAGTCCCACTCCTGGCAGGACGCAGCCCTTGGCCGTCAGCAGGGACCACGGTTATCACCTCAGGAGCAGGACGAGCTCTCACCTGCTCCCGCTGGGAAAGGGGGAGTTGGAGGCAAGATTTTCCTAGCTCTGGGACTGTTCTAAGGTTTTATCCATTCGGTGTGTTGGCTGATGCTCATGCAGCACCAGGAGCCACTGGCATGGACCCGCTGGGTTTTGGGCTTTCCTAGGAAAGCATCACTGCAGTCGCAGAGGCTGAGCCGGGTCTAGTGCCGAGGCAAACTTGGATGAGTGGGGGAAGGCAATGAAATGTGTCTTGGTTTGGTTTTTTGGCTTGGACCCACTCCAGGCAGCAGTTGGTCTCTGCTGCTTTAGTCCTAGCAGGCAAGATTGAAGCCCTGCACGGGAGGCGACTGCTCACATCACAGGCAGATGTGGTCCAAAGGGAGGGTTTAATCACAAAGGCTTGGGAAGGGCTTTGTTCCCCTCCCAGCAGCAGACCGTGCCCTGGATTTTCAGAAGAGCAGGGGCTGGGTACCAAGCGGGTTGCAGATGCTTGGATCAAAACGTGCAGGTGTTGTCATAGCAACAAGAGGGAAACCCCACAAGGTAGGAAGCATCAGCAGGTGAAGGGAGGCAGGAAGCTGTAGCTCGGAAGGGGTAACACTGCTCCCAGCTATCCCAGTAAGAGTAATTGAACCCAGTGAGGGGACAGCATTTTAAACAGAACTGCCTGTGCCAGCAGTAGAGCACAGCTACTGAAGCTATTTACCTCCAATACCTCCCCCTCCATAGAGTTAGACCACCTCTTCAATTTTTATTTTCCCATACTCCTCCCCAGATGTTGATCTATGTTAAACTTCGCTGCTAAATGGAGAGAAGCTTCCAAGCAAAGCTTCAGCTCTGTTTTACATGAGCTGGAGAGGAGCTTCAGAGCAGTGCCGGGTATTGTACCTGGTGAGGAAGAGAGGATGGCAGCATGGGGCCAGCAGTTCAGGGGCAACACATACAGGTTTCAGGGAGACTAATGGGATGCAGAAGGGCTGTGTGCAGCCCAGAGCATGGGGCAGGAAGGGCTCTGCCACCAGCTCTCTGAGACACCAGAGGTTGCTAGGGGGAGAGAGCAGGAGCCGCAGCGGCTACTTGGCAGGCTGGTGCCCCCCTCGTGTCTCTTTAGGGTCTTGAGAGAATTTTAAAGTGAAAAAGAAGTGATGGCGAGGTTAGGGAGCAGACTGATGTCTTCCCTCCAGGAACAGGCTTTCAGATGCACTGAAAAATTTGCATTAATGTTTCACAGGACCAAAGGCAAGGGTGAGGATGGAGGAGCGAGTGGTGCTCCCTGTCACTGCCTCTTCCCTCCAAGGAGCAGTGAATTCGCCTTTCCCCTCTGAGCTTCCTTGCAAGTTAACTCCACACCAGCTGAGGGTGTAGTAACCCGATGGCAACCAGAGCAGGGGACTTGTTCTGGGGGGAAACAGGCATGCAATGCTCTGGTTCTGAAGGAGCTGCCTGACATCATCGAGAAGGCTGATGAGTCTCTCGTGGAAGCCGGCTGGTAACTACATGGAAGGAGCAGGTTAATGTCCCACGACAGTACACTGTAAAACGGGTAATTGCTGTGTGCTCTGGGTAGCAGTAGGCCAGCCTAAATGAAGCTTTATGCAAACCTCCTTTCAGCAGTGAATGCGCCATTAGGCTCCAGGGTAGGTGGTTAAATTGTGCTATCGATTTAACGCGAGGGGATATTTGTTAGCGCAGCTGAGAGGTGCAGCTAATGACGTCTCTTGGCTTCTCCAGATTTTAGTCTGGCACACGAGGACAGAAAAGCCTGTGCTGGTGAACGAGGGGAAGAAAGGATTCACAGACCCCAACGTGGAAATCTGACGGCGCGGGGCTGAGCGGAGACCGACACAGGTAAGAGCTGGCGCCTTTCAGCAGCAATAGGAGCGGCAGTAGAGGAGGAGGATGCTAGGTAGTGACAGGGAAAAGACAAGAGCTCCAGTTTCCCTCATCTCCAACCCTCCCTTACTGTAAAACTTCTCAAGACCATTAGTTGAGTGCTCTCTTTTTTTTTTTAGATGAGCTGCTAAAAGGGAAATACCCTGTGAGTTTGAGGCGTGGGAGTAGGCAGACCCAGTGAGTTTTGGCACATCGTTAAAGGCCCACGCCCTCATCTAAAATCAAGGAGGGTGCCTTATTCACTGTTCTGATACACCAAAAGCATGAGGGTGGAGGGTGTGGATTCACCCACCTGCCAGCAAAGTGAAGGCAGCGTCAGTGAAAGCGTTTTTAGGTCAGGCAGAAGGTTTCACTTGAGGGAACTGAGTTTAATTTCTAGTCAGACAAGTAAGGGGAGAGGGTGCGTGGATTGAGCCCCCCCAGGAGGTTGGTCTGCCTAAGGAGAGCACATAGCATTGCCTTTGGTGGGAAGGAGGAAAGAGCAGACATTCCAACGTCTCTCATTTGTTGATGCCCTGGCTTCTCGCCTTGACTCAGCTGAGCACCCCAGTACAGTCAGTCTCCTGGATTTCCTGGAGCATGCTGGAGTGAAGGGTGGGCTGTTGGCTCGTGTCTGCAGCCAGGCTGTGAAGCCACGCTTTGTTAGTACAGGGGAAAACCAAGCACACAGCTAACTGGAGCGAGCAGAGAGAGGGCTGCTGCTCCTCCCCTCTTCCTCTCACACACAGAGGAGTACAAGCAGCAAAGGGAAGGGGGGATTTGTGTATGTTTCATGGCAGCGAGCTCCCTGCAGCACACTGCCCTGGCAACCCGGACAGAGCCCAGCCTGCTGCCATGGCCTGGACATGCCACCTGTGGCAGGACAGCACAGGGAAGCCCACACCACACATCCTCTGCGCTCCAGACAGCGGCTCTGCGCAGAAGCCATAGCTCTTTGGTGCTGTCAGGACTGCTTTTCACCACCACCCAGTTGCCTAGCAGCGGTACTCAGGGACCTGCAGCAGGAGATGTGTTTTGGGACAGGTCCAAGGGGTGGCAGCTAACACGGCGAGGCGGCGGGGGGGTAATAAACAAGCTGGCTGTTTCTGTTGCAGATTTCTTCGTGCGCAGCCTGCAAGGTTCCTCCCCACAGCACACAACCGGCCAGACGTGCAGTAGCCAGGACCTCTGCTGACTTCCAAGAGTTTTAGCGTACTGAAAGCAAGCGACACTGCATACATACATAAACTACCCGGACTCCCCTGCCCTTCCTCCTGGACTCTGAGCTGCACCAGATGCTCTGGAGGTGGAGAAGAGAAAAAAAAATATAAAAGCACAGAAAATAAACAGGACTGACACCAACTTCAGTGGAAGACCTGCTGCCTCGTGAGATGCTCAGTGTGGGAGGAGTGCACGCAGGGCACGAGGCGCTGAAGACACGGTGGTCTGGACTGAGGGGGCTGTTTGGTGGGACCTGACAGTGAGGGTGAGAGGGCCCCCAGGAGCGTGGTGACCCCCCCAATGACTTGTTTTATCCCTGAGACGCACGCACCTTGCGGCTATGTGTGCAACAGCCTAAGCAGCTCCCTGTTCACGGAGGGGGCAGCTGCCTTCTGAGATGGCACCTTAGCCCTTAATTTTAAACCTCCTTCAATCAGTGTTTGTTTTACGCTGCACAAGACGGGACGGTGTTGGAGCAGGGCAAGAAGCAAGGCAGGTTAGGACAAACCCATTGAGTATCTCTCTACTCTTTGTATTCCCTCTCCTTTCCCTTCAGTAGTTTCACAGTTCGGAGGATGCTCTGACGTACCTCTCCCTTCCTGGATGGAGTTTAACGTTTGCAGCATGTGGTTCTCTGTTCATCCACCCTAAAATGGTTGGAAGTGTGGGTTTTAAGGAGGCGGTAGTGGCTGTACACTGTAGCTCTTCACCCAAACCCAGGTCTCGACTTGGCTCAGTGCTGATTTGGTTCACGTGAGCGTTAGGCATGGGATTCTCTGAAGGGTGCTCCGACCTAAAGCCAAATTTCCACTCTTAAAAAACAAAAGTTAACGGCTTAACACCAGGGACTGAATGATAAAAGCAGATTTTAGTGCACTGGAATGTATCCTCCAGCCTCTTTCCAGGGTCAGGCCATGCTACCTCAGAGCTGCAGGCGTGAAAAGCCATGCTGGAGCAGGTCGAGTGACTCCCCACAGATAAGAGCAGCACCCTTGTAAATCCTGGGCTTAGTTTCTTCAGCACCTGGCTCGAGGTAGGTCAGGACACAGCCCGTGCAGCGCTGGTGTGAGGCAGGTTCTCTGGCCAAACTCTTGTCCTGCTTCTCAGCACCAGATGTGGGACCGAGCCGTGCAGAAGAGGAACCTGGGTGCTAGCTACCCCAGTTGGCCCTGTGTCTGAGGGTGACAAACTTGCTGAGGAAGGAAGCGAGGTACAACACACCCCTCCTCCCACTACTCCCCTCCCACTTTCACGGTGGCTGTCAGATCAAACCTCTGATGAAACCTTTGATCAGCTCCCACTGTCCAGATTCTTTCAGAAGGGTCCGAAGCACAATTTTGCCCTCGAGTTGAGGGGAAGCATAGTCCTGGAAACAGCCTTGGTTCTTTCTAGCCCTAACACGCAGAGCTATTGAAGCGCTGTAGATTGATTGTTAGCTTCACAGTGCAGGAGTCTCCCCTTGGACTAATGACATTGTGTATTTCCTAATATTTAAAAAAAAACAGCCCCCAAACCCACCCCAGTACTTTTTGGTAAGTTATTTTCTCCTGCTGTGCATCAGGACCGTTGGGAAAGGCTACACTGTCTAGTTCCCACTCATAGAAGCCTTGCTGCATAGCCTTTACAGAAGCATCCCCTTAGCTGCACTGGCTGAAGTGCTGCTTGGATGGAGAGGATCTGGTGCTACCAGCTGCTGGATGCTCTACGGGCATCAGTGTCTTGTGTCAGAGCAGTAGCCCTCTGCGCTTGGGCAGGTTTACCCCCTTACTGTACTTCCAAGTTCAATTCGGCCTGCAAACCCTAGAGCAGAAAGAGGGGTTTTTAAAGGACTACAAAGTTTTCATACCGTTTTAATCGTTTCCAACTGGCGTCCTCTCCTAGCTGCATGTTTTGTTTGACTGATCTTAATTCCAGCCCCCTGCTTGGGCTGACAACCTTCCCTCCTGGGAAGGAACTAACTTCCCCAAAAATGCAAAGGCCCGAGCCCTGGACACAGCCCTACGCTCTGCTCTCCCTGAGGTTGGCCACACAAGCCTGGCCCCTTCCAGCTCACAGAGGTGACCGTGGTCCCCGGGAGCCAGAGGGGGTGGGCGTTGGGTAAGACCAGCTCTGGCTGGGACGGGGCGTGTGAACGGCTGCACTGTCTGTTCTCAGTTTTAAACAAACTGTATTTAAATTTGTTAAATAAAACTATGGTTTCTAAGAGTCAGAATACCCTGCAGCTCCATTATATCACGAGACAGCGCCACGCGTTTGCTTCTCCCATAGCCTGGATCCTCTGGTTACTGGAGCAGGGGCTGAGCGACTTGGTGGGGACCTTGAAGAGATTCACGCTGGAGTCTGATCTCTGCCTAAAGAGATGGCAGGTCCTCAGTGACTGCAGAGCTGGTGAGTTAAAGGAAAACACCACTTTCGGGTGTTAAATCCCCTGTTTCTGTTTTGGGAGTTGGGGGGGAAGTGGGGACAAGGAGAGAAAAGAAAAAGGGACCCAAGCTTTCCCAGCAAGCTTAACCAGAACGTAGGGATGTGCTCTCCCAGCCACAGCTACGTGCATGGCAACCCCTTTGCTCCTGTCCCAACCACAATGTGCTGGCTTTACAAGAGGGGATTTTGCAGGTGCTTCACAGCGAGAGCAGGGACAGAGGGACGACTAGCTTGTCCTTGCCCTCTCCTCCTCCTGCACCTCCTCTCCCTGGAAGCTCTCCTTCCTGCCCGGCCTGAACCATGTATCCATCTGACAGAGGACAAAACATGTTTCACTTTTTTAAAACTTTTTTTCCCTTTTTTTTTTTTTTTTGAGAGAGAGAGAGACAACCTCCATAGTAAAACACAGCAAGGAAAAAAGCTTGGAGTAAAGTCATTTGACAGCCAACCTGGCTTCCAACAAGTGAACAAGGAACGGCCTCTCCACAGAGCGAGCTGCTAAATTCTGCCTGGAAGCACCACAAAATGGTTTTCCACACCCGGTTACTCATGTGCTCAGGAACTATTTTCTCCCTATCTAATCATAAAAACAAGGAGGCCAGTGATAACACGTTTTTTCCAGTCACCAGAGAGCTGAGCTCAGCTTTTGGTTCAGATGGCTTCTGTTCTTTCCCTCCTTCCCTCCTGCCTCTGGCGCCTTTTTACATCCCCCCCGCTGTGTTCACCAGACGGTCCATAGCATCATATGCAGCCATCCAAGCCGTGGGTCCTCAGTAGTGCAGGGAGATGAGCTTCCATATCCATCCATCCTTCGGGAGCCCATTCTCGTTTCCAACCTTACTGCTGACAAGCAAATCCTTTACCTGGGTCTAGTGGAAATTAACGTGCCCAAGTGTCTGGGCCATCACGTCCCTGGACATGCAGCCAGGAGCATTCCAGAGGAGCCAAAGATGGGAAGGAAACTCTCATCAATCCACATACTGGGTCCTTCCTAAATAAGGTATGTCGACAGACTGTATTATCCGTCCTGCAGTACGCTCTTCAAAAATGACAATCTGCAGAAGACAGGGATATACAGGTTATATATAGATAGATAATTCCCTCATACAAAGGCTGAGTTACTCTAAATATTTTTAGGAGGAACAGGCATGCAATCACAGCAGGGGAAGGAAGCCTCATTTACAGAGATCAATCAATACAGTAACTATGATTTTTCTTCAGCACCACATGATGCAGAAAAGGAACCAGCATCAAATTGGGTTTGTCTGGATTCTGAACGGGATGCACTGTGTTGAAGTTTGGCTGCTGTCCCCGGCGCATCCTAACGGCTGTCAGAGCCACAGCCAGGCTCAGAGCAGCACCTTCCCTGACTTCCACAGATCTTGGGAGAAAACAGGTCTCCTTCTTCTCTCTTGCCCTGGTTTTCAGCTAGAGGGAGGTAATTATTGTGCTGTACGTGCCTAGGTCTTTGGGATGTGACTCGGGGCATTTAATAGCACAGAGCAGTGGAGAGAAATCCCACCCCAGTTTCTCACCTCATTGCTCCCTTTCCATAACCAGGGCCCAGGAAGGTAGAGCGTTTCCTGAGGTCCAATCTTCCAGTAGCGGCCCAGGTTCTGGCCGTTGACAAACACAACTCCCTTTTCCCAGCCCTGGAATCGAGACCAAACAGAGAATTACTGGGGCAGCATCCCCTCAGGAAACCAAGGTGCTTTTGTACCTGCAGCCTTTCAGGCCCTTTTCTGAGGGCTTTCTGCTGATGTGCTCTGCACAGCTTCCCTGCAGCAGCTCTGCAGGGTCTGTATCACACGTTTCCTCATCAGGATGGCTACCAGCTGAACAGGGCTACCCGCCAGCTTGAGAAGACTCCTTCACCCTCAGAATGATTCTCCTTCTCCAAGTCGAGAGGAAGACTCTGCACCAGAGCTACTACACAAGTGTCTCTCCCAACCAGCTCTTGAAAAATCTCGAGCAGGACAAAAATAAGGGGGAAGAAAACTCGGCCTTGCCTGTAGCTTCAAGAAAGTGTCCTGTGGCTGATGCTCTATCCACAGCCTCCCCCGGAAAAAAGCTGGACCAACGAAGTAATCCGGGACTGTGCTCCATCCGGCAGCGTGCCGCAGGCTGCAAGGGAATGAGCACAGGGTTCACCTCAAAGCCCCCAACAATCCCTTTTGCTCCATCCTCCTGCGTGGTGGCTGTAAGCTGCCCCGTTTCACTGCTACCGGTAACTGATGGCAGCATTGATGCATCTTGGTTTTGCCTGGGCTGGGCAGTGCCCCTGCTTTAACGCTCCTCACCAGTGATGTTCTTCCACAAGCCTCTGCTCAAAGGTTCCACCAGTTATTACCCTGTTAGTAAGAACCCTTTGCACACCCCCCAGCACCTGCTATGACCATCCACAGACATTTCAAACCCGAGACTCTTCTGGCTCTTAAAGGCCATTTTAGCCTAACAGGGCCCCTGTCCCCTTCCCACACAGAAGGTGGGAGCTGTGATGTCTCTGGTTACTTGCTGGCATCAACCACACAACCAAAAACAGTCTCTCTGGATCGTGGCCAGAGTCCATCAGGCATCTGCTGCCTTAAACGTTCCTAAGGTTGTCTCCATCTCCTAAGAGAGGCTCTGTGACTCGCCCCTGCCAGATTTCTGTTTTCAGTCTTTGCTTTAATTTGGGAAAGTAACTTAAAAGAGAAGCAGCCATCTGGACGAGTCACTGTGCTATTAGTAGCTCCCTGGAATTAAGCTGCTCAACCCATCGGCTGCATTGCTGCTCTGAGGACAGGCACAAGCTTCTCCCAGGCCCAGGTGTGCTGGGACCTCCAGGTAAGCTACACTTGTACTGACCCTGCTGTACAGCCTGTGAGGAAACCTTTACACCCTCCACAGTGGAACTGCCTTCCCCTGCCCCCCAAATAACAGCGTGGAGGAAGCAGCACCATGTTCTGCATGATGTTGGGCTGAGGCATCAGCAAGGAACTTCCTGGTGCAGAAGTCTTCCTACCTAGTGTTGCCCTTCCAATCCTTAACCACTACCTGCTGGATTCTGTGCTGCTGGCAAACTGCTTCAAACGAGGCAGAAAAACACTGTAAACCCCACAAACCTTTTCATGAAGGCAGGTTTCATGTCCAAACTGTAAATCTTGAAGTTCCTCAAGGGGGTTTTATTCAAGAAGACGTCACCAATTAAGCCTGCAAGAGCAATGGGGGTAATGAAGAGTTGAAAAACAGCTAAAGCTGATAGATTTTCCTATTTGAAGGCGAGGAACAGCAGGAGATGGAAAGCAGCCATGATCTGCAATGGAATTAGAGTCCATATGGTCCCAATGCTCATCCAGATTGAGTGGGGAACAACAATACTCTGCTTTGGCCTCTCTGCTCCCTCCTTTGCTTCAACTCACCAAGCCATCAAACACCCTCCAAGCAGGAGCCACTGCTGGGACGTGCACAGACAGAGCTTTGTCATTATTGCTGGGTTTAGCTAGCTGTCTGTGTACAGGGCTTGTTTGAGAGCTGATGGGCACAGCACAATCTACTGTGGGCAAGAACTACTGCTCAGTCCTGACCCGGTGCTTTCCCTCCAGGGATCTGAAGATGCCTTAAGTAATTTACCCTTAGGGCTCTTGTTAGATGAAGTTACTGCCTTGAGTTTTAAAACGTTGGGATCCTGCAACATCAGATCCCCAGGGGAAAACACAGATCAGAAGAGGCATTTTCTTCCTCTCCCCGCAAGGTAACACACTCACAGAGCAATGGAACAGGTAGGTACCCCTAGCATTGCTGAACAAATGGAAAGCAGATCAGGGTTCATGGATGGCCTTGGGTTTAGCTGCACCCCTATAACACGAAGAGGCCCTAACACAAGCCAGTGAGAAGCTGCTAGTCTTCATCCACAATTGCTCCAGGCTACCAAGCCCCCTCCATCACCTGCTTCCCACTGACTCCCAGCTGGTAGCCCTGGCTAGAGCTACAGTCTCTGTGTTGGGTCCCTGGGGTGGTTCTGTGCTCCACACAGGTTCTAGGGTGTTTCAACTCTGAGAACTACCTCAGGCAGTCTGAGGAGGAAGAACATAACTCACCTTTCCTCTGCTCGTTCAGTGCCAGGCCATAGTTGACACGACCACGGTTCTCTACCAGGAGTCTCAGCTGCCTGAAGCCCTGTAACAAACCACCCAACCAAAAGGAAGAGCATCAGCTGGACCATGTGCTGCATCGGCCATAACACTGGGTTAACAGAGGTCAGTAGTGGTGGTTGAAGAGGGAAGGTGGCACCTGTACCTCTGGCAGTCCCTATTTTTCCGTTTACTTTAGAGCCCTGGGTTATGGGGCAGGTCAGCATCCCTGGACCCTTCAGCTGACAGCTATGCTGCTGCTGGTTTTGGCTATTTTGATCTCGCCCTCAGAGCCAGGAATGGAGTTTGACATAGCACAGGCTTATGTCACCAAGTCCCAAGGACAGTGAGGATACCCACCCACACAGCTCCTCCTAGGAACCATACACGTGCCACCAACACACTGCTCTTACTGCCAACATCTCCAGGGTGAGTAAGACTGCCCTCAGAGCTAGAGATACATTCCCCTTCCTTTCTTCTGAGGCCTGATAGCCCTCAAACCACCTTAAAACCTGCTCTGTGCTAAGGGCACAAACCAGGTACCAGTCCTTGATGCCTGCAGCATGCAGTGAAACATGAAATGGTGCTTCATTAGGGCAGTGCACCCCGTCCCCATGACAGGATGGCTACCAGCTACTGCGATGGCCTGGGTGGGAGGTGCCTTCTGGAGAGCTGTGCCTCTCTGGCGGTGCTTCTGCTACCCACAAGCTGTTGCTGCAAGCAGTGTCCAGTTAGTTACCTGTCCCTCAGGCAGGGAGAGCTCCACTGTGTTGTAGTCCAGCTCACCGACATACATGGTGTTAACAAACACCTGCAGAACAGAGCACGAGAGAGGAGGGCAGCTTCCATCAGTTATGCGGTGCTTAGGCTGGGAAGTTGTATCTGGGGGAGGAAACTGGCTCTACTCGAAACTAGGACCCCATAACCACATCACAGGTTCAGTCTGGGGTTTGGGGGGGAAGGTACATCACAACATTTCCCAGAACATTCAATGTGCTGGTGTCTAAAGAGACCATCTTAAGGTGTGGCAGGCTGGAACCTCAAGCTGCCATTTGGTGACGTGGTTTAGTTACTAATATGGGGATGGTCGGGCTGGATGCTCTTGGAGGTCTCTTCTGACCTAACAATCCTGTGCTGCACGTGTGATAAGCCCTGGGGTTTAGCTGAGAACTAGAAAGAGCAAACCACGCTGCTAAGCCGAGACTTCCCGTTTCCCACCACAGCTGAGCGGTTCCCTGCTAGCTGCCAGGGCGTTGTGGAGTTAGCCAAAGCTGCCTTCTGCTCCTTACCTGTGCTCGGTCACGGACGTGGTCCCTTGTGTGGAGGTGTCCACCCCCGAATATGACCGTCTCGTAGAGCACGTACCCGTAGGACTGCCCGCTGCTCTCGTTTAGGCGCAGGTTCTCCATGTTGATGGGAAACTCTGACTTAACGGGCTGCAGAGGAGAAAGAAACTTGTGGGCAGGAGCAGCCTCCCAGCACCGATGGTCTGAGAGAGGTGTTCCACTCTGCCGTGGGCTGCATTTCTTCTCCTGTCACTCCCCAGAGGTCTGCTCCAACCCGAATCGCCTCCTGACTCTCCGAAAGCTACAGCGATGAAGGCAAAGCACTGGAAAAGGAAGCTGAGGAGATGCAGAACTGGGATTCCAGAAGCAGCAGGAGGAAAGGTGAGATGTGAGGTCTGCCTCCTTTGCGCACCCCTGACCAAACCTTCCCCATCACCACCCTCCTGGGGCGACGGGGCAGCACTGCTTGCTGCCTCTGCTGTGATGTCTTTTGCTGCCAGGAGCACTAAAACAGGCAGTACCTGCAGAAGAGCCGGTAGCACGTCCCAGAGAGACACGTACTGGTGCAGCAGGATGGCGCCGTACGATGCCTTGCTTTCAATCATGGGAGGGAGAGGCAGAGGCTGGCCTGTGATGGGAAAAGAAAGGGAAAGATGGAACAACCCTTCTGGATGCAAAAGCTAATGCAGATTTATGCCCCTCTGGGCCTCCCCACTCGGGTTGGTCTTTCTGGTGAATCAGAGTGCCCTGAATCTGCCACAAGAGAGCCCTGAAGCAGGCAGGACCTGCCCGACCCCAGATGAGATGGACGGTAAGATAACACAACCACGGTAAGCTACAACCAGTGGGGTTTCCTTTGGATTGGCACTTCCTTCCCCATAGCCAGCACACGCTTCCTGGCAGTGACTAAAGCTGCTACCTGCCTGCTGAGTGCAGATGAGGCACCTTACATCCCCAGTCCTCCCTCCCACCCTTTGGAAGAAGGCCCCAGCCAGTCAACCAAGCAGAGCCCCAGCAGGAGGAAGGGCTGGCTCACGTGAGTTTCTGGTCTCACACCATCATTAGAGCAGTATTCTGCTGCTTGGGCTAATAATTACCAATGATCGTGCTGAAGAGCTGTCGGAGCTTGAAAAACTTGGATGTATAGTCTCCAGCCTCTGTCAGCACGGCATCGTAATCTGAAAAAGAAGCACGTGTGTCTTGAAAGGCTCTGGGACAGCTGGTACCTGCACCTGGAAAGAAGAGCCAGCATGGAGGGAACACAGAGCAAAGCCACCACCCATGACTTCTATTCCCAGGTCAGAATGACGGGCTGCCTCCCCATACTGGAAAGGGTCTGGAAATGGGAAGCTCTAATTTGAGCCCCCATTTAGACAGGCGTTTGCTAGGTTGCAGCTCAGCTCTCCCTGACAAAGTGGTTCTACCCATTGTTTCCTGAGGCAGCGAGAGACAACTCACCGTAGCTGGTGACATCAGACTTGTACTCGTCGGCCTCCAAAGCTCCGTTCATGAAGCCAAAGTTGGTGCCTCCATGAAACATGTAGAGATTGATGGATGCTCCTAACTTGAGGATGCTGGCCACAGTGTTCACCATGTCTGTGAAGGAAGGACAGTGCCAGGGAGGCCACAACCAGCCAGTCCTGCCTGCCTCCTCCCAGCAATCTGTGCTGCAATGGGTGTTCTGCCCTCAGTGTGGGCAGCGCAGCCACCAACACTTATTAACACATGCAAACAAACCTCTCCAGGAGGTGAAGAGGGACCAAGCTCAAGCAGGTGCTTTGCTTTGGAGCAGAACAGTTGTGAGGACTACTTAGCCAGGCTCCCAAACCCAACACACCACTGACCCAATCTCAGTGACACCCGCAGCAGGGTAAGAGAGCTGCTAAAACCTTCAGTGCTTCAGATGCTCCAGAAGGTGCCATCCCAGCTGACAGCACGTGGTGCTCACCGTCTGCATCGAAGACATAGTGAGGGCCACCCCAGTTATCAAACCACCCGGTCCAGTACTCCATCACCATCTTTGGCTGATCTCTCTGTACCAAAACACAAGCGAAGAGCTAAAATGGAGATGGGGCAGCCTTGCACTCATCCTGTTTTTCTTTGCCCTGGAGGAAAACATTTCACAAGAGCACCTTCTTCTCAAGCCAGCACTTCAACACCCCACAAACAAGGAGCTCTGAGGAGCAAGGAACGAGATGCTGTGGGTCAGCAATGCCTGGAATGGGCCAGCGAAGCAGCACACCAACACAGATGCCACGGCACACAACCAGGGCAACGCCAAACTGTTCTGGTGGATGTTGTTGAAAAGACAGCCTGTCCCCGTTCAGCCTCTGCTAGAGACACACATTTATAACTGTCTGCTTTCCAGCTACGCCGCTGCCAGCCGGGGTGTGCAGGTGCACTGCAGCCAACGCTTGCCAAGGTAGGGCTAGCAGACCTTGGCAGTTTAATGCCTTTCTAATGCTGCACATGGAGTTGGCAGGGAAGAATCAGCCTTTGCAGGGATTAGGCCTTTATTAAAAAGGCTCTGTGCACTGAGCAATCGCTGCCTGCTCGGCACTGCTCACCAGCAATTCTGCTGTTACTCGGTGGCGCCTTCTCGTGCCACACGAGGCGGCTGGGCTACACGGCATGGTGGAAACTCATGTTTCCCTAGGAGAAGACAACCACAAGCACCTGTAGCAACCTAACTGTTCCGGGTCCAGCCCTTGGAAAGACACATAGCCGATCCATCCCCACTAAGCTAATCAGAGAGGGAGTTCCATCAGCCTCCGGAATAAAAGAGTGCGACAAGGAGAAGACACCACAGCTTCCTCATCCTTCCAAACGTGAGCGACAGGCTTCCTACCATGCAACCAGCACACAGCCAAGGAGAAGTGGCTCTTATTGGGCTGTGCTCTGCTCGCTGGCAGGGTTTGGGGAATTGTGTGAGACCCAAGGCAGGGGACAGCACATGCAGCACGGCCCCTGGGGCCTGCATGGGAAAGGAAAACAAACTCAAGTGGCAGGATTTGGCGGTCAGCAGGGCTTCCTTCCACAGCCCAGGCAAAGGGAAGACACCAAGGGGGAGATGAGGAGGGAACCAGGTCACAGCCAAGGGTGCATGCTGGCTGTTCACATCTTTCCAGGCTGACACGTGGAGTGGAAGGAGCAATGGGGAAAGAAGACTGCCTACTCCTGTGCCACCCCTGCTCTGCTCCCAGATGGATCTGGCCCTATGAGAAGGAAGCCCAAATATTCGTTCAGACCCCCCCACCACACCCAGACTGGCACACAAACCCAAACCAGCCTGTCAGTGATTCATCTCTAGAGCTGCCCTGGAAAACCTAAGCGAACAAAGTTTTGTCTGCATCCTACCTGCACTGTGTCCAGGTACTTCAGTATCCCTGGCTCCAGCTTCTGAAAGTTGACAGTGGCCAGTGCTGTGGGGGAAAGAAAAAGATTGTATTAATCTACACACACACACATAAGGTTTAGGGCACCATCTCCTTGGGCATCAGCCCAGCACAAGCTCAGGGGCAACTGGAACATCTTCTGGACCACCAACACACCCTCCTCAGCTGTTGCCTCAGGTCCCTCTGCAGCGGAGCACCAGACCAGCTCCTCCAGGAGTTCAGAAGAACCTACAAATGCTTCTCAGAGGGAAGGCAACACACTGCCCACGAGCAGAACACAATCTCAGAATCGCTGCCTCAGTTTTCAACTCCAGTATGATGACTTCTCTTCCCTTAGTGTGTTTCTACAGTGGATTTTGTTTCCCCTCTGCTCATGCTTTCACAAGCACCTTGCTGCCACACCACTTCAAGCCCCAGTCGCTCCACATGTCTGACAGCTCAACGTGTTGGCTCTAATGAGCAGATCGTTATGACATCTCAGAGGCAAATTGGTCTCAGGGAGCTCTCGGCATGCAACATGCCGGAGGAGACAACTGCCACCAAGAAGGAGCTCCAAGGCAGTAAACACTCGGGCAGAAGATGGTGAGGCATTGCCCTGCCAGCCCTGCTGCTTTCCAGCAGGGAGAGAGTGACTCAGTGTGGTCACGGCTGAAAACTGCTGCATGCTGAAAGGAAAAACCTCACTCGAGAAGCCCAGGGTACTGGTGAAGGCTCGTGGGCTTCAGGCTCACTGTCACACAGTCAGGTAAAAACAAGAGGAGGGGACAACGGGAGGGAGAAGCCTCTCCCTTTAATCATCTCTGCTGCTACCACTGTGTTAGCACCTCACGGTGACCAAAAAACCACACTAAACCTTTCTGGGAAGGGATGGGGTTTGCTCTGTGCACCCAGTGCCCAGCTAAGGGGTCCCTCCTCTGCAGCTGAAGCTCCCACCATGGATGGGCAATGCCAAATGGGTGCAGTGGGGCAAGCGAAGCTGGATGCGCATCCCAGAGAAAGAACCCGGTCCCACCTTGCCCTCCTGCAAGCACTCACCTCCTTCCACTAAGCCAAAGGACAGCCCGTTCTTGTTGTCCGAGGTCATCAGCATTTCCACAATCCCTCTGTTCAAGAGGGCCTAAATTAAATAGAAGAAAAGCCATCATGTTAACAGCCCGGGTTTAGTACTCAGCAGGGGACCCTTCTCTCCCTTGGGGCTGGTCTCTTATGCTCAACAGAACGGGGGCTGCCCTTCCAAAGAGGGGTTCAGAAATCCTAGCAAGCAAGCCCCTCTTTTCACCTGCACCCACGCTGGAAACCAGTCACTTCTTCAGCTTCGAGGGGGCTCTGGAAACAAGCCTGTGGGCTGTCTGTTCTAAAGCACTGGCTGTAAAGGGGTGATAAAGCACATCAGCTCAGGTGCACCACATGTGCCTGCCCACAGCAGACTCAAGTTCTAGAGAAGTGTTAACATGCTGACTTTAAAGCCAAGCTCAGTTTGGGGGTCAAGAGAACATCCTGGTTAGTTTCTCATCCTGCTGGGACTAAATTGATGACTGGGCTGGTATTTGAGGCAGCTCAGGGAACTGGAATTTCTAACCAAGCCTGCAAAGAAACAGCTATGGGGCGCTGCATTGTGCCAAGCTGGCTCCTTTCTACTGCTGGTGCAGACTGGAGAGGCAGAGGAACGCAGCACAGCACTTCAGGGTGCAGTGGAGATGCCAGGAACAGAGAGGGCGTCCGAGGCAGATGCATGTGTGTGCTCAGCTCATCCCAGCTCACATATGTGATGCACCCACTTGGGGCTCAGACAAAGGCACCACACCCAAAAGAGCAAAAGAAGGACAGGGATTTCAGGTTTGGGGTGAGTTCTGGTTTGTTTGGGGTTGGTTTGTGGCTTCTTTTTTTTTAATGGACATATTAATTCCAGGAAGATTGCAACATCATCGTGTCAGCCAGATGCAGATCTGAGTTCATCCACTTGCCACACAGTCAAAGCTCACCCTGAGCTCCACCTCACGCCGGATCCCACTCTGACCAAAAAGGAAGCCCTTCAATCCCGCTTTCCCACATTTTTGCCTTTAACCACTGCTCTATACTTCCTCAGATGCAAAGCACACGCCGCAACCGGAACGTGATGGAGCAGCACTGCAGAAAGGCACCCACAGGCCTGGCCAGGAAACATTCCTTGTTCTGACAGGCCTGCAAGCATCACGAGCTCCTTCCTCGCCCAGGCACGCTGCTCGGCTGCAACGGCTGCTCCGTGCCTCACTCCTCCCCTCATGCTTGATGGGGAGGGAAAGCCTTTCCCTAACGCCTGGACTAGCAGGAGACAGCTCCTCCAAGGCCAGCTATGCACCCCAGCCACTCCCCCAGTTCCCTACCACCCTCCTTCTCTGGAAGTTGTAAGAGGTATTTGGAGGGTCATATGTCACCTCTTCCACTCTGGGAAGAGAGATCACAGGAAACGCAGCCAGATTATGCAGCAATGCTTCTAAGGCTTCCTGAAGCCATGCTCAAGAGTTACTCAGGAGAAAGAAAAGACTGCAAGGAGGGTAGTTTACAAGGTGAATACCACAGAAACGTGCCAGCATTACCATTTTAACGTAGGTCATGTAGTTCGGGTCTTTGGCGTAGGAACCATATTCGTTCTCCACTTGGACGGCAATGATGGGGCCTCCCCTCTTGTACTGTTGGGAGCAAAAGGGGAAGTTTCTCACCTTGGTTGCTAACCAGAGGGACTGAAATCACTACGACCTGCTCATGCTCCTCTGTGCAGCCAGCCCTCGCTTGTGGGTTGAGGCACTGTACTTGCCTGAAGAGGGACGACGATAGGCATTAGATGGTCAAAATAGGCATCCACAGCCTCTGTGAAGCCCTTGTACGTTGTCCTCAGCTGCATCTCTGGGTCTTGCAGTAGCCAGCTATGAGAAAAGCAGCAAACAGACACTACTCAGAGCCTCCTGTCCGGCCACGGCAGCCAGAGGTACCACCACCAGCCAGCACATCTGGGCAGGACTCATCTCAGTTGCTCCACATCACCTGACTCAGCCTGCAGTGCAGGAGTGGACCACATTGTGAGTCAGTGAACAGCACCATGGGTACCGCCCGCACTGTTAAAGGAGTCTGGGCCCTGCCCCTTCTCTTTGTTCTGCCTTTTGGGTCTAAGCTACTTTCTTACCATCCCAGTGGGATTTCAAGGGCTAAACTTGTCTCTGTAAGGGCTCCTCTGCATCCCCGAGGGCACCTCATAACACCCCAATCATCACTGGAAATGAAGCTGCTGGCAACTGTTCCCATGGTTTCTGCTGCTGCTTGGCAAGACTCAGCTCAGCAGCTTGGGGTGAGCAGAGCAAAGGGGAGTTTGTTCAAGGGCGGCACAATGCTGTGCTGTTACAGCTCCCTCGTCCCCAGTGATGTCAGGCATCTCCATGGAGGCTTAACACTCCACGAAGGTAAGGAAAACAAGCGGTATGCAACCTGGCCCTGGCTCCTCTGGGATCTAGTAACCAGGCAAGGCTCAAGGACGACGTGTCCACATCAGCTCTGGAAACCTCTCTGCAGTGAGCTGTGTGCTTCAGGAGAAAATACAACAGGAGGAGGGCGGAGGAGTTACGGTCTCTGTGACACCAGCGTGTTCCAGCAGGACTTTTACAAGGGACCTGAGGCCAGGAGAAGTCTTGAGTGAAGCTCAAGCATCACTGCCAGCATTGTACCCACAGCTGGAAGCGCTGGAGCTGATGGGTTCCCCTGGTCCTGCTTCCTCACTGTAACCACTGAGCCATGACACAATTACTGTGTTAAAGAACAACCGCTCAGGACCGATTCTGGGTCCAGGCTTACAGCCCACACTGCTGGGGAGAGCTCAAGAACCTACTCAGTCCTTCTCCCACCTTGCCTGCTCTGGCAGGGCGTTGGACCCGATGATCTCTGGAGGTCCCTCCCTTCCAACCCCTACAATTCCATGAAATTAACGTTCTCATCTCGCAGCCAGGCTGTTTGAAGTCCCTGGAGGGGCTCATCTGTCCCGTCAGAGGCTCCTTCTATGGACCCAAGCACACACCTCAGCCAAACCACTCACCTGGGCAGGCCACCAAGGTCCCATTCGGAGCAGATGTAAGGTCCAGGGCGCAGGATCACCCAGAGTCCGTTTTTAGCTGCCAGTGACAGGAAGGCCCTGGAGATCCAGAGAGCTCAGTTACTGTCTGACCGTGGAGTCCTCGCTCCATGCACACCTCATGCACCGATCACCATGAAGCTGAGCTACTGGAAGGTGCAGTAACCACACTAAGTCTGCAGGGGAGGGTGCGGGGGCCTCTGTGGCCCAGTCAAGGCACAGACTTTGCTTCAGAAGCTGGAAATGACAGCTTAGAACCACAGAACGCTTTGGGCTGGAAGGGACCTCAGGGATTGTCTAGTTCCAACCCCCCCACCATGGGCAGGGACACCCTCACTAGACTGGGTCACCCAAAGCCCCCATCCAGCCAGGCCTCGAACGGCTCCAGGGATGGGGCTTCCATGGCCTCTCTGAGCACCTTGTGCCGCGTCAGTCTCTGCCCTCCCCTCACACCAGGAGTGCCGAATAACAGCACTGTCTGCCCCACGTACTCGAGATCCAGGTTTCGCATGAAGTCAAACTTCCCTCTCTCTTGTTCGTGAAGGTTCCACGGCACGTACCTGCAAGGCAGAGGTAGGGCAGTGGGGGGGGGTGGGGAGAGCTGGGATGGGCACTGCTTTTGTGTGGCACAGAGAAAACCTACACGCTGCTCCCTTTGTCAGTGGGGAACAGACCCAGTGATCATGGCATGTACGCGCAGCAGGCGCCTTTCTGTGCTGCCTGCACCTCTCTCCCTGACAGGCCCTTGCTTTGCTGCACTCCTTCCCTGCACTCTGCTGGATCAGAGTTTCTCACTGTCACCAGATGTGGCCCCTCTCCAAGCCTGGCTTTCCCTCTCCAAATCCTAGTGGTTTCTAAATCCCAGACCTAAGGAGTGGCCTTTTCAGAGCCTGGCCCTTCCCCAGCAGCTCAGCTTTACTTTCCCAGGACATCTGACAGGAGCCTGGTCCAGGCAGCATTTGAGGATCCTGTCCTGTGTGATGGTTAACCCCCTCCTTCCCTTCAAATCCCTCCCACTCTTCCCTCTCCTCATGGTGACCACAGAAATAGATGGCGATGGAATTAATCGTGCCAACCACTCCAGAGGAGGAGAGAGGCAGCAAGGTACAAGCAACAGACCCAGGGAGCGAGGGCACTTACGTGGTGAGGGTGTTTAAGCCACAGGCTTTCATCTTGAGCATGCGGTCCTCCCAGTATTCCCGGGGCACTCGGAAGTAGTGCATGGAGCCCCCAAAGATGCGGAAAGGCATCCCTTCCAGGAGGAACTGTGAGTTGGCTGTCTGCAAGCCTAGGGTCCTCCCCCACAACTGCAGTGGGATCAGCTCGCTCCAGTTAAACCTGGGAGAGAGATGAGCACCCAGCGTCTGGTAAAGGAATCCGTGCCGACCACAGAGGAACCTGTCCCTGCTTGAGAGGCAGCTTGTCCCACCCCAGCCAGGAGCAGCTCTGCCCTTCCCACTCTGTAAGCAAACCTCAGCCCTGCAGCATGTGGGCTCTTCAGAGCGATGGAAGATCCACCCAAGATGCATACTCGATATTCACCTGCCTGGGACGTCCCAAGCCACCCTGCCTCACTCTGCAGCTGCAGTGGGACCCAGCAGGCAGAGCCTGAGGAGCCCAGCTGCTGAAAACACAAGGTGGGTGAGTTTCCACTCAATATCGGCGAGCACCCTGGTAGCTTGGGACACACCAGGACTCCCTGGTCTGCAGCAGGGTGCCACAGGCTGGGTGCTCAGCCTGGAGGATGCTCAGGGGGGATCTTATCGCACTCCCTGGAAGGAGGCTGTGGTGAGCTGGGGCTCTGCCTCTTCTCTCAGATAACCAGTGACAGGGTGAGAGGGAATGGGGACAAGTTGTGCCTGGGGAGATTCAGGTTGGGAATTAGGAGAAATTCCTTCTGAGAAGGAGCGGCTGGGCATCAGAACGGGCCACTCAGGGTGGCAGTGGAGTCACTGTCCCTTGAGGTGTTCAAGGATGGATGAGGGACTTGGGGATGGGTTTCAGTTATGATATGGATGGTAGGGGGATGGTCAGACCGGATGCCCTCTGAGGGCTTTTCTGACCTTCATGACTCCGTGGTTTCCAGATCCTTGCTCCAGCAGCAGCTGCATTTCAGTATTGCTGCCTTGAATGCCTCACGGGCTCTGACACATTCCAACTCCACAGAGGGAAATAAAGGTCCCTCCCCGTGCACGGAGAAAAGCTTTTCCTCTAATTTAGAGGAAACCCCTGGATCACAGTGGCCACTCAGGAGTGACGAGGTCTGAGGTCTGCTGCTGTCATCACGAACTCACCTCTGCTGCATCCCTGCCAGTGTTCATCCTGAGCGCGTTATTCACCCAACACAGTGGAGCAGAGGTGGCTCCAAAGCACTAACCAGCCGCTGTACACACGGGCTCCATTCAGGCCAGCTCCTGGGTGCAACAGGCTGGCCTCCATTGCCTCACACCGCTCCCCAGCTCCTTCTGGCTAAGCTGAGAAAGCCTTTTACCCACCAGCCCGGCCCCAAAGCAGTGCCGCTGCCTCCATCAGATGGTCCCAGCCCTGCAGCTCTGACTACACAGAGAGGTAAGGCAACACAGCAGCTCATTCCTTCGAGACATTATCACAGCGCAAGGAATGAATTCCCATCTCGAGAAGGACCCTCCACACGTGGGGGAGAACCGTCACACTCAGAGAAGAGGGAACACCTAAAGCACCTAAATTGTTTTCTAGGCGCCGTGTAGAGCAGGTGTTAGCAGAGAGGGTGAGGACTTGGCTCACAGCTTACAGGGATCACTAACCAGGAGGAGCCCATCCTGCGACACGAGACAAAGGGACTACAAAGGAACTAAATCTACGGCTGCCAGAATGCTGCAAGGTTCCAGGGGCTGGCCAACAAGCACAGGGGTACCTGTAGAGCACAGCATTCCCACAGGGCTCTGAGGCAGCCGGCAGCAGGCATGGGTAATACCTGGAGAAGGAAGTCTGCATTAGATAGCGCTGCCCACAGCTCTCGCCTCCGCTTACCGTCACACCAGCTACCCAAAAAAGTGGCGCTGGGCAAGGGGGGAGTACCGCATCCCGCTCAGAAGGGGTAACAGCACAGCTTCTGTGAAAGATGCAGAGAATACCCGTATTTAAGGGGCAGCTGCCCAAATGGGAACAGGACAGGGGAAAAGGCTCCCCTGAGCAAGATGCTGGGTCCAGCCAGGGAGCGCTAAGGTGAGGCTGGGAAATGGCAGCACTGCTCCAGAGGAATCAGTCTGGATTTCAGCAACAGCTCCTGGTCCACAGGCAGGACATCCCACGGCTACCTGCCACACCCCACCCCCCATGCCACTAGAACTACATCTTGCTCAGAGTGAAGCTTCTGCCAATGAGACCCAGAATCCACAGCTCTCTCTGCTGCTGCGGCTCAAGGAGGGGGACCAGGGGGGCAAGACCCTGGCCAAAAGCTCAGGGGGGTCTGAAGACACAAAACTCTGATTCTTTTTTTTTTTTTCCCAAGATGATGTGGGGAAACACTAGCATCTCCAATTGCTTTCAGAAGCGACGTAAAGCCTCATGTTGCCCCTGCACTGCTTACCCCGGTGCCAGAAGGGAGGCTGTGCTCAGGAGGCATACACGGCTGGATAAAAATAACCAAATCACTTAAGCTTATCTTTGTAATCCTGGGCATAACTTAGCTGGCAAGCTTCCATCAAGTTTCCTACCTTAAAACTCCCCAGCCCTGGTGTTTTGCTCTCACCAAGGACCGGTAAGAAGCTCATGGGTTCCCAGGATTTTCAACCTGGATATCCTGAAACCCACGTCTGGCTCCAAGATCTGTCCAAGGGACTTCTAAACAAACACTTCTGTGACTCAGCAGGGCTTCATCCCTTTACCCTGAGCTGGATTTCCCCAGCTCAAAGCCCACCTGTGCTCTGCACTCCCACTTCAGAGCAACCCAGATGTTTTTTTTTCCTCGTGTCTATAATGACAGCACAGCTTACAAGGAAGCTTTTTATATCCTTTTGCTAAAGGTTACTGGACTAATGCATCTCTCAGTGGCCATTTTCTCCCTGCTTCAGGAAAGCCTGGGGGGGGGGGGGGGTTGGGGGGGGGGAAGAAAAAACAACAAAAGCATTAGATAGCCAGGTTAGTCCTTAACGAAACGGGCTGTCTGCGTAGGACAGAAGTTAGAAAGGTGGGATTAACTGCTAAAGCAGTTAGCTGCATGAGGGCATTCGTGCTGGTAAGACAAGAAAACCCAGCTGAAGTCCTCTCTGTGTGAGTTTGGTGCTGGGCTAACATGCAGACGGCAGAGAAGGCAAGTGGAAACAGGAGGGAAAAGGCACAAAGCCCATTCAACCTGCCTTGCCAACGTTGAAGGACACACTCTGGGGGGGCAAGGGGCTTTGTAGCTAAGCCCTGAGCCCGACTTAGCCCTGTCTCAGAGGGCTCTGTGGTTTATTCTGGGCAGGGAAAAGTGAAAGCGTTGAGCTGCCTTGCAGGAACCGAGGTCCCGTGCGGGTCAGACAAGCCCCAGGTCTGTGCTCAGCACGGCTGGGGTAATGATCGTGGTGTTTCATGGCACAGTTTAGCCTCAGGTGACATGGGCCAGGGGGACAAATGTGGGGGAACCAATGGCCTTGGTGCTTTGGAGATTGCTGCTACAGGAGACCAAAGTTCCCCGCTTTTATCTGCAATAAACCTTGGCTAAGGACATACGTGGCACGAGACCAGAAGGAATTTCCTTCTCCTTAAGCCAAGCTCTACCCAAGCTCTTCCACAGCCCCCACGGATCGAGTAGCTTCCCACAGTGAATCTAGGAGCACCTAATGAACTGTCTGAGCTATGAAAATAGTAAACAACTGCACCTCCCCTGAGTAAAGAGCATCTCTGTCGGGGGCCGGGGAGCTGTCAGGGACGGGGGAGTGTCTGTCTCTGGGCATGGATGGCTGTAACATGCATCCCGCTCCGCTGGGGATGAAAAGCATCGCTCCCCCGAAGCGAAGCCGAGCTAAAGCGCACGGGATCGCAGCCGGGGCCTCAAATAACTCCTGGTTCCCACACGACTTGGGCCCGCAGCGCCGAGCCGGGGCCGGGAGAAGGCAGGCAGGCACGGAGAGGCGCCCGCCGCCGCGGCCCCGGTGCCCGGGTACCAGCCTGGCCCGGAGCGAGCGGGGCCGGCAGCTTCGCGGACCGGGAGGGTTATCTGACGGGATGATCGATTGGGGAACGCGCGTCGGGCCGCCCGAGCAGCGGTGATGCGAGCAAGGGACGGTGCTAGCGCGGGGCCCGGCTTACAGCGACCGGGAGCCGGCCCCTCCTCGCCCGCTGTCGCTCGGGGCGGGAGCGGAGCCGTGCGAGGGGCGCTCAGCCCTCGCTCCCGCCCCGCTCCCACCCGGGGATGCTCTGCCAGCGCTGCGCTGCTCTGTGCCGCGACTGCGCCCAGCCCGGGCCGCCGCCGA
>VZTU01028814.1:89450-102312 GCA_013400835.1 Zapornia atra | reverse complement strand
TGCGAGCAGCGGGCCGGGCCGGGACTTCCCTGGGGCGAGGCCGCGCCGAGCCGCGCTCCCTGTCCCGAGAGCAGAGCTCCTGCGCGGCACAGAGGGGCCGAGCGCCCTCGGGACGCTTCCCGGGCAGCTGCCCCCCCGGACCCTGCCCTGCCCTGCTGCTGCCGTCCGTCAGAGCGGGGCCGTGCGGGGCTCTCCTGTGCCAAGGGTGCGGTCCAGAGCCAGCGCCAGCGCTCGCACTGATGGAGGAAACGGCCCAGCTCGGGGAGGGAAACTCATCTCCTCGCTCCGCTGTTCCCTCTCCCGGCTACCGACGCTCTTCTCGGCGTGCCCGGCCCGGCAGTAACTCTTCCTCCTCCTCCCTTCCTTCAGCAGGTGCCTCTCAGCTAAGAGACCATCACTGAAAGCAACCGGAGATGCCTTGGCCGAGCAGGAAGAGAGAGAAAGGAGCAGGAGCAGGTCTGTGCCGACATCCTGACTTGCTTAGCATCCCTCGCTCGAGGTCCCAAGCGATAGTGAAACTACCGACAGCCCCCTCAACCGTTAGCCTTTCAAAGCCACAGGTCTCTGTAGGCAGCGTTTCCTCTGTACCAACGGGCTGAGCATCTGCCTGGGGCTGAGTCAGGTTGGCCAGATACTCGACAGGGACAGTGACGTACTCTCAGTGCAGGGCAGTTAAGGAAGCATGCCCACGTATGAGGAGTTTTCAGGCCCCGTGTGTTAGAGGCAGTCTGTCAGAAGGATGCCTCGTGGCAGGGAGCTGATGCAGTGCCATCTCCAAAAGGCCAAACCTTGCCCTCGAGGCAACATGTTTAAGGTGTGAGATAAAAAAGTTAGTTAGCCTCATCCTTGCTGCTCACCTGCTTAATTTGCCCAGCAAACAGTCACCTTTGATAACTTCTTACCTGGATTTTCTTTTTCTTGCTATCTGGGTTCTGGACAAGCCAGGATACAGAGCATCTCTGGTCAGGTAGTAGAGCTCTGTATCTTCACAATGGAGCCTTAGCCTGAGGTTTTCAGCCACTGCAGTCACTTAAATAGCTGGCTTTGCTGCTCAGCTTTCCTGGTCTTCACCAGACTCACCTACATCAACCTTGTCACCTGCAGCTGATTCCTCAGCTACCAATTTAAAAACAGCAAAACAGTAACCAAGTACCTGGCCTGTGAGCCATGAGAGCTGCCCTGGCTTTTCTTGTTAGCAGTTCTGTGCCTAATTACATTCGTGCACACCACACACAAAAAAACCCACCCTATCCCTCTTTTGGATGCAAACTAGACAGGGGCAAAGAAACACGGGTGTGTAATGCTGCTACCTCACCCGCAGCATCTGGGCTGCACCAAACCTCTGCTGCGGTCCAGTGCTGCTGTGTGAAACCAGCTCAGACACCTGACAGTGTTTCAGCACCTGTCCTTGTGGGAAGTAGAATGAGCTCTGTATTTGAATGGGTTTTTTTCTGCTTTCTTTGAAGATAAAAAAGAGCCTGATGCCAAAGTTGCCAAAACTGAGGAGGAGACTCGGGATAAGAAGGAAGAAGAAAAGTCCACGAAGCCTCCAGCTGGGAGTTCCAAGTCAGGATGGAAGAACTGGAAGAAGACAAAAGAGTCCGACTCTGGTGGGGAGGAAAGCAAGATAACGTATTGCCACTGGCTTCTGAAATCCGAGCCAGAGAGCAGGCTGGAGAAGGGCGTGGACGTGAAAGTAAGCACAACTCCCAGCCTTACTCAGAGAAGTGTGGAAGCTGCCAGAGAACCAGAGCCCGAATGCTGTGGTACCAGATCGGACAATTCTGGTTGTGTGCTATATTAATGCTGTCATGCTGCTGCTTCTCAAACCCCCTGGAAGTAGAGATGGAATGTTGTTCCCTTCCAGGGTGACAACCTTGGGGTTTGATCCCCATAGTAAATGAGGAAATCGGGTCCCAAGGAGGATGCTCAGTGGTTGATCATGGGGCAGCACATAATTCTGGCTGCTTTTATGCCGCTGCAGCATTCCTCCTCCGTGGAGGCTTTTCTTTAGCCCTGTGGGACTAAAACAGTGGTGCCAAGTCTGTAGTGTAACTGGAGGAGCTACAAGGAACAACGGTTTCGGTGTGAAGCTCAGACTTCCCCCTGACCTTACCCTGTCCTTTCGTTCCCTTTGGCAGTTCAGCATCGAGGACTTGAAAGCCCAGCCCAATCAGACAACCTTTTGGGATGGAGTAAGAAACTACCAGGTAAGGAGCACAGAGCAAAGATGGGATCACTGACACAGCACTAGAAGAAGAGCAGCTCTCCCCACAGATAAACACGTTTCCTTGGCAGCACTCTGCCTGCTTCTGCAGCTGGATTTTGTCAGGGTTCAACACTCCTGCCTCGAGGTCAGAGGTGGATTGGGGCTGGGTAATATTCTGCCCTGTCACCTGGTTCTAGCTCTCTATGCCTTCCAACAAGCATGTCCTTACTCAAACATCGTGCCTTGGCAGCACACACGTTTTGTTCCAGGCCTCGGGGCAAAGGAAATCCACATGTGCTGCCCCTGCTGTAGAGGATCCCCTGCCACATGTGCTCCTCCCTGTACAGGTTCTGCTCTGCCGCTGTCTGCTGACAGCTGACTGCAGTCACCTTCTCTCTCTGAAGAAGTTCCTACCAACTTCTTAACCCATGGGATCTTGCTCTTCAGCTTTGTTCCCACTTGGTTTCCTTGCAGTGTAAAACATCTGTGCATCCCTAGGAAACCTTTCCAGAGCAGCTGTGAAGCACATACACCCCCTCATCCTTCGTTCGCCTTCCCCACTGCTTAGAGCAAACCCAAGGGCTTGATACAGAGAGCTCTATGTCTCTGCTTTCCTCCAACAGGCAAGGAACTTCCTGAGGGCCATGAAACTCGGGCAGCAGGCCTTCTTCTACCACAGCAACTGCAAGGAGCCTGGCATTGTTGCCATTGTCAAGGTGAGGGTCTCTTCTGTGTGAAAAACCACTGTGTAAAAACTACTGACAGTAGTTTTTAACTGACGGGAACTTGTCTCCCCTTCTTCTCCCCTTCTGCTTCAGATTGTTAAGGAAGCATACCCTGATCACACACAGTTTGATCAGAAGGATCCTCATTATGATTCCACCAGTAGGAAAGAGAACCCCAAGTGGTCCATGGTGATGTATTAAACTAAGTACTGCTTGCACACAGAGCTCGAAACCGCTCTATTCGCATCACACTCCTGAAGCTGCTTCTGCGCTGGCCTAGCTACCTTTTTCTGGTCTTGATTGTTTTCTCTGCCTTTCCCCCTGTCTGTCCCTTCCAGAAGGCTGCTAAAATGTCTCTCCCTAACCTATCACATCTGACCTGGGTGCAGAACTCACCTCCAGGCCCGGCAGAAACCTAGCTTAGGAAAGAGATATAACCTCTTTATGCACCCTTCTCAGTCTACAGCAAAGCTGCAAGTCTGAGGCATGCTAAATTGCAGGGTGGACCCTTCACAGGCTGGCTGCACCCTGCAGCTGGAGTTTGTACTGTTTGTGACACTGCACAGGTGTGCTGCTAGGGCCCAGCACCATGATCCCTCTAAACAAGGGACCCACCAGCAGTATCTGAGTGTTCTCCTGGCCTTGGGCAAGGAGAAAGCTTCCCACCACTGTAGGACAGCATGCATCAGTTTGCTTCAGTATAAAATAGTTATCCCTGCCCTGCAAAGATCTTTGTGGCAGCTGGAGGCTGGATCCTGTCTCCAACCGTGCTCCTTCCCTGCCTGTCACTTCCCAGGTGGATGTCCAGTTTGTGAGGATGACGAAGCGCTTCATCCCCCTCTCGGAAATCAAGGCTCACCACCTGGCACACAAAGAGGACGGCGGCCCCCTGAAGAACATGATGCTCTTCGTGAGACAGCGTCTGTCCATCCAACCACTGACACAAGGTAAGAACCTTCTTCCTGGGGCTCTCAGTTCCCCGAGAGGCAGCCCTCGCCCCGAAGTTCTGCTCACGGCCTTTTCTCTTCCTTACCTTCCCCACACAGAGGAATTTGATTTTATCTTGAGCCTGGAAGAGGAAAAGCCACGCTAAGGAACTGACAGCAGCACAGCTTTGCCCAGCCCACTGACACCTCCTCCTAAACCGGTGCAGTTCTGCAGTTCCCCTGTTGGGTCGCAGCACCAGGAATGCACCCTGCGCGCTTCCAGCCGCACGCCCCCTACTCTGACACAGTTCTTTCTGCTTGTTTTTAAATAAAGCCTTTTTGAATCAGTAGCAGAAGAGCCTGCGCTTTTCTCTCCTGAAGGACCAAAGAGGTCCTGGGTCTGCCCCCCTCGAGGATGTTCCAGCACCAGATCCAGCTCCGTGTGCTCCAGAGGGATGTTTCTCAGCAGAAAGGTATCGCTCAGCTTCCAACTAGGAGGAGGAAAGGTGGATGTGCACACACATCCAGCCTCATGGGTGCCACAAGGGCCGCAGTTAGTGTCCTGTGTTGTTGCAGCCCTGACATTAGGGATGTATGAGGGGGTAAAGCTGGCCTGCTGATTTTTAAGCTACGTGGGTCTTCCAGCAGTCCAGCTTCTAGGTGGTAACACAGCTTAAAGCAAGGCCAGGAGTTTATAAAGAACCAGGAGGTTTCAGGGGGCTGTGTGGTGCAGCACAGCAGGAAGATGTCTTGATACTGTGAAAGAAAAACCCAAACCGACCCAGAGCCGGGCCAGGCACCATAAACCACATCAGACAGAGTCCTGCACAGCATGTGACAGCCAGGGCTGGCCCTTTTTAATTGGAGAGACAAAAAAACCCAGGTTTTAAAATACAGCCATTGAAAGGACGACGAATTAAGAAACATGTAAACACCGCAGAGGCTTAATTACAGGTTGCACTGCTTGGTTTAGTACTGGCACGCTCCCCTCTGCCTGGGGAGAGGGGCTGACCCGAGGACCCACCGGGACCGCGCGGCTCGGGGGGATGCGGCTGCTCGGGTAGTATCTGCCTGCACCCTGCTACCCAAACGCTCTCATCGCACCCAGAGCCGCCTTGGGCTTCCCCTCCTCTCTGAAGGCGCTCAGGACGCCAGGACCCAGGTGAACAACCATGCGTTCGGTAAAAACGGGGCTTCTTCCTAAACTGGGGGTCCACAAGTAGGGGCAGAGGGGAGCAGGGCATGGGGTGGGGAAGGACCATCAAGTGACCCACCACCCGGGCTTGTGCACCTTGACCAACCAAGGAAACCCTCCAGAAGTGCTGAGCAGCCGGTCAGTAAGTAGCTGGGTTGCTCCTGGAATGCAGAGACGTTCCACCCACGGGGCTTCTCTAATACCACAGGGCCGGCGACCGAGGGGAGAAGGATCTAGGCGGGACGGGGGGCGGGGGTGAGGGAAGCGGGGGCGGTTTGGGCTGTGGAAAGCCAGCTTGCTATCCCCAGTCTCTTAAAAGATTGCGTTATCGTTCTCCCTGCACAGAGCAGGGAGTAAAGTGAATGTCAAGAGCACCATCCGGCTTCCTCTGCTGCAGAGCTGCAGCACTCCCCACCCAGCGCCCTGCCACGGCCATCTAAAGCAAGCTTTTGCTTCGGCCTGAGGAAGACACGGCTCCAGCCCACAGCACGGCCGGCTCACCAAGGAAAAGCCACGTCTTCACTATGGCAGAGCAGCAGCACAGTGTGACGCGAGCGTTCAGCGGAGATGAGATTGTTAGTGTCCTCTACAACAGAGCAAGACTGTCCAGCTCGACTAGAAACCACAACCTTACACGTGGTGAGTAAAAGGTAACTTACTTTGGCAAGCAGAAACACACATTGATCACTGAAATACAGTAGCTGTCTTAGGACATAAAAAGCTCCCCTTCCCACCCTGGCCCTGTTCCCCCACTAGCGCTGCGTTCCCAGCAGGACACACTTCCCTTTCCCAGCTACATTTACCCGCAGGAGAGAGGCAGAGGAGAGTCATTCCAGAGCCAAAAGGAAGCCGGACAGAACCCTGGCGAGCCACAAGCTCGCAAGGAAATCCCGACACATCCCGCTTGCTGGAGCTCACACCCCATTTACTGCGGCCTGGTCGCTCCGTCTGGTAGAGGTCTCGCCACCCGCGCCCTTGGGAACATCTAAACGGGGTGGGTGTCCTCCAGACTACAGCCATCAAGTCTGCAAAGCCACATCTGACTTCCAATGGGGGAGTGATTCCCTCCTGGGAGCATTCCCGTGATTCTACGGAGCTGAAGACTAACAAGCAGCTTATTTTGGAAAAGAAAAAAACTGCACGTTCGAGTTCTCTGTTCACAGCGTACCCTCACACCTCCCTCCCTCACACCCCACCCTGACTGCAGCTCCGGCCTCAGGAAGGTGCCTCCGGAATCAGGAGAGCTAGGCCATCCTTCCAGCTGCTGCCTGACCTCAGCAGCAGGAGGCGCAGGCTGTGAGCTGCTTCCAAGACCTGCATCCACCTCCCGTCCCTACTGATCCTCACCTAGAGGCACAAGGGAGCAACCAAACACCACAGGCATGTTCTTCTGGTGCCAAGGCTGCTCCATCCCGAGGACACAGACATGGGCAGGGCAGCACCCACAGCGTCAGCCCACTCGCAAGGGAACCCCTGTATACTCCCTGCACCCCAGAAACATTCGCTGGACCCGCAACCAGAACCTATATGAGTGCAGCAACCGGAGCCTGAATCTCAGGGGTACTCGGGAGCTGCTGGAACAAGATGGGGAAGGCACTGCTCTCTCCAGGAGCCTTCCTGCCTGCCCAGCAGCACCAGGACCTTCAGCACTGACCTGTGCCACCTCCTCCTTGACACAACACAGCAGCCAGGATGCGACAGCTGCAGGGCTGAGCCAGCCACGCCGTACAACTGCCCATGACAAGGAATCCATCGCCGGCATGGAAAGGAAGGGGAGGCAGCGAGGGGAGAACGCTGAGCAATTTCCATTAGGCTGCACCTCAATCTTTGCCTCCCTCCCACCCCCGGCTACCTCCCAGCTCATCACTGCCTGGGATTTTTCCTTCCGAAGGTTCCAGAAGGGTGAGGAAAACGTCCATCTGACGCAGCTGCAAAGCATCATCTGCACCGCTGGAAAGGAGCTGTGGATCTGGCCTTCGCTTGCTCTGTCCTGTGCCAATGCCACACCGACGGGGTCCCGGGGCAAAGAGGAGATCGGGCAGCTCCGCAGCCTCCAGACATGTGCCTCAAAGCAGCCGACCCCAGAGGAATGTAGTTGATTGGGAAGCACGGAGGCACCTTCAGCTCTGCGCCACCACTTTCCAGCTCACCTCGCCCTCCCGCCCCCCACCCCCCACGAGTCCTTTGAAGAAAGGAATTAAGTCAAAAACGGGTATTTATTTCCACGAAGTCTCTGAATTGTTTCTTCTTCCTCCTCCTCTTCCTCGTGCTGCTGTCCCCACTGGCTCCTCAGCAGCTGTCCCGTGCGCGGCCTCTCACTGCCGGCCGTTGTTCTCTGCAGGCTGGCTGGGGGGCTTGGCCTCGCTGTGTGAGGATGTTCCCTCGAACCTCTGGGAAGCAATGGCTGCCTGGTGGGACATGCTCTTCCTCACAATGTCTCCTTTCCGCCAGAGCACCACCTCCTGCAGCAACACAGCCAGCACAGCCTGTCAGGGCTTGCGAGACCTCCTTCTGCCCCCACCCAGGCCCCGCGGCCAAACCCGGCTGCGGGGAGCAGCTTGCACCCACGCCGGCGCCTTCCGCCCACAGCCGTGCCAGGGCAAGTAGAGGCCTTGCAGCGTGGCCTTCCCCCAAGCCTGGGCAGGGCCCTCCTCTGCAGCACCTGAGCACGCAGAGGCAGCCAGATGGAGGTCCAGGGCAGCTCTGTCCCATGGCCCTTGCCCACTGCACTGCAGTTCCTACAGTGAAGCGCAGAAGCTCCACCACAGGGCAACAGAGAGGACCAGAAGTCCCAGGTGGGCATCTTCAACATGCACCCCCATGCACACCTCACCCCTGTGGCCTACTGCTTCTAGACCCCCTCTGCACACTCTGATTTGTCTGGTCCTTATGGATAATCCATTGAGAAAATGATACTTCCCCCACCGCCTACTACCAGGGAATCCCTGAGTCCCAGGTGACAGCCTACACCACCAAGAAGCACCAGCTCTGGTTCTCACCTGCTGCTTGAAGTAGCGCCTCTCCTCCTCATCAATCAGCACCAGGTTGAGGTAATACCGCACCGAGAACTTCTTATTGATGTCCCTCATCGTTGGAGTCAGCTCGTAGCCAGCCAGAAAGAGCCTGATGGGAATGGACTCCCCTACAAAGAGCAGAGGCAGAACATGCAGGTAAGAACTCGGAGAGCACAAACAGTTTCAGCAGGCCACAGGCTTTGTGACCGTACACACAGGCGGAGCAAGACAAGCTAGAAGATGTCAGCTCCTTTCAAAAATCAGCACATGTGGTCTGTAGCCAGACCCTGCCCTTGCTGGGCAGCTGCTCCATCTCCACTTTAACAGTGCAGGACTCGTGTGTGACCCTGCACTGAGAGCGCTACAGGGGAACAAAACGAGCCAGGTGGTGTTTTCTCTGGCAGGTGACTCTGCTGGGCAACAGAACTGGAAAACAAGCGGCACAAGAGCTCAGTGCAGAGCTGGAACACCATCTTTCTGCTCCAAGCTGCAGCAGTGCCAGCTGCTGGCCCAAGCCAACCGTGAATTTACGTCCACTGCTGGCTCTGCTGCTGGTTCACCACAAGAATGAAGCCACTGCAACCCACTCTGCTGCAATTCTTCCTCATCATGCCAAAGAAGGAAGGAGATCTCATCCGATTGACTCTGTACACGCGTCCTACCCCTGAGCACTCAGACCCAGCTGAAGATACCACAGGACTCATGTTCCCACCCCAAAAGACCTCAGAAGAGGAATTCCAAAGGGTTCACCCGCTGTCTCACCTCTCACAGGTGCCCCATCCATGATCTCGTATTTAGCGATTGTGTCATTCTCATGGTACACGTTGGGCCCGGTCCCTGTCGTCTCTCTCTTGATGATATCTATCTCCATGTGCTTGATCTTGATGCGCACCAGGAGGAAGTAGATCTTCCCGACAATCACATCCTTTAAGTGATACCTAGCAGGTGAAGGGAGAAAGCACCATGATCACACACTGCACCACGGGCCAGCACCCAGACTGAAGAGCGGGAACGTACTTGTCCCGGCTTCCAAGGCGAGCCCCCTGCACCCCCACCCCGCAGCAGGTGGCTCCCCAGAGGCACCGTCTGCTCTCAAGACACTTACTTGGACTTGTTGTACTCGAACTCGATGTGCAGGCAATCCTCGATCCCCACCTCCATCTTAATAGAGGAGTTGAGCTCTGGGTAAGTGCTCAGAGTGTGCACAACTATGTCCATCTCCTTCACTACGTCATTCAGCCGGCGGCTGACAGTCGCTCGGAGGAAGTACCTGTGAGAGAGTCCCGGTCCCGTCAGGGCCGTACAGGTACTGCCAGGGACTTGGGGGTGACAGGACTGCGCCGGGCTACCCAAGCAGTCTTACCCTGGCTTCCATAGCAGCCAATACCCTGCACGCTGGAAAAGGCAGAAGGGAATCTCCAAATGGAAAAGCAGGCCCTCCCACAACTTCCCTAAGCCTCCCTGCGTTTCTGAGCCTGCCTTACCACTGCCCTTTTGCAAGAGATTAGATCATGCTGGTCTCGCAGACATGCCTCTCTCTGCAGATGTCAGGATTTTCCAACCCCCACTTCAAAGCCAGGGGCTGGATTTCAAGGGATGTGAAATACCAGTTCGCAACACACGAGTCAGATACAGGCCAGGCATCTGTCTGCAGGCAGCACGATTAATGTCAAGATGACTACTGTGAGGCAGCGAAACCATCCCCAGCTGAGGCTACAGCAAAGATTTTCCTCCAGGGTTTGAATTACGAGAGTAAATCAAAGTATTTGGTGGATCTGGAAAGGGCTGATTTCTCTCCTCACTTAAATGTCACAAAAACAGCTCTGTAAAGCCTGACACATGCTTACAGAAGCTGGGCCCTCAATGGCAGTCTTATTACAACTCGGCCCACCAGAACCTGTTGGGAATTGCATCACTGGCTTGCACGGATGCCCAGGAAGGGGTACTGTGCTCCAGGGTCACCACTGTGAATACCAGTGCTCAAACGCTGCACAGAACTGAGGGCTGGGGCCAGCAAAGGGAGGAGACTCACCGTAACTTCACGTTCTGCCCGGTGTAGGACTCGTACGGTTTCTCCACGTGGGTGAATTCGAAGTCAAATGTCTGCGACTGGGTGAATTCCCCAGGACGGGCCAGGTCTTTCACCAGGGACACGAACTCATGGTGGTTTCCTCGGTCGTAGTAGAGTTCTGGGAAGACACAAGTCCAGGTTAAGCAGGGATGCTTATCCCATGTGGCACAAGGAAAGGCAGATTTCCCTACAACCAGCAACTCTCTTGCCCAGAAGTCGTGACGACTTCCGTCGCCACTGTTCAGAGAAGCTACCAGGGAAACCTGCAGCTCCCAGGTACCGCTCTGGATCGTGGTTCTCCCATTGGAGCCAGGTGCTGCTGGCCAGAACCTTCCCCCCCCACACCCCGAAACAGGAAGACACCCGCACAGCCTACAATGAATGAGGAACTCTGCTTGCTTTACAGCAACACAGGGCACCTCCTATCGATATGAATTATGTTCGATCTGTTTGAGGAGGCAGCGACTCACGCGATCCCTTCCAATAACTTTCCACATCATATTCCAAGCCAAAGGCACTGTGGCTATAATGAGGGGAAGGCACAGCATGCAGCCTCACTGGAGCAACAAACAGAGATGGAGCACAGAGGCAGGGCTAGGAGGCTTCCAGCTCTTCCTGCTTATTCTCTTGTGATGCACTTCGAGGGGCCCTGATCTGCCCCAGGGAATAAATAACAGTGGAGACCCCAAGGCAGCATTTGGCATGCCCCCGCAGAGTGTATGGGATGCACAGGCAAGGGAAGAGCATTCATGCGCCTTGGGAAGCACCCTTCACACCTGCTCAGGTAACCAGCATGGTTGCATGGCTCCAGGCTTCCCCACAACCTTCTGGTGTCAGCAGGAAACGACCGCAGCGCTCCCTCCCTTAACCAGAGCGATCCTCCCTACGCTTCCACAGGGTTTCTACCTTTAACCAAACCAGACAAACACCTCTTTGCAGTTTGGGTCACAGCCCTGCACAGCACGCAACCATCAGCGAAATCCGCCCTTCCCAACCCCATGTGTGGCTACGGGACACCCATCAGTCCTCCCGAATGGCAAGGCCTTGGCCAACGTCATGCCCTCAGCACGACGAAACAGAACCTGGTGTTGCTCAGCGTCAGCATGAAGCTGTGCAGAGGTGGCTTCCCAGAGGTACCAGTGACGGTCAGGTACTGCTCCAAGGTGCAAGAGGAGATTCCACCCTTTACATAATGCCCACTCCACGCACCCCTCTGCAGCCTGCTTGGGCAGCAACAGGAATTTGGGGCCAAGGTTCCGCATATGCCTGACTCAAGGGCCTCCCAGCCTGGGATCTGGGCAGTGGGGAGGAGGCAGAGCGGAGCAGGAAGCGAAGCTCCCGCCTCATTCTCACTGCCCCTTGTCACCCAGATGTGAGCTCCTGAGGAGCAGGCCTCCTAGTGCTCCTGCATTCCAGGCTCTCTGCCTGTCCTCCCCTTGCTTTCCAGAAGCCAACGTCAAGCCTGAGCCAGGCCAGCAGATGCCATAACTGCACAGCAGTAGCGGGGCAGAACCCTCCAGCTCCTTTCCCTATGCCGCACAATTCGCACTGTGATTCTGAGGGCTAAACCTGAGCTCAGAGGGGCGTAAGGCATCACCTGCCCCAGGCGCGGCCACATCGCTGGGAGCATCCTGAACCTATTCTGGATCCCAGGCACATCCATGAAATCCCGGCTCTGACAGAGAGGTGGGCGTGGTGGCTACCCTTCTTCTGGGAAAGCAGGAGCCATCATCAAACCCATGCGGGCTGCATGTGCCAGCAAGCATGGTTTCTCAACAGCTCAGTGCTCTCCTGGGGTCCCTCCCAGCCCCTACGGTTCTGCCCACCCACCTAAGGAACTGCGCCTGGCCGACCGCTCCAGGAATGTGGGGATGGAGGATGGAAGCAGCACAGCCCAGCCCGTCACCCTCGGCAAGCAGGTAAAACACACAGGAGTGTGCAGACCCACCCGACACCCGGTCCTTGTTGGGCCGCCGCTTACCCACTGGCCCAGCATGCACAGGAGGAACAGCCACAGCCAGCTCGCTCAGGAGGGCAGCATGCTTGGGGAATGGCACTGGGGGGCCAACACCCAGCTCCTCCTAGCACCTCTGAACTAGTCAAGGCAGAAAGGCACCGGGTGCCCATGTTCACCCCAGTGAGGCTTCCCCCATGGTGCTGGGCCCTCGTGCTCCGGAGCAGCCCCCCGAGGGTGCGAAGGGAGGAAAGGGAAAGGAGAGGAGGGGACAGCGAGGCCCCCGCTCACCGATCTGCCCGATGAACTCCACTTTGATGCCCTGGTGCTCCAGGCGCTTGTTGGGGTGCTTGAGGGTGAGGACCACCCGCCCGGACACGGTCTCCCCATCGTAGAAAAGGAAGTACTTCTCCTTCTTGCCCTCCTCCGTCTTGTGCTCCACCCGCCGCCGGCTCTCGGCGTCGCTCAGCACCAGCTCCAGCTCCGCGCTCTGCCCGAACCCGAAGAAGCTCATGGCCTCGGGCACGGGGGGGCGCCCGCGGGGCCCCTTCTCCTCACAACACCCCTCGCCTCACACACACACACACACACACACACACACACGCACACTTCCCCGCTCCCCGCGGTCCCACCGGGGAGGAGAGCGCAGCTGGCAGCTCCCGGCCGGGGCGGGGCGGGGAAAGGCGGCCCCGCAATGCGGCAGGGCCCAGCCTGGGGTGGGCCGGCGGGGCCCGGGGCCTGCCCGGCCGCGGATGCAGGAGCCCGGGG
>VZTU01028814.1:49660-89194 GCA_013400835.1 Zapornia atra | reverse complement strand
CCTAGTACCGGCTTCTCCGCAACGAGCGGCCTTTCCGGTGTCTCTGCAGCCTGGGTGACCGCGACCTGGGGCTTGGACTTCACCGAAGCCGAACCCCTGGAGCCCCGGCTGGCCGAGGAGATCACGGAGGATGGGCTCGGTGCTTTCACCCGCCTGTACCGCGCTCTGTTGCCGTTCGCCGAGAAGGACCTGGAGGGCGAGGAGGTGAGGCCGAGCGAGGGGCCGCTCCCGGGAGCTTCTCCCCACCTCTCCCGCCGGGACACCCGGCCCCGGTTCCCCATCACGGAGCCCTTGGCGCTCGTTGGTAGCGATACGCGGCGGGGGGGGCGGGGAACGGCGCCGGGCCGGCGGCTGTCAGGGTGGGATGGCCCGCGGACTCACTGACACGCCTGCTTTTCCGCAGAACATCTGGGCCTTGCTGGCTGACAACGGCTCCCCGCAGAACGCCTTGGTCGCTGTGCTGCACCACTTCGTGCAGGCGGGCCAGCACAGGAGGGCGAGCGCCCAGCAGAGGGTCTATGCCCTTCATGCTGCTGGATTGTACTTCCTGCTGATGGAAATCCCAGGTGAGCCAAGGGATGTGCCTCTTTCCCCTCCGGGAGGACATCTACCCCGTGAAACTGTCTGTCTTGTGGTTACAGAGGCCCCCCCAAGGGTGGAAGGAGCGACGGCGTTTGAGCTGTTGGCTTTGTCTCCCCTGAGTCCTTGGGTGCAGGGAGCTGGAAGGAACCACATGTATCCCTCCAGTCTGACCAACAACACCCTGCGATGGGCAGAAGCTTATCGCCATTCCACTCTGTAGCCAGAGCTGATTTCACCAGGCAGCTCTTCTGGCCAGGCCTGTGTAGGGAATTGCTTAAAGTAGCAGCTGGAGTTTTCTAGCCTGTTAATTCACAGTGGTGTCCTTTTATACTGGAGGCTAATGTGTGCTCTAAGGCTTTGCCTGTCTTTGCCGTGCAGTGCAAGGCCAGCTAGAGGGGTCACTCAGCTGGTGACCCTGTTTGAGAGTGTCATCGCTGGTGCCTGTGTCATCCTGGGGTAGTTTGCCTTTGCCCAGCCAATTGCCTTTTCTTCTCCTGAGCTCTCTTACACTCACGGGACGGTGCTTTTGTCCTGGCCACCTCCTTGCCTGTCAGAGCAAGAGGAGGTGGCCAGTGCTCTGATGTTCTGTACCTTGCCTGGCTGATGTTGTCTTTCCTGGGCAGGCAGCATTGCAAACCAGATGTTCCATCAGGTGATGTTTGATAAATGTCTCCACACCCTCAAGAAAAGTTGGCCTCAGCAACAGGAGCAGCTGAGGAAGAGAAAGAAGGCTCACACTCATGGCTCTCAGCCCGACGCCAGGAGAAACAGAAAGAAAGGGAAGCCATGCCGGAGTGGCAACGTAAGCTGTCTGTGCGCTCCTCGGCTGTCACTCTCTATTAATAAGCAAATTGTTGGCAAGCTGTTTCGCTTCTAGGTCAGTGTTATGCTTCCTTCACTGTGCTTGGCTGTGAGTTTTAATGTTTGGGGGGGATTTTGGTGCTGCAGGGTCATGATGAGGGTTATTCCATGGGTACAGTGGGAGCTACTTGAGGTGAATCTCCAAGTGTCAGATTAGAAGTGGGAAGATTGTCTTCAGTTCTGAGGGACTTTCTCCTTCAGAATGAGAACGGGCTGTGTTGGAGCTTCCTTTGTTTTGTACCCAGCATCCATCTTTCTGTCTGGTTTTCAGTTGGGGTTTCTCCCCCCTCCCCACCCTGTTAAGTGCGTTCATTCACCTGAATGTAGGATTTTGGGTGTGGAATCACGTAAGACCTCACCTGAGAACTCTGTGTGGCACCAAAATGTGTGGAAGAGCTCAGGCAGTGCTGTGGGGCAGGATTCAGGATGGGGCTCTTTCTCTTTTCTACCCATGTAGACAGAAGAAAGAGCAGAGGAGGAGGAGAATGAAGAAGAGGATTGTGAAGACATTTACTTTTCAAGTGACGATCTTCTCCAAGTTCGCGACTCAGTCTTCCTCATTCTGAAAAACTTCTTACGACTTCTGCCCAAGTTCTCCCTGAAGGAGAAGCCTCACTGTGTGCAGAACTGCCTGCAGGTAAAAAGATTCTTCTCAAGGAACCGTGTGTCCCTAAGGCAGGCTTTTGGGGGTGGGGAGGAGTGATGGCAGCCCTGCCTTTCATAAACGGGTCCCCGGATCAGACTTGGTGTAAATCGTGGAGCAGGGTGCCTGCTCTGTGTCCAGCTGGCACCAGTTTTGTTCTGAGGTGCTCAGTCCCCCCAGTGCCTGGGGTGGGAAGATGCTTCATTTCAAGCTTCTGGGCTTTGGGGTTCCCCTTCAAGGGTGGTACTGCAGTTGGAAAGCTGGGCTTCGGTTCTTGGTGGTCTGCCCCATCCCCAGCAGTGACTCACTGAGCTTGGTTTCTTTCCTTGCAGATATTTGTGGAGATGACAAGCTTGGAGCCGGCCATACAGGAGATTGATTTTTCAGCAGCAATGTGAGCAGATATCTCAGTGTTCATATGGAGCTTTGGGTGTTAGAGCGCTCGGCAGTTGGGCTGTTATTATCCTGTTTGTGTGAAAGGGAAAGTGGTGATTTCTTTCACTGAAGAGAATTAGAAGGGTTCCAGCAAGCTAACAGGAAACATTTAGTGAATATTGAATGTTTTCCAGTCAGCAAGCATGTTGGTTGTAGAGAAATCCTATTTTGTGTTTCTCTGATGAGAGATGGAGACGTGCCTTTGCCTCCTTTTGCTTAGGAATGTTGGTGAAGCCAAGTCCATTTCTGAGCTGGCCTATCGCGGGCTGCGGCTCCTGTGTTCCCCTCTGCACGGTCCTGAAGGCAAGGTAAAGGCTGGATGAAATCTTTAAAATTCTCACTGCCACGGTGAAGAGAGGTGCTGGAGTTGGAATAATGGACCCAACTCGGATCAGTGTGATCAATACTGAGCTCCTTTATTTAAACCCACACACAGCTTATATAGGTTTCTATATCAGTACACGAGTTGTATTACATTGCTATAGGTTAGATGCTCTGTTCACCTGCCTTACGTGCATCTCACTATTGCTAATAATTGGTTAAAGCTACGCAGTCAAATTATTCCTTTATAAGGCAGTTGTTAACAGTGTTGCAGTTTCTTTTCTCACAAGCTCCTGTTCTCACAGACATCTGCTCTCCTGTTACTGCATTCCGATCTTCGCTAGCTTCCCCAGGCCTGATTATATTAGGATATTAATGAGTCTGATTGGGCCACAAGCCCACTCCTCACAAGATACATTGCTACAGAGAGGGAGTCACTTCTCTCCTCCTCCACACAGCATTTTTCCTTGCTTTCCTTTCAGTTATTGCATTAGTTTTACTTTGGGGGGGTGTGTGCATGTTCCCTGGGTCAGATGCCAGCTGCTTTTTTCCCCACCTACTCCCTTTTTCCTTTATCTATTTCCTGTGTGAGGATGCTTTTCTTGGTGTTGAATTCCATGCTCCAGTGACTCTCGTGGCAAACTAACCAAAAACTGAGGATACCCCCGGTGCTGTTCGATCCCTGTATCTTAAACCCAAAAAAGAAAGTATTCCAGGTTGCTGTGTTTGCCCAGAATGTTCTTGTTCCTGCTAGGTGGAGCTCCAGCACTGCTCAGTAGCGCGCTGTGGCGGTGGGTTGTGCAGCACAGTACGTGCAGACGATGGGAAGCGGGGAGAGCGGTCTGTCATGGCGGAAAGCATCTGGTTCTACCCAAAAAATGTCTACAGCTTTACCTTGTTTATCTTGTTAAACTGCCGGGCGTGCTCTGCTGTCTCCTGCTTCTCTGTGTGCTGCTCCTGCAGACGGGTTTTGGAACCTGGGGTGTGAGCACACCACCGCCACATTTGTGCATCCGGAAACGCATGTGAGCTAGCGCTGGGCTAGCAAGGCAGGGTATTAGTGGCTCTGAAATGAACCTGGAAAAAAAACCCTTTTTCCTTTTTCCTCCCCCCCCCAGATTCTCCGCTGTGTCTTCCATCAACTCCTCAATGTCATTCTTCTGCTGGAAAGTGGCATGGGTTCCAGACGCCCAGTCCTTGCGATCACATCAGCTGTGATCAGTGCCAGGAACCAGGCCGTAAAGTTCATCAGGTGAAGTACCGAGCTCTGACTTGTTTGCGTGGCTTCCTTTGGCAGCTCAGCAGATAACGGGATGAGACAAACCGGCACTGACCTGGAAGTTGGTTGTGCAGATGAGGCTTAATTAAAATGTCTGTAAGTGGGAATTTGCTGAACTCGTGGGCATACGGGAAAGGAGGTGCTGCTTGACAGGAAAGCAGCGGAGAATGGGAAGGACCTTGGTGGTTTGCCTTGTGCCAGTCCTTCGGGCCTTGTAGCTTACTACAAAGTATTGTAAGGGAGATGAAGGATTAATATGGACCTAATTCCTCCACAGCTCTTTGCTTTCTCCTAACAGTGTGCTTTGCCTGTGTCTGTTGCTCCCCGGGTGTGGGGATCTGTGGTGTAGGAAAGGGTGGGTGCGCAGAGATCCCCAGGCAGTATACCCCAAGTAGATCACAGGTGATGAAGGTTTCGTGCTGTCCTTTTACTTGTAGAAAGAGATATTGGAAGAGACAGTTTTCTGCCTGGAAAGCCAGGCTTTGCAATGCATTCCCAAAAGGAATGGCCTCAACGGTATTTTCGCTCCGTTGTAAGACCAGCCTCATTAAAACCTGCCTCTTTGTTTTTCTTCCTTCCATGCAGTTCTGTAGTAGATGAGCTGAAAGAAGTTGCTTTTCCCGTGCTTCGAATATTGCTGCAGCACATCTGTACCAAGGTATGCCAGGCTTGTTGACTCTCGAGCTGAGGAGCTCAGCCGTGGATTCCTTGCAGGATCTGTAAATAGCTCAGAAATCCATTTTCACTGCATCTTGTAAGGAATGAAAAGATTTCCATCGTTTGCAAGTTTCCTGTCAGCCCGGTTGCCTCGCAACCTTTATCAGAGTTTTCAGGGGTCTTAAAAATAGTGTCATGCCCTGGGAGGGTACTGTGGGTGAAGACTCTCCCCCCTCGGTCACGACTGACTGTCGCCTACTTTTGACCTGTCCAAAATTTGCCAGTTTACCACTGTTTTGATAGAGGAGAATGAGGGTAGTGAGAGCTCCTTGCCTAGCGAACTAGTGGAGGAGTACCAGGTAAAGGTACCTGCTCCAGGCTCCACCTTTGCCTTGGCGAGTGTGCTGTGTGCTCACAGGTGAGCACCGCTGTACTGACTGAGGAAGCTGTGGCACTGCTGAGTGTGACCGTATCGCCTTGTTAAATCCAATAAATGACACTTCTTCAAGCATCCAGACACCGCACCATGTGATTCCCCTTGTCTTTCAGGTCCCAGACAAGGCTGACTATCGCACCTACGCCGCCCAGGCCTTGGTGACCTTGCTGAATAAGCTCCCTTGTACAGAGTTTGCTGACTTCATCGCTTGGCTTTATAAATTCTCACGCAACACCAAAGTAAGCATGTCCCTGTGCTGGTTGGGGTTCAGATAAAGCAGCATTTCAGGGGTGAAGGGTTTGATATCAGTACTGAGTAGCGCTGCTGCTGTTGTTGTGGGTAAGGCGAGGAGGCAGTACCCGCTTTTTGCCTCGTGCTAAGATTGCGCCTCATGTGCTTTTTCTCCTGAACAGGTTGCCTACAGAGTGTTTGCTCTTGATGTGGCGTTAGCTTTGTTGGACATGCCAGAGAAGAACTCGGATGGCTCCTTGTCCCTGGATCAGCAGAAGTTTCTGAAGCATAAGTTCTTAGTGCAGGACATGGTGTTTGGCCGGTGTTCGGACAGAGCGCCTGTGGTCCGCAGCAAAGCTTTAAGCAGCTTCGCCCACTGTGTCGAAATGAAAACTACTGCTACCTTGGAGAGCGTACATGACTTGCTGCAAACCTGTAAGTGCTAATCCTAGGCTAGATAGTGAAAATATTTCTTGAACAGTCTGGGAAGGAAGTGGGGGGGAAATAGGAGAACTGGTTGTCAGGAACTTAAACATCTCCACGTAGCGACCTCATGTGCTGTGTCGTAGTGAGGAGTAGTAGATGCGCCTTGTTACTCACAAAGCCCTGTGTTTGGAAAGGATTTATTCTCAAATATCGGTTCTAACTAGATTCCTTTATGAGATACCTTGGAAGGATATTTCTAGACAACTGAAATTGCTCACTGGGAAAAAGAAGAAAAGGTAGCTGATTCTTGCCTGACTTGATTAAATCTTGAGTTGCCTTTTGCTTCTGCGAAGCTGTTCTGCTCCTGACTGGCGTTCTGAACTCCCTCAGGTGTGGGAAAGGCCAGATGGCATGGTTCAGAGCTATGCACGCAGCATCCTACGGTTAGATGACTTGCCTGAAAAAAATTTGGAATGACAGAGTATCCAGCATTAAAATGCTTCATTTAATTTCCTTTTTTTTTTTTTTCTGTCTTTTCATTTGTTTTTGGCAGACTCTGACCATACAGCCTTGGAAGCAAACACAAACACCATGAGTCTGACAGTCAGTGCAGAAGGTACATAGTCCTTCTCATGTTCTTGCCACTTTTAGCTCCAAATAGGCATATCTGTGGAACCGAGGGCACGTGCAGGGTGCTCTGTTCAGCAGTGAGCTGATTTGCTGGGTGACTTCTTAAACCTTCAACTTTCAGGTATGTCCAACCATCCGCTGAAGACCTTAGCAACCTTCAAAACCATTGAGTTGACGGACAGCAGCGGTACTGCTGCGCTTGACGGTACGTCAGAATTATGCTAGCCTTTTTAGTTAATTTTCCAAACCCTTAATTGAAATTAGGCTTTCCAAAGGGCTTCCATTGTCCGTTTTTCAAAGAAAGCAGCGAGAGCTTCCTGAGAGCTCTTCAGAAGCCCTTCTGGGTTATGAAGGGGGTGGGAGTGCCAGCTGTAAAGAAATACTGTTTCCACTCGAGCCTGAAAATACATTTAATCTCGAAATACCCGTGTTCGTTTGCACTACTGCTGTGGTAACACCTGTTGAAAAGCAGGTAATTTATCCTTTCCACAAAGGATGGTAATTGATGTGGGATGTAGTACTTGTAGCTTCGTGAATTTTAAGGCAATTAAATCTCTTGCTCAGTGCACAAAGAACTAATACGATTTTGCTACATGAGGCACATCGCCTTTGATGAGCACCGTTACGTAGGGCAGGATTTGCTTCTCTGCAGCATTGGGTGCTGGCTGGAGTTGAGAGCTGAGCATTGAGGCTAAATGGCCTGAAGCAGAGTGGGCAGCAGCTGGTTCTAACTTGTTGATAGCACAAAATCAGTGTGAAGGTTGGCTTTTGTGGCCGCAATGTTCCTTCTCTGAGTCCCTTTCTTTTCCTCTTCCACGTAAAAGCTTTTCTTCCTAACTGCTCAGCCCAGTGTCTCTGTCCCTCCTTGGTGCTGTGCAGTGTTCGGTGTGTGGGTAATTGCTTGTTATCACGGTTTGGAACAGGGAAAGAAGTCATGTCCATGCTGAGACTGAGAGCTGGAGATGAGAAAACCAACGTGAGGAAATCTGCTCTCCAGGTAGGGTGTTTTTTGCAGGCTTCCTTCTCGGTGACTGCCCAGAACGCCCTTGAAACCAATCACTAGGCTGCGGTCCCCTAGTGAACTGTGTGTAACTGTGCCCGCCTGCAGCTCCTCACTCTCCCCACAGAGTGTCCCCAGGCCTTAGTGAGGTCCTGCTTGCTCCCTCCTGAGAAGTCAGTAATGCAGGCACGATGATGGAAGATTTTTCGAGTGCTCTTGGTGGCGTTCTCTTATTCCGTCATTTAGGCAGAGAGGCTCTTCTCAAATGTCAACAGGCATTTCAATTAAGCGACTTCCTTATCGACTGGAGTGCCTTTGCTGCTCGCTTCAGTTTGACCTTGTTAACAAAGAGATTAGGGCACATCCAGCTGCTTTCTGAGGAACAAGCTGCTCTGCCTGTTGCTGGTTTGTTTTTTTTTTTAAATGAAGCCGTTCGCTTTTGGAGAGATCAGCTCCAATGGGAGTCTTGTTGTTGTAAAGAATACGCAGCTGCTGTTGTCTGCCTTCCTCTGGTAGTCCCCTTCCTCTCAGCTCACACACCGGTTCAGGCTTCCCAAAGCTTTACGGTGATTTTTGTTTTGATGCTTTTCTGTCAAAAAAAGGAGGAGGATATCCCCTTTTCCTCACTGCTGGGTAAACAGGATGCGCTTGTACAAGGGACACCTTATTTTTCAAGGGGAATGGTGACATTTGCTCTATTCTAATGCCATCATAAAATCAGAATGACTAAAAAGATGCTTCCTATTCCATTTGACGTCTCTGGTGGTGCCCAGTGTGCATAAACTGTTACTGCGCTGTTTCCCTCTCAGCGAGATAAATTAACCTCTAATTAACGTTGGCAGGGGGTAGATGGTTGTTCTGATTGGGTCCCCAGCGTGCATGGCCGTCGTTCCCAGGAAAGTTATGCCAGCCTTTGACTTGCAGGTTTTTATGAACATCCTGAAGTACAGAATGATCCCTTGTACCGGGGAAGATCTGTCCACTCTCCAGGATCGCTGCCGGGATCCTGCGGTTTCCGTGCGGAAGCAGGCCTTGCAGTCCGTAACGGAGCTCCTTCTGGTAAGGAAACAGTCCTGTGAATTCCTAGGCAGAGCTGGGGTGGGTTAAAAGGAGGAGGACGCAGACAAACCTGGTACACGTCAGTTGTTCGTTCAGTGAATTTCGTTTCATGATTCTGTTTTAATTTTTTGATTACCTTTTGACTCGGGAGTCATGACTCATTCTTATCCATATCTGTGATTTGTGTGGGATGCTTCCAACTGTCGGTAACATTTATGTTCCTGGCTGTTGATTCATGTGGCACAGAGATAATGTTTATGTTGCTGGCCTTCTCAAGTTTTAAAAAAAAAAAGGCTGAATCACTTTGCTCAGCTGTCCTGTGGAGGGTGATGGCACCACCATGGTTCTCTTTCCTGGGCGTTCTCCAGGGGTCAGTACCCTAGTCTTGGAACATAGGGTTTATATTAAGCAAAGCTTTCTTCTTTTAAAGTGTGAAATCATCCCCTCTACGGCTGTATTGCTGTACTGTTGGAATTATTTATAGGGCTTCCAAATGAGGTATCGCGGTACTTCAGTAGAAGCACCGTGCAGCTCAGTCACCGTGTGATGTCATGGGGACACAAGGCCTCGTGTCCTGCTAGTTGAGCAGGACTCAGGAGGTTAGGAGGCCTCTGCTGATCTCACCACACGCAGGATCTGGGAGGATTTCGGAGCGTTTCTCATGCCATGCGTGTTCCTTGCAGTCCCAGCCTGCCAACGTTCTAGTGCAGAAGGCCTGGTTAAACGGTGTGGTGCCTGCTGTGATGGACGCTGAAAGCTCTGTCCAGGAAAAGGCCTTGGATTGCCTTGACCAGCTCTTGCTGCAACATATCAAATGCAATAAATTCGGGAATGAAGATGAAAAGCAGGCTCTAGCGTGGGACCTCCTGACCCTCTTGACTTCCGAAAAACAGGAGCTGACGTAAGTGCCTCTTCCCTTCCTTGTGGGCTCTGGAGGCTTTTCTGTAGCAGCCCCTTCTCTGCTGTGTCTGTTGTCTGTGCTGCCTCTGCTGTGTTAGCGCTCAGAGGCCAAATCCAGATTGTTCTCTTTCAGACTTTTAATCCTATTAGAACTCACAACTTTACCTTTATGGAGGGAAACTGCCCATTGACTGCAGCACTAAGATAAGAGTATTGTTTTACGCTCTGAGGCCACAGACATTTAGGTATTGTAGTTTGTGTGCCTTTTAAAGGCTTTTATGTTGCTGGAATTCCCTGCTAGAACAGGAAACTGTCGTGTTGCAAGGGACTCACACAGCTCTGTGCCCGTTCCTGGGACAGAGGGGCTGTGGAAGCACAGGCGGGCTGGCAGCTAGAGAGAAGAGCGCGGATTTCTTGGTGGCGTGTATCACTCTTATTACCCAGGTTCTCTCCCCGAACTTGTGCGTTTGTGCGCAGGCGCGTGCCGTGCCGTTGCTGACACACTGCCAGCAGCATGAATATCTAAGTCCAGAGGAGGTGTTCTGATGGCAGAAGCAAGAGAGGATATATAAAGAAAGGAGAACATTGCCTTTTATTAGTTTTGGTGTGCAATATGTTACTTGTCTTATGACAAATAGAAGTATTCTGCCTTTTGCAGAATGCCGTGGGAAGAAGCAGAAGAAATGAGATGAGACACAGTATGGCAAGGACACAACATTGATTACAGACAGCTGCATGTTTATTAGTCAACAGGGCATAATAGCTCCAAAATAGAAAGCGAGGTGCTGGCTGTGCTGCCTCGTCAATCTGCGAAGCTGTCGGGGTTCTAATTTGGGCTGGTTTATGACATAGTTTGCAGGCTCATGGCACCTTCTTCTTCGTGACCTCGGAGCACCTTGCAGCTTGATAAATCTCTCAACTCTTCCAGCAGGAAGTAGGGAATTCAGGTTAAATAGAAAGAGAAGCGAGTTCTGGTGCCTGAACAGTTCTGTGTCCTGTCCTGTTACGGGGATGAGGCGTCAGCTCCTGGAAAGTCTTTGGTACAGCCTGCCCAGATTGTGTTTTCTTGAGTTGTCCTGCTGTGGGGTGGAGCTTCTGCCTCAGTGGTGCAGAGCACTATGGCCATGCCAACTGAAAGGCTGAAATACCACTAGTGAAACTGCAAGTGGAAATGCCTGCACACTCCAAGGAGCAGGAATGCCGGGCACCAGCTTTATTGTGTTGCCTGCTGTATCCCGGAGAGGGACGTTGGCTTTTCCTGCTGGTGTGTGAGACCAAGTGTTCTGTTTACTCCTCCTTTCACTTTTTCCTTCTCTTTTCCCCTTGCAGCCGTTACCTGAGCAAAGCTTTTCATATATGGTCCAGGCAGAACAAGTTCACCTCTGCTTTCATTAAGAGCGTCATGTCCCATGTGGAAACGGAGCGTGCCATACCGGCTTGGATGTTGCTTGCTAAAGTGGCAGGTTCTTCGCCCAAGCTGGATTACTCCAAGGTCATTGAGTCCTGGGACAATGTCAGCAGGTATTCACATGCTTTGAACTCCTTCTTCTGTTCTGCAGGAGAGACGGGGGGGTGAAGAAGAAGAGCAAAGCAAGCGAGGGCTCTTTGTCCTTCCGCAGGCAGATTGCTCTCAGCTGCTTGGCTCGCAGTTCTGTAGTCAGGCAGTCAGTTCTCACATTTGTGCAGTAACTGACTTGTACCTTAAGCTTTCTGAGTGTTCATTTGGCTTGACAGGTCTACTGAATAATGCATGTCCCAGGTGAAAGGACTGTTCTGCTGTGGTTTGGCGGTGTTGCTTAGTGTTAATGCTCGTGTGTCTGCTTGATTGTTGTTCAGGCAGCAGAACGTGAGCACCGATACTGCAGGACACATACTGTGCGTCATCGGTCATGTCGCAAAGCACCTTCCTAAAAGCACCTGTGAGAGGCTGGTTGGTGAGTGGCCCCAAGAGACTACAGAGGGGAAGGCAGGAGCCAGGCCTCCCAGCTTAACAGTTATTTCTCAATTGGCTTTTAAACCGGTTGTTTTATGTGTGTGATCTCATTTCAGATAGTATCAAGTGCTCGGTGTGGGAGTCTTGGTGTCCCTTGGAGGCGATTGGCCCGGCTATAGAAGCTCTGCAGAAGCTGTGCCACGCGTGTGCAGATGTGCCGGAGAAGGCACAGGTGTGACTTAAAATACATCTTTTGAAACTGCTTATGTGTGCTTACTAAAAGCACACCAAGACTTTCAGATTAGGGATTCCCCACAGCTACCTGCTGCCTGATTAATGACTTGTGTTTCATTACGGAACAGGAGCTGCTTAACCAGGTGTGTGGAGATCTAGTATCCACCTGCGAAAGCTATGTTTCTAGCATAGTCCTCAAAGAGGATGGAGCAGAGCAGCTGCAGGAAGATCCCTTGGTAAGTTTGGTTGCCCTTCAAAGGATGTAGGTGTACTTGAAACTGGTGTTGCTTGAAGTTCAGGCCAGTAACTGTGTTAACGCAGGAAAACATGTAAGCTTGGAACAAATCCAGCATTTATGGGCACCGGTTTTGCACATCAGCAGTGGCTTCAAGGGTATGATTGCCCACATGCTGGTGTTAAAATGGCATGGGTATTTCAGTGGTGTTAGTAGATGTGTGAGGGTTATAGCGTATCACACCTGCCCCCACTCAGTTTATGTTTCAAAGCTTTGCCTGTTGTGTAGCTATTGTCTGGAAAGGAGCGAGGGGAATTTTAAGTTGTCTTGGGAGAACTCCGACACCAATTACTGATTTAATTAGCTGCTCAGCGCTTGCCTTGTGACTGCAGTGTTGCTCTTTCTCTGCAGGTGAGGCACCTCTTCATCTTGGGTGAGGCTGCGCAGCTCTGTCCAACCAAGGTGGAGAAACGTGTCTTTCTTTTGATTCAGTCCATTCTGGCTTCCGTTGACAACGACCAATGTGAGGCTCTTGATCTTGCGCTTACAGGCAACCAGTCCTGTTTACCAGGAAAGCATGTTTTCATTCCCAACCTGCTCTTTTCCTCTGTCTGTTCCTCCAGATGATGAGGAAACTCCAGCCTCTCAGCCGCTGTCCCAGTTCAGGGGATCAACCATGCCTCCAGTGGTCAGAGCGCATGCATTCATTACTCTAGGTAAGTGCACACCGATGTGTGCCCCTGCATAGCCAGCTCCCACCCTTTCTGCTTGCAGCTCTGCACAAAAGCCACACCAGTTAGGGAGAGCTGCAGCGCCCAATGCTTGCCCTCAGCTCAGCACTTTGGCAACGCAAGCATCTGTGGGAGCGAGTCATTCGGTCTGTAACAATACTACCATCAGTGTGACTGCTCCTCAAGGTGGTTAATGCGTTAAGAGTGATTAGTAATTCTCAACACCCTCCAGAAGAGTACTGTCCTTGTACTCAGATGCGGTTGCTGTCTGGCTGAAGGGTCACCTTACCCTCTAGCACAGTGCTCAACAGAGGATGAAGGAGACTTGGTGGTTCTGGTGCAATTTAGGGTAGAACGACTGCACGTAGCTTCTTGTTCTCCTCAGTATGAGGTTCTCCTCAGCTTCTTTGAGAAGCCTGGCCAAATCTACATCTCCCAGTGGTAGAGAGAATACTCAGAGAAAGTTCTGGGTTTATAGCACTTTTGTGGTTAGGAACAGGCCTCTCCTCGTGCAGACAGAGGGTAAGCAGTGTTCTTTAACTGCTTTGGGAATGTTTGTGCAGAGCTTAGAAACAGGGAGCAGTGCTGTTGGAATGCTGGCTACTTGCTTTTAAGTCTGCTTAGTGGTGCCCTTGGAGGTGGGTGTCTCCCTGCTCTGCCTGTGACAGCTGGGGCTGTTCTTTTTCGCTGCTTTGAATAAAACCCCGTACGCAGAAATAGTTCTCTGTGAAGGAGGGAATTTGGCAGAGAGGCCCACACTATAGGTCTATAGAGTTTGGAAGAACTCCTTGAAGTGTCATTTCTTTGAGAGATCGTGCGGATTGCTCATCAAGTTTCAGTGTGTGTTTCTTGTTTAGTCCTCTGTTTACTTCCCGATGCCTTTTTTGGCTCATGCTGGGCTCCACGGAGGCAGTGAGCCGGGCTGTGGGTGGTTGGGCAGAGGAATATATTCACAGTGCTGACAGTCTTGCCCCTTTTTTGCAGGTAAACTGTGTTTGCAGCACGAGGACCTGGCAAAGAAATGCATTGCAGCTCTGGCTCGGGAGCTGGAGGTGTCGCGTGACGTGGCTGTTCGCAATAACGTTGTCATCATTATGTGTGACCTGTGTATCCGCTACACGTCCATGGTGGACAGATACATCCCCAACATCTCCTTGTGCCTCAAGGACCCAAATCCCTTCATCCGTAAGCAGACGCTGATCATGCTGACCAACCTTCTGCAGGTAAATGGAGGCCCCAGGCATGTGTCTGCTGCCAGTGCTGGATGCTGGCAGCCTGACCAGCTGGGGTGCTGCTGGCACCTTGATTAATTTGCACTTAATCAAGGTGACTTTAAACCATGTATCCTGTTACCATGTATTTTGCTAGAGGGGCAGAAATCAAACTGAGGAAACTCACCACAGCTGGATAATGAGACAGTTTTTAGTTGATGGGTGCCCCTTGTCTTGTCTTCACTTTGTTTCTATCTGTTTCCTTCAATGTCACTCCTCTGTGGCTGAATATAGCAAACATCACAGCACCTTCTCCTCCTGCCTCTGCTTATTGTTCTAAAGATGTAAATGTTAAAAGGCTCAAGATGTTTGCCCTCCTGATGTTCACATGACACCAACCAAGGCAGATCTGGAGCGTGTTTGGCTGTGGGAACAGTGCTGAAGAGCACATTGGCCTTGGGCTGGGAGAAGAGGCTTTTTCACACTTGTACATTTTTGTTGATACCTGTGGTGAACCCGGATGCTTGCTGCTGCGGTGTTTATGTTGTTGATGAAAGCATCCTTCAAAACATCATCTTCCTGAGGTTAATTCGGTGTGTCTTCAGCTGAAGCTGTCCGGCTCATGCTTCTCTGCCTGATGTCTGTTCTGTTAGGCCCCATCAGATACCAGCCTGGCCACGGTCTGGAGGTTCACACTGTGTTTTTCCTGATTCAGGTTGATAATTTATTGCCTGATGATTTCTTGTAGGAGGAGTTTGTGAAATGGAAAGACTCTCTCTTCTTCCGTTTCGTCAGTGTCTTGGTGGATCCAGATCCAGATATTGCCAGGTAAAACACTCACCCATAAAAATAATGGTGGAGTCGAAGAACCGAGGTGTAATCAGAGGAGTCTCAGTCTTTCACCTTCTGGTGATGATTCTCCCATTAACCTCTTCACTCACCTAGTTGTTGACGCTTTGGGGTCTGCAGTGGGGAGCAGAGGTGAGCCTCCTTCCAAGCCATTCAAAGGTCCCATGGCAGCAAGCTCTGGGTTCTTGGCTGCCCTCAAAACAGCGGCTCTGGTTTGGGTTTGACTCTCAGCTATTCAAGTAAAAAGGAATTTTAGGAGCAAGCCTTCATGAAATCACTCTCATGGTTTTCTGATAAGCTCTATTTTACGTGCAGGTTCTGTTTTAGGAGTAGGATTAAATGTCTTTTTTTCTTCTGTGGTACACCTTGTCCTTGTAAACCTACTGCCTGCTGCAGTGCTTTGATACGTAAGAGGAATTGTGCACGCTGGCTTTACGTGTGTGTCTCTAAAGCTGTTGTAGGTTTCAAAGCCTTGAGCTGCTCAGTTGTGTGAGAAATGAGTGGGGCAGGTCCCTCTTGGGAGTGGGGGTCATTGGGGACACTGGATGCAGAGGAGCCTTGGGCAGCTTGCTGAAACTGTCTGTTCTGGAGTTTCCAGGGCCGGCAACCTGCCCTTGCTTACCAGTGCATGTTCACGCTATTTTAACGAGTTTTTAATATCCAAAAGAGGCCTTCCCAGTAGATGGAGACATTGCAACATCAGGTTCCTAGAGCTAAGGAACACAGTGCTGTTTGGGTAAGCAGTGTGCGTCTGCATTCCATGTCTGCATCCCGACAAAAACACGTTCTTCCGGTCGACTTGCAGCTCTTGCAGGGCTTTTGATGATGATCTTTTTGTATGTACTGTGAGCGTCCCTGTCCCTGCCCCGGCAGAGCTGGAGTTATTGGAATAATGAAAGCTTCATGCCTGGATTTCCCTTGGGATTTATTTCTGTCTCTGTTTACTTTAATGGGAAAGAAACGAAGTAGTATTTTGGATGCTGAAAACACGTCTCTCTTTGTGGGTGAGAGAGGCAATAAGCTGATCTCCTTATTCAAGGCCTGACAGAGCCAGGCAAGAGTTAAACATGGTGCTGAAGGAGACTGTGGCAGAGGAAAGCCACCCTCCTGCTTTACTGCTTGTGAGCCCACTCTGTGCTTTGGGGTGGGTTTGAGAAGCTGCTTGATAAGCCCTTTCTTTTCCTCCTCCTCAGATTTGGAGAGTACTGCTTGGTGCATCTCTTGCTGAAGAGGAATCCGCTGATGTTCTCCCAACACTTCATCGAGTGCCTCTTCCATTTCAACAGCTATGAGAAGCATGAGAAGTACAACAGGTTCCCCCAGAGCGTGCGGTCAGTCAAACGCCTTTGTGTCTCCTCACTGAAGTGATGGGCAGTCTGGCTGTGCAGGAAGGCACTCATAGTGCTGCTTAATTGTGTGCACTGCGTGGAGGAGGGGGGGAAACAGCATTACATTAAGTGTCCTGCCTTCCCTGCAACGCTTCTGGCAGGTCTTCTGCATGTAATTTCTGGGAGCACGTGGTCTCCTAACAGATTTATGGCTCTTGAAAGCCAGGTTCAAATATTCCTCGCTGATTTAAAGTCGTCTTGGTTCTGTGTTTCCACGTGGTGCGACTTGGCCCTGGTAAAATGTCTTGTTCTGCTGCAGGGCCAGGAATCTCTTCTCTCTGAAGGGAAAAGATAACAAAGAAAAAAGGATGCGCATCTACAGGTTCCTGCTAGAGCACTTTACAGATGAGCAGAGGTTCAACATCACAACGAAGATCAGCCACAGCGTTCTAGGTAAGGGTCTGTCTTCAAAAATCTGGTGAAGAGCTGGTGCCTGTGTAAAACGATCAGGCTCTCCATCCAGCCATGTTATATTCCCCTCTTTACTGGCCCTGCTTTTTCCAGTAAAATGCCTCTTTCTTCTTCCCTGTGTGTTCAGCGTGCTTTGTGGATATGGTCCTTCCATTGGACCTGGAAGCCAGCGAGCTGCTCTCAGACACGTTTGCAGTCCTTAGCTGCAAAGAAATCAAGCTATCGACTATGAGATCGAAGCCAGATGAGGACACTCAGCCCGATGAGGATGAATTGGCAATGGCCAATGCTGTTATGCAGGTGGCACAAAAGAAGCTTATCTCGCAGGTGAATGGCACTTGACCTGGTGTGGGAAGAGGGCTGGCTGCTGTACTGGGAGGGGCATTTGATCTTGTGAGGTGGAGCAACTTGCACAGAAATGATCCACGTATCGGTCACAGCGATGTCAACGACATGCAGTGCCTGTCGGGCTCTGCCTGTAGGTCTGCTCTCACCTGAGGCCACCAGTGGCAGCACCCTGCATTGGAAGAACGAAACGTTGAGGCTGGATTTGTGAAGTTTGCTTGTACTCGAGGGGTAGTTGGGGTAATGGGCTAAATTTGTTCTGCAGGTCTCTTAGCAGTAAAGCATTTAAGCATAGCAATGGGTTTTGGTGCACCTTCTGGCAATATGCCTTTAGCATGCAAGTTGCCTGGCTTAGTGATGTATCTTAAAAGGCTCCACTTGAGTTGAAAGCCCACACACACACGTGCGACGTTAGAGCAGGCTTGACTGTGGTAATTCCCTTGCTACAGAGTGGTAACTCCTCTCGTGTTGGCCGTTCATCCAACCAGAGTAGCTTCTCCTCTACTGCACCGTGTAACTGTTCATGCCTTGTTCTACCAAAGGTGCAGAAGAAGAACTTCATAGAAAACGTCATCCCCATAATCACATCGCTGAAGTCTCTGATGGAGCAGAAGAGGATCCCAGCTCTTAGGGACCTTATGAACTACCTGAGGGTAAGGGAAGCATCCTCTTGTCAGGGTGTTTTTTTTATCTCCAGTTAACATGTTAGATGTGCACCCAGAAATGGAGCAAGCAGCCGCCTTAGAAGGGAATTCAGGAGGCATATGATGTTGTGACACTGGCACTGTGCTAAATACCGTAGGAGGTGGAGGGATTTTAGATAAGGATCTCACAGTGTGTTACGTGTGAGCCTCCTCAGTGGAACGTGGGCAGGAGGCTTGAATGCTGGAAAGCTTTTCCGTGTTCAGAAGTACAAATCGGAATCAAAACTCTTCGTCTGTTAAAAACACCTCTGCTCTACCAACTGGTATTTCCTTCTGCACTTCAAGCAGCTGCGAGCTGAATGGAGACATGAATCAGTAGTCAGGAGAGATTGCTGAAAGAGTTTAAACATTTCTCACTGCTCCAGGAAATGATGCAAGATTACCGAAATGAAATCAAAGACTTCTTTGCTGTGGACAAGCAGCTGGCAGCCGAGCTGGAGTATGATATGAAGAAATATGAAGAGCAGCTGGCCAGGGAAAAGGAGTCAGACCAGGAGCGGGTCCCTGCAGCGCAGGCAGAGGTTGGTGCTGTTAACTCTGTGCACGTGCTGGCTCCTCTACTAAAGCTTGTGTCCCAGACTGGGTGTCAGCACGTTTCCCAGAGTGGCTCTGCAATGCTCTCCTGCCTCTCTGTGTTTGCTGACTGGAGCTTTGGTTTCAGGCTCGTTTAATACGCTTAGGGTGACAACAAGCAGCCACAGAGGAGCAGCAAACAATTAATGTGAAAAGAATTCCATTTCAAGGGAGAACCAAGTCTCATTTGCCACTGGCTGTGCTTACGGGCTGTATTGCGCTCTGTTCCCAGAGTGTAATGGTGATGAACAAGTCAGAGAGAAAAAAAGGGTTCGTTTTGTCTGACTTGAGGCATATGCAGAGTGGAAACTGAAATCCGTTCTAGTCATGCAGATCCTCTTTAAAAAGACAATATAAAGAAAGAAATATGTGCTTGGGCCAACTGTCCTGAGCTATTTTAGATACCCACCTTAAAATGAGATGACTTCTACCCTGGAAGTCCCTTCCTCTCTCTGCTGGCTTCAAAGAGCACCTATATATAGACCTCCAAACTAGGACATATGTATCCCATCAAAACGTCCTGTTCACTTCTTGTTAAGAGTCTGGCTGCTCAGTTTGCCCTCCCGAGCTCCCCTTTACACCCAGCTCTTCATCGTGTGGTGGCTGTACTGAGGGTTGTTGGATGTACCATCTCTTCTCCTGTTTCCTGTAGCAGACACCGTCTTTGGAGGCAGCCGTACCTTCTGGGGGCTGGAATAGCAACGCCCAGTCTCCTGGGAGTAGGAGGCAGTCCTTGCCCCCTCCAGCAAGTTCTTGCTCTGGGCCTTCTGAGTTTACTACTCCTAGAGCTGATGTTCTGAGGCAGCCGTTACTCACTCACAGGTACGGGGCTCTGTTTGTGTGGCCAATTATGATACTCCCTGAGGCTGCTGCTGCTCTGTTTACCCACTGCTGAAAGTCACCAGTGCTGCAGCACAACCTGCTCCGTTACCTTGGATGTTTGGGAACTGAAGGGATTGGGATGGGGACCTGTCTCTCTCCTCTACCTGTGCCTGATCCAGGCGCACAGAAGGGAATCGCTGTCCCCTCATGTTTTTTGCGCTCTAGGCCAGCATCCTTGAGCACATTGGCCATCCTGAACTCAGCCAGGAAAGCCATGGAAGCTGGAATCAGGCAGCGCAGCAAGAGTGTTGGAGGAAGCTTATTGTCTGAATCGCTTCCATCAAGCACAGCTGGAAGCAAACAAGGTAGGAAGCTTGCTGCGAACTGATCTGGCCTTGGACTCATCTAGTGATGCAGCCTGATGGCTGGACCCTTGAGGTCTCTGAGCCAGTACATTTCTATTCTTAATTATTTCTTTGTTATCTCTAGCATCAAGCCAGAGCCTGGATCAACAGTGTAGCAGAGAAACTGTTTCCGTGGTGGGCCGCGCAATCAGCACGCCAGATCGTAAGTAGGAACCCTTTCCAAACTGGGCTGAGCACCCATCCTCTGAGAGATATAGCAATGCATGGTGCTGCTAACGAGCAGAGAAAATGAGTCATTGATAACTGTAGTTAATGTCTTTTAGATAAACACTTTGTGGTTAATAAGAACCATTTTGATATGGAAGGTCTTGGAGGAGAGATGGATGTAGGAAAGGACAGTCTGCTGTGGTCTCCATCTGCATGTCACAGGGTATTGCAGATTGAGCTAGTGCAGGAGAGCATTTATTTCAGGTGATGCCTGGAGCACAAAAGATCCCGTTCCTTTGAGACCCCTGCTCCCCTTAATTGAGGAAGCGTAGCTTAGCATTTTGAGACCAAATTACAGAACCCTGCTGCGGACGGAAGCACTTGTGCTCTGGTCCTTGTCGGCTCTAAGGCACAGGGGGTTCCCATTGTCCAAACAAAGGATCTCAGGTGAGCTACAACCTGCTTCTGGAGCAGGCGGTGAGCTGTGGTGCCTGCAAGAGCACGCAGAGATCTGCTCGAGTGGGATTGGCAGCCCACACAGTCACTTCTGAGGGTGTGTGCCTTCTAGCCTAGGGAAGGACCAAGCTGAGCATTGGAGGAGGAGTGATTTGTTGTTTTCACTCTGCTGTGGAAACTGAAGTAAAAACACAGGGAGAGGAATCTCCAGTACGCAAACTGTGAGAGTCTGCTGTGTTTCTGTCTGCAGCAGCTGAATTGCCACCTCACAAACCTGACCTTCAGAAGGCAGGAATGGTGGGAACGCTACCCAGGATAGCTTCCCGGTCAGTCTTGAGACACACAGAGAGATCAGCTTGGATTTCCACAACAAGCTTCAGTGATTCCCTTCCAGGACGAGGAAGTGGTTAAAGAGGGAACTCAAGAGTCTGTAGAGGGAAGTATTTTACACAGAGTTTCCAACTCCTGCCTTATAATGCGCTTCCTACCTTAATTCCTTGTGAAAGATTCTGGGGAACACGAGCGTAAATCAGCGTAAATCTGAATATTGTGACATCTCACTGGAGATAAGTGGCAGGCAAGAGACAGCTGACAAGGATGGTCTATTCAGGCAAGCTAAATTCTGCCTAGCTTCCTTGTCAAGTGATTGCTCTGTCTGGCTGCAGGCAGCTCCTTGCACAAAGGGCTCATCGGGTCCTTGTCACTCTTCTGGGGCTCTCTGCTCTGCCTTGACTAGGCAAAGATGGCAAAGCCTGCGAGGAAGCGGTGGCTCTCCTGCCCAGGCAGGACCAGGAGGAGCGTGACTCTGCTCCTGCAATTCAATTAACTTCTGCCCTGAATGAGGAAGGCTGTGAGTCTGGAGCACAAAGCTGATGGGTACAGGTGGCCCTTCAGATTGAGCACATAGTTTTTGGGGCTGGATGGGAGACACTGAGATCTGCTGGGCTGGGAAAGAGAGATCTGTGTGCGCCTGCAAGTAGCTGGAAGTACTTAATCTGTGACACTGAAGTGTGCTGCTCCAGTGTGCCTTGCCTCTGGCTGTGTCCTGAACTGACTGCTAATACATGATGGGTTTGTTTCTTTCAGAGACCATCAACGACCTGACGTTTGGTGCTGGGGTCAGTTACATCAGCTTGACACGTACCCCGCATTCAGCTCCAGGCAAGTTACCTTTGTGATTGTAACTGAGAGAGGGAACAACCCCCTGTGACCAAACCTGTGGCTTTTCTTAAAATACACAAATATTATTTGCAGGGAAGAGAGAGCCTGAGGATGATCCGAAAGATATTCTGTACTTGACATCACCAGAGAAACCGTAAGTCTGACTCGGCACGGGTCTGGAACCGCCGTCGCGGTGAGAAGGATGGATAAATCACTCTGCCATAACCCATGGTTCTGCTCCCTCCTCCTAGCCTGACCCTGCCACAGGAGTGGAAGGTGGAATCCCCAGTGCAGAAGAAGAAGAACCAGCGCGTGTCTCTGCGCCAGTCCCAGAGGAGAGCGCAGCTGAAGCCAAACAACTGATCCTTGGACTCAACTTCTGTACAGAATCATCGTGCTGCCTGAAATCTGCCCTTTCCCTTCCTCATTGTAAATCACTGCAGGCACACTGCCTGCCCTCCTTCCTTCCTTCCTCCAGCCTTCCTTCTGCCGGCCTTCCTTCCCTGTCCTTGTTTGGATTTCATGTGGCAGCACCCAGCAGACGGGCACGCACAGGCACAGCCCGTGTTAACACGCAGTGCGCTGTTGACAGAGCTCGCTGGGGGGCTCAAAAGCTGCGGTGCTGAGGGAGGCTTGCTCTCCAGTTGTCCATTTGGGGAAGTAAGAGCGCAATGTTGCCACTGGCACAGCGATAAACGTGTTTATCACAGCTTGCTGGGAAGTGAGTGGCTGGGCTTATTCACCCAGCCCCGCCTTGTCCCTCTTGGCTCTGCACTGGAGTTGCTTTGATTTGAGCAGAGGTGGAGCAGCGTGTCGCTCCCACGCCCCTAAATCTGGTAATTGCACACTGCATCACCTCTTCTTTGTTGTGCAAACTCCTGTGTGTATGAACAGCCTCAGAGTTCTTTTATATGGAACATTTCCGTTCTTGAACTGTGTTATTTCCAGCTATTAGAATTTTATGAAAATAAATGGTTACCGAATTAATTCCACCCACGGCTGGCTTCTCTCTTCTTCGGGATCTGACAGAGAAAGCTTTTTTTTCCTGTAGCTTTCTACAGCCCCACCGCCTCCTGCAGCCCCCTGGTCCCTTCAGCACGTGCTTCAGTTACTGTTGGGCCCAGCTCCTGCCCGTCCATGAGCAGGGTGCGGGCAACAAGGCTGTGCCCTGCCCAGAGAAATGCTGCACGCTGGGTAAGCACTGGGCCCTGGCTGTTCCCAAGCCTCCTTGGAGCCACGTTGACCTAAGCCCAGTGTTTCCTGTAGTCAACTTGCATTACAGAGCTTTCACCCCAGATTGTGTGGAACCCAAAAAGGGAAGGGGTTGTACCTGTGTGGGCCTGTCCTGGGTGGTAGGCTTTTCTGTCGGAACAAGGCTGAGCGTGCTTTTCCCACAGCTGCTTACCTCCTGTGCTGGAATCCCAGCCTTTGCCCTCTTTCTCCCTGTTCTGTCTTTGGGGATCAGAGAAACCTTCAGGCCAGGTTAAAGTTCTATTCCTAAAGTTGAAATGTGGGAACAGGGAGCCCAGGGAAGGGATTGGCCTCAGGTGATGCTCAGCTACAGCCACAGACCTTTCTCCTGTGCTGTCCCTCTGGCCCTGAACTACAACTGAGCCGCTCTGGTGAGTACCAACAATTTGCTTCCTAATTTGCACTCCTCCAGCTCTTGCCCTGGCCTCAAGTGGTGGGACAGACACATGTCCAGGAACAAGCAGAGGACCAGCACCAGCCCTTGGACTTTCCCTACCCGCCAGCCCTACACCAGAGAGCGAGTGCTCTGATGTGGAAGGGGCTTCCCCTCCAGTGACAGGGCTGTTTAAAACCCCAACCCCAATAAAAAACCCAGAGGAATGCTTTCTAGCTTGGTGTTTATGCAAAACATTCTTGGCAAAGTTAAACAGAATACATTAGTACAAACCTGAATATTATTCACAACGATACAATGAATTCCATCAATCAGATCCCATGAGCTGCATGGGGGGGGCTCCCCTCCCCCTTCCCCTCCCCTCCCCTGGGTAGAGATGCCACTGTCACATTTGGGAGCTGAGCAGTGCGCCCCGATGCTCGGCTTGCTGGCGTTCCCCAGGAAGGAAGGCTGCTGGAGGCTCGCGGCCAGGCTGCAGATTGTCCTCCCGTGGTGCCTAGAGCTACTCGGAGTCAAAGCTCTGCTTCCTCTCCCTTACTACAGGTACCCTAAAAGCAGCACAGACAAGGAGTAGCGGCTACACGGAAGGCGTGAAGGAGCGTTACGCTGCTGTCGCTGATTAGAGGCGGCGTGAGGCCGGCGCTGCGTGGGGTGGCTGAGGAGCTCATCCTGCCAAGGTAAGCACGACAGAGCAGCACGACAGCAGCAGTAGCAGCCAGGTTATGTGGAGAAGGTATGGCTATAGCTGCCCCAGCCTCGGTTTTACTCTTCATTAGCAAAAGGAGAAGCAGTAACACTTTTGTTTAGGCAAAACAAACGCAGCTCTGGCACGTCCAGCAGGGCCCCCAGGAAACACAGCGGGATGCTGCAGAATGCTAAGAAATACCACCAATGGTCTGAATTGTCAGCATCCCACAGACTCCCTATAGGAAAGGGTCACACAACTCCGATACACTAAATTCTGCTACGTTAAAAAAAACACTTCTTAAACCACAGCACAGTTCTTGTGTTGCATCCACATCTTGCAGCCTTCCATCACCCTCTGCTGCTCCACACCACAGATGTCAGAAGTTCCCAGGAAGCACGTGTTCCCAGTTGCTCCCTCTAAAGCCAAGAGAACCAGATGTGTTTTTGGGTGGGTTTTTTTTTTCTTCCTTTCTTATACCAGCCAGGGAAAAGTTGCAACTGACACCAGGAAAGTGCTTTTGCACTGTGCTTTTGCTCTCCTGGCTCCAGGAGCTGTTGCCTTGGCTATGCCAGTTAAACCTGTACAGCTGCCATGGCCCTTGCACTGCGTTAGTGCTTCAGGGAACTCACAGACGGGCAGCAAGCAGTGAAGTCACTCAGTCAACCTTGTTGGAACTGGGTCCAATGAAGAAAAAGAAGCCATCCCATGGTATTTCTTGCAACAACAAAAACAAAACATGTTGGTCGCTGGCAAGAACAGGAAGGTTTTTATATATAAAAAAGTTGACAGCTCCTGCCGTAAATTTACAAAAACTATCCCTGAGTGACTCTGTTCTGTATCTGGTAAGACCTCTTGTGACAAGGAAGCTGCTGAAGCTAGCCTAAGAGGAAGGAGATGCTGTCCCACCTGCAGCTTCTCATTACGCATCGCGGGACTAGTGATATGCTGGGAGCGTGCCGTACCGCAGCGCTGTTTTGAGCTCCTCTCTGTAGCTTAGAAATTAAAAAACCCAGATCACTACATGGCTTAGACCCTGCTGGCATCACGTATTTACACCCTGAATAGAAACGTTGCCTTTTCGGAAGTAATCAAAATAGATCTTTGCAAAAAATTTAGAACGTGGGACTTTACAAAATGAAGGGAGAAGGTAAAAAAGCTGGGAGGTATCTCGGTACCTGTGATGGCCATCTCAGCCCACAAGTATTTGGCTTCAAATTTCCTGAAAGGGACGTCGTAGTGCCCCACTATGAGCCTCTTGACACTGCTGAGAGATGCCAGCCCAAGAGGCCAGCCTGTTCCACAAAGGCCAGAGCTCTCTGAAAAGCAGCACACGGGAGCGATCCTTCCGGCCCGGGCTGCACATTAGGTGGAGTAGCAGGAAGTCAGTAAGCTTACAGAAGGGCTGAGAACGTTGTTAGCTGCATGTACTGGACTGGCCTCCATCGCTGGAGGATGCTCAGATGCCCCGTTCCACACCTGAGCGCTCAGACTCTAAAGCACAAGACAATCACCAGTAACAGTCACTGGCCAGGCCTGGGCAGCAGGCTGCTGAGAGGAAACCCTGCCTTCCCCTTGCATGGGTAAATCTCACTCATCAGAGTCCGTCTCTTGCCGTTATCAGCACCATTTTGTCTACTAGCAGTTGGTACCAGCAATGTCTACTACACAGTTACCAAGAGCGCTGCTCCCCTGGTCGGTCTGCGCACCATGGCTGCGTCCCTGCAGAAGGCATCCCCACAACCTGCCCCAGCCCCGTCCCTCAGGAAGCACTGAGGCGCTCCCATAGTCCAGGGGCAAGTTTCAGTGATCCTGTCAGTATCTCCAGAGGCAGGGGAGATGCAAGTTGGGCAGTGAGGAATTATTTAAACTTTGGCAAAGAAAAAAAAAAAAGATACAGAGATAGCTAGCTATCGAGTCTGTGTGTGTTCCAAGCTCTTCCAAGCGCACTTAATTCAGCTTTCGATCTTGCTCCGAGTTCCTGGAGGAGGTATTTTCACACTTGCTTTTGCTGGTTTGCAGTCTCCTTTTCGGTGTCTTATATGACAAACGAGGACTTGTGTCTGAAGTCACCCTGCAACGAAACAGTTCGGCGTGTGAAGGGTCTAGAGGCTCTCCCGGCAGCACTCTGCTCCTGCTGCCCAGCCCAGCGTGCCCCAAGGACTGATCAGTGTCACTTCAAGCCTCTGGACCAGGCAACACACCCTTCCAGATGGTAAGGAGATGGGGACACTGGTCGTACTGGCCAGATATCCCCCTGGCATGCCAAAGCATGGCAGGGAGCTTCTCCATTCCCTAATAGGGAGAGGCTTTGTCTGACCCTAAGCTCAGGTGATCTGTACCAATCCCAAACTCCCTGGTAAAAGCACTGTGGCTGCCCCCTTAATCTGATGGAACTTGTCCTAAGGGGGTCAGGCCGTATGGTGACAGAGCAGAGCTGCATTTGACAGCTCCTGGCATCAGCTGCTGAAGGCAACTGAAACCGCTCATCACTTCTAAGGAAATGACTCAGCCTTGGCCCTTCTGTTCCTCCCTGTTCCGCATCCTTCCTTCGGAGCGGTGCCCACTCTAACAAAGTCTGGAGGCCCTAAAATGAAAAATAAAGCTAGCGGTCCTCTGCCCACCCTCTTCCTCTCCCCAACAGCAAGATGTTACAGGCAAAGAACTCAGTACCTCATCGTCTGTCCGGATATAGTTAACACCATCGGGTTTTGCTGGAGCCTTGTAGCTGCAATAAAAGGAGAGAGCTCATTTCTGGGGCGAGGAGACTGCAGGATTTTGGAGGGGCGGTGCTGAGAAGGATGGAAATGAGGGAGAGCAGCCGAGTGAAAAGAAAACAGAGAGAAACCCAGCTCGCTGCTCCGACGATGGATCCACATGTACCGCATCGTTCATCACAACTAGAGGGGTTTTTTTCCTACGTTCCCCTTCAGCACAGGGTGAAAACATCCCTGTAGGTTTCCACAAGACTAACTCTGCAAAGGGATTAACTGATCCTTTCCTGGCCTCTCCTGCTCTGGTCCCCTGGCATCACCTCTCTGCATGCCTCCTGCCTTGCTTCCCATGGTAACTGCCAAGTTCACGTTAAACCTTCCCTGCCAGCTGCCTTCAGCTCGGTCCCTGGCTCTAGGGAAGCGCCACTTGTTTGCAGTCCCACAGGAATTCACCTGTCACACGGGACTGCCAAGCCCAGCGCCTGCCAACCTGCAGCTTTATTTAGGCAGGATACCTGGAGGGCTTTCCTGACAACCAAAGCCAACGGAGACAGACGGGACTGCTGCTGATGAGCGAGGTTTTAACAGAGAACAACTCTCTCTCTGGTGAGAATCTTGGTGTTACACAGATCATCTCTTCCACAGATTCATTCGGTGGGGACATTGAGCCCTGTTCTGGATGCTAATGCTGCTGTTCCCAGCGGTTTAATGCGCGTTCTGGAACGGCTGGGGTTTATCCCAAAATTAGGTTCTCACCACAAGGGAGGTTTCCTGCAGGGACCCTACTTTTCTGCATGTATTTTCTGCACACATCCTGATGCTCTGAACTGATCGCACCGTGAGCGCGGATCGTTAATTTGCAGACCTCGTTACGCCAACAGCACACGACCCACTGGACAAACACCTGTAGAGATTTAATTGCTCTGGTCCCCCCATCCTGTGTGAAGGTGTCAGCACACAGATCCCACCCTGCTGCCGTGTCCTGGCCGCAAACACTTGAGGAGCTGTACCCAAACTCGCCCTTCGGCCAAGAAAGCTTTGGGATGGTGCCGAGTTTGCAGCAGTGAATCGGATGCCTGAAGTCCTCAGGAAGAAACACATCTGAGCCAGGCCTTGAAATACAGGATGACCACCAATTCCTGGCACCCTTCGGACCACTTCAGCCCAGCCCCAGGCACAGCCATGTACACAGAGACTCTGAATCCCGGCTTACCTTTCCCCGCTCTCTTTGCCATTTGCAAAGAAGCCCCTTCTGTAGGCGCAGCAGATGCCAAGAGTGATGAGGACCAGAACTGCCAGGACCACCAGGACTCCGCCGATTATCCCGCCGATATTGAGGTCATCTGCCAAAAAGAGAAGCTGTCATCTCCTATTTCTTTAAGGCAGTAGCATTCTTCTAGCTTTACGGACACCAGAATGACAGCTCTTGACCATTTCCAGCAAACCCTGGTACTTCCCAGGGAACCAGTGAGCCCCTGCTTCCAAGAATAAAACCACGCAGGAATCTCAGCAGCATTGGAACAGTTCTCTGCATTCCTGGATTCTGTTCCCTTCCTGTGCTCAGGGCCACGAGAAAGCCGGGAAGGCCCATCGCCCCCTTCCCTCCCTACGGTGATGGGAGTTTTATCTACGGTGACATGTTATTACCCAGCAGCACTGACAAAATGACATAGAGCCACTCACAGACTTCCATCTCCTGCTCCTCGCACTTGGCAAAGCCGGCATCGTTTGTTGCAATGCAGGAGTAACGACCTGTGTCGCCTTTGTGCACAGCGTGGAAAACCTGGTGAGGAGGAAAGGGGCAGGGAGGGGAGGGAGAGAGCAGGACATGAGAGATAGAAGGACCCTAATGAGGGTCTAAACGTGTTTTCAGCCCACTGCCTGGGCTTCATGGTGGGCTGCGAGACATCTTCCTTCCCAAAGGCAAGCGGGATCGGGAGTAATCAAACCAAACAGTTAGGCTAGCATCTCCCCGCATCGATAACCTTCTCTCCCCAGAGTCACCCAGATCCTAGAACGCCTAACCCTCCTCAAATTAGACCTTCTGTGAAAGCCCCATTTCCTTCTGCAAACCACCTCAGGAACACCCCGCGCAGCGACAAGGTGCCCCAGAGCCGTCAGTCAGGGCATTACCAGGGTGCCTGTGGTGGGGTCCAAGGTGTAGGAGGAGTTATGGAGCCTGGCGTTGGGTTTCGTGTCAGGTGACAAGGGCTCGCTGTTGCGGTACCAGCTGTAGGTGGACTTGGGGTACCCCTCGCTCTCGTGGCAGTGCAGCGAGGCCGACTTGCCCACAGGCACCGCTTTAGGCACGGTGCATCTCGGAGTCATGGGTTTCACTGTGGGAAAGACACAAGCCAGGTGAACGGCGCTGCCCTGGGCCTGGGGAGGGCCTGCGGCCCCCCTGCCAGCTGCTCTTGCAGAGGGTTTAAGGCCCTACCTTGGACTGTGAGCTGGATGTTAATCTCATCGATGGTTTTGGTGTCGGAGGGTGCAGCCACCTCGCAGCGGTACGTGGCAGTGTCCATCCGCGTGGTGTTTTTAATCACCAGCGATGTCCGGCTCAGAATTTCTGCCCGAGTCACAAAGTCCCCTGACATGGAGCAAAGACAGAGAGAGAGAAAGATAACCAGGGTGGTCACACAGATCTTTGCAGGCGTCTGAATGAAGCGGCTGATCTTGGGCTCTTTCTAGAGCCAAGAGAACCACCTAAAAGGAACCCAGTGCTCTACAGGTAGGAGCCTGATCCCTTCACCAGTGACTACAGAGGAAACTGATGCTGCTAACCAAGTAGGAGGAGGAACTGGCAAGCGCCATCCCTCATCTGAAAAGCTCTGGCAAAACTGGCCTTCCCAGACAGCCTCAGGTCTTGTCTCCTTTGGAAAACTCATGTGGATGTGGCTGTTGGCCCCTTTTAAAGTGCTGAGTAATTCCAGGTGGAACCAAGCTCTCCTAGCAGCCCTGCGTCTGCTTCTAACAAGTCCTGGGGCACTGCAAATTGCTGCACGACCTCAGCAGCAAGCACTGACCAGCAGCTCTAGGCAGAGCTCCCTTCGCAAGTGTAGGTAGAGCCCTCGGATATCACAGGTAAAGGGTCTGGCCCTGGATGTTCAGGGACCACTCAAGAGCCATGCTGCAGCATTTGCCTCATGTCCAAGAAGGATCTCCTACACAGGATCTCACCCATGGCTCCCTACTGTGAAACATCACCGTCCTGCTCTCCCTCCATCCTGCACTTCAACTGCTGACCTCTAGTTCCAGAAGAAAGCAGCCAGAGGCCCTGCCTTTTCCAGACCTGTCTGCTCTCAGCTGTACTGCTTCTGAGGCTGTTTGGGGAGTCTAAGAACAACGAGTCCTCATACCCTGCATCTTATTGTCAAAAAACACGTAGGAGGTTTCGCCATCTCGGATCTTCTTCCACTCGATTCTGGGATCCGGTGTTACAGTGGATTTGATGATGCAGGACAGCTCGACACCTAGGAGGGGAGATAAAGGAAACATGGATTAATAGGAAGCAGATGCGGCGTTGCTCGGCTTTGCACAGTGTTTGGTTAGGAGATGCCGCCCGCAAAGCAAAGCTTTCTTCCTTTCATCTGCCTTGCAAACAGAAACACTGCTGGTTCCAGGAGCTATTGGGGAAGATGGATTTTGGCCAGCAAAAATAACAGCCCAACAGATATCAGCTCTGGAGAGACATGAACACGCTGTTCTCCACAGGCTCTGACTTATGGAAAACAAGACCTTCGGACAGGGTGAGTCTCTGGCACCGTCCTGCCACGGATCGGAGCCCACAGTGTGGGTCAGGGACACACAAGCTCCTGGCGTGGCATCCAGTCGAATCCTGAGGACCATGATGCCTGCAGATCAAGTCAGCAAACCCACTCCCCTTTGAAGCAGGTGTGGTCATCCCCATCTCCCCTACGCAAGAAGGTGGATACCGGCTTACAGACCCCAGTGTCACTGTGCACATCTGTAGCAGGGCCAAAGTAAAACATCCACTTCCTCACCCCCTTTTCAGCCCACTAATTGCAGGGTGACCATCCTCCCTCCTTTCGGGACCTGGTTCAACAAAGCACTTAGGCAGGCGCCCTGCAAGGCCCAGGCTTTGCTGCCTCCAGTGGGCCCTTTCATCCATGTACTTTGCCGAACAGGGAGGTGCATGGGCACATTCCCACACACCCTGCCCAGTCTCAGGCTCTTGGTGCTCCTACATCCCCCCAGAAACCGACATCATGAGCACAAGGGGTTTTTTTGTATCATTTGGAGGGGGAGCGGGGCCATCCTGTCCAGCAGCTCCCTGGCCCCGGCAGCACTCACTCTGGAATTCCTGCACCACGGGCTTGGTGTTGCTGGATGTCAGTTCCACAGCCAGGAGCCTGCAGCCTGGAAAAACAAACAGAAGGTAAGAAGAGCTGTAACTCACCCAGCCAGGGACACGCGGGCTGCTGAGAAACCTCCGCAGAGTGCTACAAGGACTCACTTCCCCTGATCAAACCTATTCCTGGCTCCTAACACTGGGCCAGCGGGCTCAAGTTTATGCAGGAGGTGTGGTGGAAACAAATACAGGAAAATATGATTGTTAGAAGCAGCGATTAAAGAGGAGGATCAACATAACGGCACAGCAGCGGTGCCAGTGCAAGCTGCTTCCTTGCACCTTGTGTTTATCGAGATGATAAAGGGGCTCTCAACAACTCGGACCGTGTGTTACTGATTTGAGGATCAGGAAAGGACAGGAAGCAGATGGAGAGGTCCCAGCAGATGACATGCGGGTACACCGACTGCATCTCCCACTATTTCAAGATTCGGTGTGGAAATGTAAAGTGTGAGGTAGTTAAGTTGTGAGAGGGCTGCGATTTGGGAGACCAGAGAGGAGTCTGGCTCTCCAGGCAGTCCCAGACAGACAGACGCTGGGATGAGCACTGTCCTGTGGCACTGCAATGCACTCTTATCAAAAAACCCCTCCCTTTACTGCCCTCCTAGCTAACAGCCCCTTTTCCCTGCACAGAGCAGGACCACAAAGGATTGTAGGCTGGAGCTGCGTCCTTGGAGACTGTGTGACAGGTTCTGAGTGCCGGCTGTGGGCAGAGATCACTGTGGCTGCTGCAGTCGCTGCGAAGGTGGATTTACTCTGCGTGTGGTAGAAGAATACTGCAAGCAGCAGATTCTCACGTAACAGTCAAGCTACAGCTATACAGGGAGAGAAACTCAGGGGACCAGGCAGGTCCTCTTTCAGCCCCATGCAGACAACCTGAGCCCCGCTTTGGGGCCTCTGGCACCCAGGATGTGGGTACATTCCCTGCCACAACAGACCCACCGCCCGGATCTGCCTGTGCGACACCTCTGTGTGTGTGTGTGTGTGTGCGCCACAGCCTCAGCTGGACATACAGCTGAGTTCCAAACACCATCAGTTCTCCAAAATAGAATCCAGGACAAGACGGCGATGCCTGTAGCGTATTCTTTCAGCTAAAGACATCCAGCCCATGCTTGTTACTGTGACTCATGTTTCTGAATCACTTTTAAACGCTGCACTGAAGCTCTAGGTTCAGGGGAAAAAACCCAACCTAACAGCTTCACAGCCAAGAAGACCCTGTTACATCTCCCCGCACTGGGTTTAAGGTAAAGCCTGACCTTCTGTCTCCTTCCATCTCAGCCTCTTCTCTTCTCCAAAACTCTAGGCAGGAACTTGAAGAGGAGGCAAAGTGCTCCTCGGGTGTCACAGGCAAGGTGAAGAGGATGACGTGGAACCAGTTCAAGTGAGCGGCTGCCAACACTCTGTGCTGTGGTACCACTCAGTGCTCCTCTGCCGACACTACAGGCACCCGATCTGGTAATTTCGGTCAGAGCACTGTCAGGCACGAGCAGTTAGCATGCAGCCTCATCTGGAAACCTGCCCACTAAAGCCAGGGGAATGTGCCTTGCTTGAGGTGTCCATCACCGCTGGGCCGTGCTCCATTTGCACTTTGGAATGCAGCCAAGCCAGGTGGGAATGCTGCTGTAAGCCAGGCACCCTGCAGAGCATCCAGGCCTTCTGGCCACTTGCTCTGCGCAGCAGGAGTGCTGCCATGAGTGACAGCTTGTTCGGCGACAGGAACACCTAGCTGAAACCCCCTGCGTCAGCACACTCATGGCCTCCAGTCTGGAGATGCCCCCTGCGGCGTCCGTCCTCGATACTGTGACTTTGGTGACAAGGACAGCAGAGCTGAGCAGAGCAGCAGGCAGGGGACAAGCGTGGCCATTGAGGGTGGCCTGGCTGACCCCCGGCACCAGCCCTGCCTCGGAAGGGACGCATGTTCCCAGCTGCTAAATGTGGGAGAAACCCCCCGAGGAAGGGCAGAGGAAGCCAGACTGCGCTGGGCTGGCCAGGACAAGGGAGCAAGCAGAAGGGTTTCTGCCCCCAGCCCCAGCTTTCAGAAACACACAAAATATCCATCCCAGGCCTATCCGTGCGTCGGGCTGTTCTTCCTTCCTCCTCCTCCCTACCCCTGGTGCCTCCCGCCATGATTCCACATGGCCTGTGCCTGTGCAGGCAAGGTGCCCTGGCACAGCGTAGGGATGGGATACCAAAAGAATGCCTAACCCCCCCGGCTCTGCTAAGTGTTTTGGGGGCTTTTTTTTTTTTGTTTGAATGGCCTCATTCCTACAGAACTTCCATGGGAATGAGGCATTCTATTGATCCCCTTCTATGCTTTTCAATGTCTTCCTAAGTGACAGTTTGTCTAGGTCTCTGGAAGAAGGTGTGGGTGTTGCCTGGTGCAGACGGTGCTTTCTGCTGGTTTCCCAAGGTTTGGTTTCATCAGGCTGGGATGTGGCTGCAGATGCGCTGCCTTGGACACGGTACCATCCAACAAGGGCTTCTGGAGGGGAGAGTTTCGCAATCTCCGGTTGCTGTTTTCACTCCTGGTGCTGTCAGCGTGTTGAGAGATGAGACATCGAGGCCCTGTGTATCTGCACCCTCACAAAAACGAGACAGCCTGTTCTCAAGAGCAGATCTGCACGCCACCCACTTTGCAAATCCTCAGGCCCGTGTTAGGAGGAGGAGGAGGCATCAGGAGCTGTGCTGCAGAGCTCTCTGAACAGGAGGAGTTTGAGCTTCCTCATAGCCTCCTGGCTGGACACGGTGAGCTTGGACCTCACAGGTTCTCCTGTTCCGGATGTGTCAGGATACAGCCACAGCTGAGCCAAAGGCTGGCACGGGAACACTCCCTGGCTGAAGGGCCGAGCACCCTCACCCTATTTTATTGCAACAGCTTTTCACCCATCAGAGCAGACGCAGCTCAGGACGCCAAGCGCCAGCTCCCCAGAGGCACCTGAATGCTGTCGACATCAAGGGGAAGATGGGTGTTTGATACTCTCCAGGTGTGGCTCTCCATGTCTTGCCCAACATCTTCATCTGCACAGCAGGATCTGGTCCCAGCCCTCCTGCTTTCCCAAGCTCCTGCCCAGGCTTCTGGCTCTCCTGGTATGGACTGAACATGCGCACAGGACAGGAAGGAAGCAATACTGGGGTGGATGGCTAATAACACTTGAAAGAGGTGATTAAGATGGAAGCAGCAAGGGCTAGAGAGTTTCCAGCATGTCAGACAGCATCTCCTACTGGAGTATCATTTCAGATCACCTTCAGCTCAAATTGAGGATGGAAGGAGTTAGGATTTGCCCCTCAGGACTTAGGAAGAAGGGTCACGGGGAGGGAGCAGAAAGGAAATGCAAATAGGAAAGCTGTGCATAGCAGAGGCTGTTGGAGCTGCCTTCCTGAATTGCTTATCCCCCACTCCCAAGAACCGAAGGTCTCGCGTTCCTCGGGTAAGCAGCAGGGAACAGGAGAGGAAGTAAGGAACAGGGATCTTTGCAGAGGGCAGATTTGAAACCAGCCCTTCCTGCCTCTTCCCACTTGCCTTCCATTGTTTCCCCAGCTGGCCCCAGGGATTGCCACACAGGCACATCCCACGGCACTTCTCACTTCAGCGAGCCCCCTTCCTCCCCAAAAAGTGGCAGATGCTGATACCAAATTAGTGCAAAGTGGGAGGGAGCCAGCAGATAACTGCAGTAAGGACCAGGGGTGCAGCGGGTTCCCTCCCTCCCATCCACCCCCTTGCTCCTGTCCCAGCCGGTGATGCTAAGGGAAGTGTCCAGGACAGAGTTTGGTCAGCGAGACATGGCAGGGATCAATGGCCAGGATCAGGGAGAAAGAATGAGCTGTACTGGGAAGAGGGGCAAGTTCCTTTATTTCTGTCTTGTGTGGGAATTGGGCTCAGAGATTGCTGAGCATCAGCTAAGCTGGAGTGACGCCTTCCAGGCTGAGCGCCAGCCAACACGCAGGCTTCATCTCAGCAGGTATCTGACTTGCAGAGGAGCCAGGATGCTTGGTACCTGCCTGACCCTGGCTTTAGATGAGGGCACGTCTATCAAGCGCTGCCCGAAAGGCAGAGACGGGGTATAAGCGGATATGCTATCAGCACCAGGCTTTGCCGTGCTCCTTAGTGCCTGGCTGCGTCCCAGCCACCAATACAGAGACTCGCAGGGCTTTAGCCTATAATCCTCTATTTCTCTGTCTGTGACTCTAATCTCCTGATCCTCTGTTCTCCTCCAGCCTGCAGCTTGACCAACAGAACACGGAGTCGAAGCTCTGCTTATCGGAGACCCCCATGTCATCTTCCTGTGGAAAAACAGGAGTTGGGGAAGACAGCAGCAGTCATCGGAGCCAGGAGCTGAGCACAGGCTGGAGACGGGAACAGGAGAGGGCGTAAGCAAGCACACAGAGAAACCCTTTATGGCAAGACTGAAAGCGGCTCTCTAAGGGCGGTTTTCCCCCATTTTTACAGTGTCATTCTTGTCTTTTAACACGTACATATAATTCTAGCCCCGGGCATAGAACGCAATCGCCTTGTACAAAACACATACAGACAAACGTGGGGAGAGACTGACGGCAGCACCCGGGGAACGCTCGCTGCTGCTGTGAGCGTGCCACCGAGCCTGTGGAAACTACTGCCGTCATTCCACGCTGGAGAGGAGGGGGGGCATCTCCTCCAAGGCAGCTCTAAAGCTCTGCAGTGAATCCATCCGAACAAAGGACATGGATCTACACGGGGAAAGAGGCGTGCTGGGTAGAAAGCCGCCCCAGCCACGTGCAAGCCCAGCGACATGTGAGCTGGGGAGGGGGGTGGGGAATGTTGTTCTAGGGGCACCCCTGAACCGACCCCGACAGATCTGGAAAGACTTACCTTGTTAACATCAGCCTGAGCGCCGGCTGCAAACCGGCAGAGGGAACAGTGCTGCAGGCTTCGGCAGAGATTACTGTCTTGGGAAGCACGTCGGGAATTAAAGGGAGCCCGAACGAAGTCACAGATAAAGATGAAAGGCTTGACGCAGAGCAATGTTTGGAATGGGCTGGCATAAAGGAGCCAGGGAAAGAGGGAGGCAAGCAATGCCACCACAGAGCAAGGAGGAAAACCGTGCTGCCCTGTCCCAGCCTGGCTGCAAGCACAGCCTGCTTGCTCAACAGAGCAGAATCCAGCCTCGGCACGGAAGAGTTAAAAGGTTATTTGTCCTGGGAGAGCTGAATTAGCCGCGGATCTGGGAACTAACTTCTCCCAGGCCCTGGCTTGTTTTTCTCCTTGAGCATCTCCTGCTGCTATTTTTAGCAGAGAATTTTCTCAGCTGAACACTCCCAGTTGAGCGCTGGTCGGGGGCCCCTTTCCCAGAGACCGGCCCCACGGCGCGAAGGCCGCTGCTCTGCATGGGGATGGCTCTGGGCAGCATGCTGGTGCCCAGTTCAGCTTCACTCTCCATCCCTGTGGGTGCCAGCTCAACAGCCTCACGGCTTCGGGGTGTTCATGTCGTCACCCTGCCAGGCCTCCTCTAAGGCATGGGAGATGATCCCCACCACGAAGGCGCATTAAATGCTCCCACAGACCCCCTCTTCCCCCCAAAAGCCAGGGCAGGCTACAGCCTGGTCTGCAGCTTCAGAAGCTGCTTAAGGAGAGGGTGGACTGGACGGGGTAACTGCCCGTGGGCACTTTGCCAGTATGAACTGGTGAAAGAGGTGGGGAGGAGATATAGAGAAACGATTAGGCTGATGTTAATAACAGGATCTGCTTCTCAGCACTAAAATCTGTTTGGACTCATTCCAGTTCCTCCGAGGGAAACCGTGGAAGCCTTTATTGTTCATTAAAGTTGCCACTAAAATTGGACTGGGTCGGGCTTAAGGAAATACCTCTCCGAGGAGAGCCCTGCTTTGGCTGCTGGAAACCAATGAGGTAACAACTCCCTTCCGCTCCATCGGTTCTCGGGGGCCTTACTCCTCCTTAGCCAGAATGCTGATCTGTCCCTCAGCCCATCGCTCCCTTGCACAGAGCAAGCCGTCTGTCTGTCCAGGCCGCCCGCCGACGCACAGTCAGCAACGGCTGGGGCAGAGAGGCAGTGCTTGCAACTCCTCTTATTGGCAGCTGGATTTAATGCCTGCCTGTCAGAACGGGCACGTGAATCCAACTTGGGGCACATGGCCTGGGGAGCTGAGCAGAGTGGGGACCAACCCCTGGCTTGTCCCAGACAAGGTGCTGGGGGGGCTGGGGGCTCTGGGCGTTGCAGGGGGAGCACAGGGGAGGCGGCAGAGCTGCAGTGGTCAGCTGGTTGTGGCAGAGCCACAGTCAAGAAGATCCCTCTAACAATGGCCCCTTCTTGGTCAGTGTATCTGTTGCCTGTGTGTTCTTGGAGTCACGTCAGCGAAGCGAACAGATTGGGAACATATTTGTACTCCCCACAGCAGCACAGAAGCCAGCCCAGACACAGAAGAGCAAGCTGGGCTCTCTTCTGCTCCTTGCCTGTGTGCCAAGTTTCCAGCTCAGCTCCAAACCTGCGGCCGAGCCCTGCTTTGGCAGGGGCGAGGTGGAGGGGGACAGGCAGGGTGAGGAAATGCTCTGCACTCAGCTTGCAGAAGCTGGCAGCTGGCTCCAGGAGAGGAGAGCCAAACTGCCCTTGATTGCACACCTCAAAGCCCCCCCTGTCCCATGAGATCAGATCTGGCACTGCATGCTTTGCCCTTCTCCCCAGCTCCACTGGAACAAACAGGGCTGAGGACAGCGGTCACCCCACAGATGCTGCTTGCCTGCTTCTCCCAGTGCAAGAGCTGCACTTCCCCAAGGCCAGCAGCAATCCCAGGAGCCCAGGATTTCTCGCCTGACCTTCACATCTTGCCTTCCAACACATGGGCACTTAACCTTTGAGGCTCCTTTGGAAATCCCAGCGACGGCGTTTTACAGATGAGCATGTTTCACCCTAACATCTGCCCCCTGTATCGGATGCTGCCAGAACCTCTCTCCTGGCTCCGCTCCCAGCTGCAGGACAGACAATAAGGCACTGGAATAGAGTCTCCACTTCCCCTCCCCAACACCCCAGGGAGGGGAGATGGCACATCAGAGCCAAGGCAGCGCAGAGAGCACAGCTCGCCAGCCAGCAACAAGTCTCTCCACATCACCGCCTGCCTCTTCTTTCCCTCCCAGTGCAGCTGAACCGCTGGTGACAGTTGTTACTGGGCACACAGGCCAGCGCTGCTGGGCAAATCCTGGCAGTGGTCAGCTAGCCTAGCTGAGGGCAGGTTTTTTCCCTCAGCACACGGATGCTGCAGCCAGCCTGAACCCTCTCTGAATGCTGCTAAAGCCAGCTGACCTCTCCCGGATTGCCAAGGCTGCCAGGCAGCGCACCAGTCAGCGGGCCTCTCCTGTTACCTCTCCTGGAAACCCACCGACTGCCCTGGAAATCTGCCGGGCACCTCTTGGGCTGCCCCTTGCTCGCTGTCAACAGCACCTCACTGCACCTGAGTGACCCTCAGGTCTGACAAGGGTCCAGCGAGAGCTGGCTCAGTTCCTCCTGAAAAGCCAGTGTTCCATCTCTCTCCAGACAGCTTCGCTTCTCGCATCCTGGAGCCATCCCAGCACTGGTTCTGCTGCTTCAGAGACAAGGACAGAGAGCGAGGAAAACCTGTCTAGACACCGTTTACCTTCCATCAGCTCCCACTGCCACATCAAAGTGCCACTTCAAACAAACCGGCAAGCTGGCCCAGCAATAATCCTGGGTCTCCTGTGCCTGCCCCGGGGCAGAGGGTGTCAGACCCATCTCATCGTGCTTCAGAGGCCATCTTCACTCCAGACCCTTCCCACAACAGGAAGAAGAGGTAGGGTGAAAAAAGAAGTCTCACTACTGGAACATCATTGAGAGGGTTACCTGGCCGCAGGCTGCTCATGCTGGGGGGCAACGTCCATCCCTTCTGCTCGGCACCCAGGGACAGGAATCCCACCTGCCTCCTTCTGACAGCCTGCAAACATCCAGCTCTTCAAATGAAGCCGCACCTCTGGGCAATTCCCACCTGCTCAGGTGCTGGATCCCTTCCGAAAGCCAGGCAGGTGACTCCTGAGCGGGCTCTGCTACCACCTAGAGATCCAGGAGTGTCTCTGGTGTTACCCAAAGAAGCAGAGACTGCTGGGAGCTACAAGCGGCTTGTCCATGGTGGCAGCGAGTTGCTACCGGAGCAGGACAGAGTGGTGGGAGCTCAGGGAGCCAAGGCAGCGGCGTGGAAGAAGCTGGGGAGGCTGACAGGTCACTCGAACACAGGTTACGTGATGTCCCTACGTTGGGGAAGGACCTAGTGCTAGCATTGAGCGCTGGCCCTACCCAGCCAACATGAGAGGAGCAACATCTTGCTCTTCATTTTAATAAGGGTCCTTTGAAATCCCTCCTGCATGAGGGACGGTGAAGGAAACCCAGGCTGGCTTTACGCTGTCTCAGGCAAAAGTAGCCTTTATTTAGCAAACTGCGGCGGCCAGCTCTGCCTCATTAGCCAGTGTTTAGGGATCCAGGCTGCAATTGTTCCCCAGCCTGGCGTCGCAGAGAGCGCCCTGCTAATGAGGGCTACGGGAGACGATTCCTCCTGACAGGCCCACAATGACCCAGAAATCCCACTTAATTCCCTCCCGGTCAGGGAAAAGTGCTGAGTAACAGCAAGGCATGGGGAGGCTGGGGGCTGACTGGAGAGGGGAGGCTGGGGCCCAAAGGGAGGGGGGAGGCTGCAGCCCCTGTCCCTGCCCTGGGCCATCACACCAGCACTCCTGGGTGGAAAAGCTGGAACAGCACAGCTCCACAGCAGCTCCCCAGATAATGCAGAGGGAGGGGAAGCTTGCCAGACAGGGAAGCAGAGGTTTGACATAGGAAGGACTGTAGCCTGCTTCCCTGGAGGAAGATGCAGTGGGCTGGCACGCGCTCGGGGCCACAGACACACTGCTTCCCGGAGGTTTGTTTTCTAGGAGCTGCACACACACCGTGGTTGGGAACTGCTGGGCTGGGTGGCCCAGAGCCAGCTAGGCCAGAAGACGAGGTACAAGAACTTGGCTGGAATGTGGGCTGCATACAGCTGACCTTG
>VZTU01028814.1:17005-36572 GCA_013400835.1 Zapornia atra | reverse complement strand
TGAGTGAGCGTGGGGCTGCTGCGACCCTGGGGCTGAAGGATGCTCCGGTTCCTTGGCACCATGGCCGGAGGGCAATCACAGCTCCTCACATCCACGCAACACAGGTAAGAGCAGCTTGCTTTCACAGTGCCTCTCACTGCCCCCCAGCAAACCTGCCCCCCCCCGTACCCACCACAGCCTCGTTCCCTTCCTAAGTGCTGTTTATTCTGGCTCTGAGGGCTGAGGCTGATGCAGCAGAGCAGCCTCGCCTGCGAGCTGATATTCCCAACCCCTCCAACACCATTTTGGCATGCCCCACTAGCACTCGGCGTGTCAGCCAAGGGTCTCCCACCACCCAAGCAGCACCTTGCTCGCCAAGCAACACACACCCTGGGGTGAGCAGTTCCCCATGACAACACCCCTCACGCCGACGCCCGCCCACAGCGCTGTCCGTCTGCCGGAGATGCTCTGAGGGGAGCCAGGACAGGAGCCAGGCTCAAGCTGGATCGAACGGCTCTTGATGCCTCCCTTGGAAATCAGTGCTGTGTCCGGAGCATTAGGGCTTTGTGTTTCCAGGGGCAGGTGAGTGCCATCGTCCCTCCCCTGCCACCCTGCTGTCCTTGAGCAGACAGGTAAAAGCACCCTCCTGAGCCCTGTGCTGAAGCCATCGCTTGGTGAGGAGGAGAAGGAGGAGGAGCAGGAGCAGGGCCTTAATCTCTGCCAGCAGAGTTGTGCTTGCAAAGACGATTAGACATATGCCAGCTAATTCATAGTAAACAGGATGGAGGGAGAATTTGCCACTTAGAAATGGCAGATGAGCAAGCCCATCACGCCTGTCACGCTGGGGTAACGCACACAGACACAAACCCAGTTTAGCTGCAAGTTTAGCACTGCTAATCCCCCCCATCCGGGCCGCTGCTCTCCATCCTCCTGGCCTCTTGCTTCCCCTTTCCCTCGCTCCTGCTGCTAGCATCTCCCTGCTTGTCACTGGAGCTTGCCCAGCCCGGGGTTTATTTGGTACCTCTACCCAAACGGGTGCTCCCCTGGGGTTCTCTCTAACAGCTTCAGCCTGGAGCCACACTGAGGTTTGGAGAGCCCCTGCAGCCAACCCAAATGCTGCGCTCTTCTGCTGGGGGGTCAGAGCCTCCGGGGAAGTGAAAGGAAGGGAGGATGCATGCCAGGATTCCGAGGGCTGTTGAGGATGTGAGGCCAAATGGCAGGGCTGGGGACTGTGCTGGGCTCCGGGGGTCCTGTCTCTGCCACACTGCAGGATCCTGGGCTCTATCCTGGATGCAGCCACCAATCCCACTGGGACACAAAGCCCCTGGGTGCTGCAGGGTGGCATCCTCAGCCAGGCCAGCTACATTTTCCCTGGAAACTCCATTGTCTTTCCCTCACGGTGATGGTATGAGTGTCCCAGCTGTCCTTGCTTGACCAATCCAACCACACAGCTCTGTCCTGGGGTACTGCCAGGTGCTGAAGAAACCTTGCCCAGCACCGGTCCCTCACTCGGCCAAGCACTCTGGTTCATCTCTAAGGTCGGTCTGTGTCCTACCCGACCCTCATCCCTTGCACTGCTTCAGCTGGGGAAAGGACTTCAGGGACAGCGATTTGCTGAACTGAACTGCGGGCCCGGGATGTGTGTCCAGCATCCTGCAGCAGGGTGAGCTGTGGAGTGATGGGAGATGCTTGCAGGTACTTTAGGGTGAAAGAAGGGGTCCGAGACCCTTTGCTGGCGGGCTGAGCGAGCGGAGAGCATCCCTTCCCGGCCAAAATAACCTCGAAACCCTCTCGGGGAAGAGGGCCGCGGGTGCAAAGTCGGGAGCCGTGTCCAGGGCGAGTTTCTCCAGCCCAGGGGTTCCCTCTTGTGGCAAGATGCTTCCGGCTCGGCCGCCCTGCTCGCAGCCGGGCGCGGAGCCGAGGTGGTACTCGAGCACCCACACACACGCCGGGGCAGAGTAGGGGGCGTACCCGGACTCGGGCTGTGCCCACATCCCGCTCCCCTGGGCACGCCGATGCTTCGCAGGACGCGGTCCTGGGTGTATCCGGCACCGGTGCGGCAGGCACGGGCGGGTGTGCGGGGACGTCTGGCTCGGCTCAGCCCAGCTCTGCATCCCCCCACCCTAGCCCTCCTCCCAGCAGGTGATGTGCCAGCTCCACATACCCAGCACCGGGTACCTCTGTGCCCCATCCCAGGCTCCGGCCCCATGTCCCCCATCTTCCTGTCCATGCAGGGATGTCGTGGTGTGGAGCTGCCCTGCAGCACGGCTGGGCTGTGGTGGGTAACCCCAAATGCCCAGAGCCGGGGCCTTGAGAGCAGGGCAGCTGCAGAGACCCCTGGCTCACTCATTACCCACTGCTGGGACAGATTGGGTTTCCCTCTTGCGTAGGAAAACCGTGTGCTTAGCAGCTCCCTGAGGATGCTCACGGCTGCTGTGGTGGCCGGGCGTGAAGAGGAGGCCTCCGTGGGCTCCCCTGCACTGGACCAAGGGTTGGCACAGGCACTCTGAGCCCCATCCCTGCTCAGCTGGCAGTGGGGGGAGGCTGGGGATGAGGGGAGCTGGTACCCTGCGAGCTGTGATGAGTCAGCATCTCGCTGCAATGCTGAGCAGGGCTCTGCACGGCGCGGAGGCGAGCAGCACCCGGGCGGCATCAATGTTTATTAATGACTGTATTGGGGATGCTGTTTAGTCATTGCTCCCACCGAGCCAGAGAGGCAGCCTCCCCTCCTGCCATGGGGCTGGGGTCTCCTCTGTTGTCCTCGGGAGATGTCTGAGGCACCCGGGCACCCTGATAGCCAGGTCCCACGAGAGGCCTCAGCGATGCCACCACTGCCACTTCCTCATCGCTCACTGCCTGCCCTCCCAGCTCAAGAGATGGGGGAAACTGAGGCATGGTGAGGGGTGACAGCAGGACACGGCCCAGCCGTGCTGATCTCCTGATGGCCAGCGATGCAGCAGGGTAATGCTGGCAGCCCGCATCTGGCGCGTCGAGGGGGATTTATTGATGTGAGAGTGCTGCAGATTTAACTAGGGAGAACGTGAGCAGAGCGATTAGGGGGTGGGAGTGGGGGGGGCTCTGGGTGGGCAGCAGGGCCACTGGCCGGCTGGCACAGCCCTACCCGGCCAGGAGCCTGTCCAAGGGCCGGGTGCTGTTATTAAACACTCCAAAGGGGGTTCTCCCACCCCTCCATCCGCAGTGCCATGAAACTTGCATGAGATTGAGAGGAGAAGCCCACTTCTCCCAGTGAAGTTTTCATAGGATCCAATTGGAGCAAAGAAAAACGTTTCTTCTCCCTTCCCTCCTGCCCCAACCCGGGTCCGAGGGGTCTGGAGTGTTCGGGTGGGGGGGGCCACCAGAGGGAGCCCGCGGCCGGGTCAGCATCCCTCGCCCGGCAGCAGCATCCCTCTCCAGGCATCGCTCACGCGGAGCACTGTTCCTCGCTGCCCCCCGGGCGCAGAGCAGAGCAGAGGCTGTCCCTGCCTGGAGTTTCCCGGCTCCTGTGGGCTTTTCTCGGCCGTGGGATCCCCGTGAGTCCTCCCCTGCCCCAGACCCACCTCCTCGAGGGCCCAGGACTCCGTGTCAGCCCAGGAACATGGCTATCGTGGAGGTCTGCCCCGGGACCAGCTCCCGGAGGAGGGTAGGCAATGTGTGGCAGCAAGGGGAAACTGAGGCACGTCCCAGTGCGTATGCTGGGCATGCCTAGGGAAGGAGAGCACCCCAGCGCGGCTTGCCTGTAGGTGCCTGCTTGAGGAGCAGGACCTTCAAGCCAGCATGCCCAGGTCTGCTGTTAGCCACAAGCTGGCCTCAGCCTCGCAGCAGCCATGAGTGCCTGTGGTATTTTGCAGCAGCCCCTGGACACAGAGGTGCCTTCCCCCAGCAGGTCCATGCACACCCTGCCCTGACACGTGCCGCTGCCCAGCTGCCACTGCGTCAGAGCATCAATAAACCGTCTCTCCTTGGTCTTCCTCTGCCAGCTCCTGTTTCAAAGCCAGAACGATAGTGCTGCCCCAGCTGGGAAGGGAACAGGGAGGTACCTCTGGCATCACCTCTTCCATGAGCTGGTAAGGCCAGGCGAGAGGCGAGAAGTTGCCTGGAGCTCAGGGAGTCTGTTAGCAGTGCAAAGAAAGCAGGCACAGACTCAATTTGCTTGGCAGCGTGGGCTGGATCCTGCTGCTGGATCCTCCACCATGGATCCTGAGCGCCTGCAGTGCCCGTGGAGGTGGTGCTGCACCCAGCACCGGCTATTTTGGGCAGGCACCAGCACCCTGTTCCTCACTCCCCCTCCGCTCCACACACCCCAGCTTCTTGGTGGCATCATCCCCAACCAGGTGGGGGGCTGGGGACCGGTGCGGTTCTGGAGAATGGGCTGGGGGTGCCTTATGCAGGGGGCTGGGGGGCTGGGAGAGATGCGGAGGTGCCCCCAAGACCCCAAGCAAAGTCTCAGTGGGGCAGAGCAGGCCAAGCGCCGGTGCTCAGCACCGTGGGCGGGGTTGGGCCTGCCTTTCCCTGCACTCTGGGATGGCCTCACTGGGTTCCCCTTCTCCGTAGGGCCGTGGATGCCTGCAGATGCTTTAAACCCTTGGATGGGTAATAAATAGAAGTAGGCCCGCTGCCTTTTGTTTTGATTGATTCCATTTGTTCTGCATTAGCAGCTCCTTCTCCTTGCCAAGGCTCAGCTCCTGGGGAAGCAGAATGCTGCAAGACGGAGGGGCTCAGCCGTGCTGTGCTGCGGAGGGTCCCCGGTGCTCCCAGGGTGAGCTGGTAAACTCCATCATGGGGGCGGAAACTGAGGCACACGACGGTGCCAAGTCTGCCTCTGCAATGGGTGGATGCCCTTGGTTGAGAAGGGAAACTGAGGCCAGGAAGGGTGATGTGATGTGCCGTGCCAGGGGGAGGCAGGGGCAGCTCTGCAGCAGAAGCTGCTTTCTTCTGGTGCTGTGTGAGGCAAAGCAACCAACAGGCTGGGACGGTGAGAGGTGATCCAGCAACGTCAGTGGCTGGCACTGCTCTGCCAGGCGAAAATGACTTTATGGATGAGCTTGGGATGAAGAGGAACGTGGGAGCCAGGACTTTGGGCTTCCCTTGCTGGCTCTGTCGCAAACAGCAGCCTCTGGCAAGTCTGGTGTCTCCCTGCCTCAGTTTCCCCAGGCAGAGGAGGCTGTTTACCCATCGTCGGGAGCTGGGGAACCAGCAGGTTTGGCAGCAGGAGACGCCCTGAAGATGAAAGGCACCGCTCAGAGCCAGGGCGGCAGCACAGCAGCAGGAACCCAAGCGCTGGGCGACAGCCAGGGGCTGGGTGGACCCCAGGGGCGTCACCCTGATGGTGCCCCAAATGCAGCCTCACCTCCTGGGGCTCCGCCTCCTGACTTAGGGGCCCCCAAGAGCACCTTCCTCAGCAGGAGGAAGGATGGATGTACCCGGGGCAGGGGGGAGGGGGCCTAAAATTATCCATGCCCCCCGGGGTGAGTCAGAGCATCCAGGGGCTCATGTGCCCTCACCCCAGCTGCGGTGCTGCGTCAGGGGGGGAGCGGGTGTAGGCCCGAAGGACACAGCTGCCTCCCCGCCACGTCTGCTGGCAGCTCTTCTCCTCCTTCTGATCTGCTTCATTATCTCCTGAGTCATCGCTCCCAGCTCCACCACAGCCACAGCCGCCCGCAGCCGGCACCGTGCCGGGGCTGCTGCCCAGCCTGCCTGGGCCGGGGGCTGCCCGCAAGGCCTGGGGGGCTCAGCAGGCTCCTGCCTGTGACCTCTTGGTGTCCCAATTTGTCCCAGCGATGCCGGGCAGGGAGCGGCACGGCTGGGCTGCACCGCAGAGCATCTTCCCAGCACGTGTCACTGGACACCCGGATGGATGGACAGACGGATGGACAGGCGGATGGGATTGCAGCTGCTCCCACTGGGCAGGAAGAGATCCCTGGGAGCAGGAAGCCATGGTGCTTGTCTCCCAGCGATGCTCTTAGGCTGGGAATCAGGCTTCGGTGTGGCCAGCAAGGCTGCAGGCTGCTTCCCCAGCCCTGCACGGGGTGGGAGCCAGGGATGGAGCTGGGCTGCTTCCTGCTCCCCACATGGGGCAGGGCCCTGCATCGCTGAGCACACAGCAGGCAGAGCTGCTCCCCAGGGGTATGTCAGCCCCCCCATGTCTCCGATGCTCCCTGGCCCTGGGTTAACTTGTCTATTGCTTGTTTATTGCCACATCCCCAGGCTGGGACTATTCCTCCATCCCTCCTGGCTTTGTGCTTTCCTTCCCTGGCCAGGAACTAGGTCAGGAGCACAACCAGAGAGCAGCAGCCGGGTTCCCTCCCTTTCAGCCGAGTTTCACTCCCTTCCCTCCTTTCCCCCAAAGGGCAAGGGGACCCTCCGTTCCCCTCCTCTTGCCCTGACAGGGAGCTGCCCTGTGCACAGAAGGTCAGGACCCGCTTTCCACCCAGTTAAACCAGTTACAGACCCACCAGCCGGGGCTGTCGGCGTAGGGAGCCTTGTCCTGGCAGGAGCATCCCCTGGATGCAGACCTCCTTGGGGAAGGTTCCCTCCTGACCCCCCAGCACTGACACTGTACCTGGTGTGGGGGGGGACACACACCTGGCAGCACAGCGCTGGGTGTGCAAAGACAAGACATCGGTGGCAGCGGTCCGCGAAGGACATCGCAAGCGGGAGGATGCTGCAAGCAGAGCGCTGGGAGGATGCTGAATCGGCGTGAAGGCAGCAAGGGGCTGAGCACCCGAGGGCCAGCCGAGGGGCCTGGAAACTGAAGGCTTGGAGGATACTCATGTCTGCAGGCTCGGAGGAGAAAGGCCACTCCCGGGAGGTCCTGGCTGGAGACACAAAGGCCACCTGCTTGCAACGCCCCGCTCCAGGGACATTGCAAAAGATGCTGTGTCACTCTTGTGAGGGATGCACTTCTTCCCACTCCCCACCCCCGATGCCTTAGTTTCCCCCACAAGAGGCTAGCGCTGCCCCACAAGGTGCAGCCCCCGGGCAGTGAGAAGCATGGGGCTCCGCCGGGATGCAGGAGTCCTGCAGCGGCATCCGGTAGTGCCGGCAACCGCTGGGAAGGCATCAGCATCCCGCCAGGGAGCGCGGGTGCCTCCGAACAGGCTTCCCCTTGTGCGGTGAGGCCGGCCGGCGGCTCTGACCCTCCGCCGGGGAGCGGGGAACAAGGGTGGCTGTGTGCGCCCATTGCACTGGCTGGCCCGCCGCCCCGACACGCATTCCTGCAGCGGGCAGGGCTTTCCGGGCTGGTGGGATGCAAAGGGGGATGTGCTGTCTGCTGTGGGGGGCTTGTTGTGAGTTTCTTTGGTCTGGGGGGGGGCTTTTTCCTCCTTTTTTCTTCCCCCCCCCTTTGGTTAGCAGCCTTTAGGTGTCTTCTTGAGCAATTAATCTGGGTCATGACTTTCTCTGAGCAGCCCGGAGAGCCCGGGGCTCATTAGCACCAGGCCGAACGTCACCGTCACCGGAGAGATGCTCTCGGCGGCTCTGCGCCTCTGCCTGCTTGTTATTCCAGGCGAGTCGGGGGCTGCGGCAGCAGGAGAGTCCCCTCGCCGCACTGCCGCGGGCTGCGGGGGCTGCGCGGGGTGGTTGGGGTCCCCCTCCTGCTGCGGCGGCGCGGCTGGAGCTGCCAGTGATGCTGTGTCGGCAGCGGGGTACGGGGCCATCGGCCAGCAGTGCTGTGCTGCAGGGCTCAAGGACTTTTGAGGGTCTCAGCCACCCTGCTTTGGCTTCAGCTTCACTCTGTTCCCTTTCCCATCCTCAGTGGCAACCTGCAGCCACTGCTGCTGCACCGGCACTGGGAGCGGCATCGGCCTGTGCCACTGCGGCCCACCAGCTGTTTGCACGAGGCAATGGGGAAACTGAGGCAGGACACCTCATCTGGCCTGCCCTGCCCCTGCCCAGCGAGGCAGGGAGCACCTCTCTTTGCTTTTGGCTGCCCTGCGGCCACGACACAACCCATGCCCAAGCTCAGACCCTGCCGTGGGGATGGGGACGATGGCAAGGAACCTCCCCATGCCTGGCTGGCTGCGGTGCAGCATATGCGCTGGGATCTGCTCCCTGCCTGCTGTTTATCCGCTTCCTTCGAGTTAACTTATGTTCCCATCGCTGCCCATCTGTCTCCTTCTCCTCCTCCCTCCCCTCCCCTCCTCGGCGCTGGCAGGCGATGGCGGAGCAGCACCCTGTCCCCAGCAGCTCCAGGTGACCCTGGGGCAGGGGGTGGGGGGGTGTTAGGCATTCTCTTACCCCCACCCCACTGCTCCAGCATGGCTGGATGCTTGCTGGGGTACTTCATGGAGGGGATCCCAGTTTGGATGCTCCCAAAGGTGAGATGTGCTGAGCTCCAGCCGTTCCCTTCATCCACCATTAACTCCAGTGGCAAATCTTTGCCTGGAGTGTCCCCCTGACACCGCCCCCCCCCCATTAAACCTGGACCCGCTGGGGCTGCATTGGTGCCTTCAATCCTTCCCACCATGCCCCATCTCCTTCTGCTCCCCAGCCCCAGCGATGCTCCTGTCCCTCCTGTGCTGTATTCTCTCAACAGGCGGCCGTGTCTCCCCATCAGCGCGGGGGAGGGAAGCCCAGCCCCGCTCCCACCCGGAGCCCGTTATTAGGGATACCCAGGCTGCTTCTTCGGGAAACACAAAGGCGCTGAGCGCCGGAGCCAGCGTGCACCTGCTTCTCTCGCTGCTTCAGAAAGCCCTCGTGGCTGCTGCCTCCCACTTCTCTGGCTTTTATTTATAGCCTGTCTTGCTCGCGCTGGGGTTTGGGGTTTTTCTTCGTTCTTTCTCTCTCTTTCTCTCCCAGCACAGCTGAGCCGCTGAGCTCCCAGCTCCGTGGAGAGGCCTCTCCCCTGGTTCGGATGCACGCGGCTGTGGTGGAGGGAGTGGAAGAGGCGCTGGGTCCCAGCAGGAACAGGCCAAGGCCTTGTCACTCCACTCTTCGTTAGCACTGATGGCCTCCCGTGGGGCCATGCCTCAGGTCACTGGCAGGCTATTGGTCACTGCTGCAGCACCGAGGTCTTGGGGACACTACGAAGGACGTCTGTCCCCGTGTCACGTCTACTTGGTGGCACCAGCCTGATGGGAATCCCGACTGAGGCCCAACAAACTCATGCCGCTGACGGCCCTGGATCTCAGTGCTTGGTGCCAGGCAGTGATAGGACAGGGGGTCGTCTCTTTGCCAGCCCTCCCGAAACCTCTGCCTTCTCCCCCAGGCCACAGCAGGATGTCCCTGCACCTCGGGACACGGCCTGAAGTGTACCCCTCGGCTGGATGGACACCGGTGTCTCCTGCCCTGGCCAGCCACTGTGTCAGCACCAGGGGAAGCACTGGCTGACTGGGTCCTGGTGCACCACATGGTGCTGTCCCATGTGGGACACTGCCAAGCACTAGGAAGCCACTATGGGCTGCAGGGATGCACGAAAGCTTTGCTCCCTCGTGCACAGAGCTGGTGCTCACCACAGCTGCCCTCTCCTCCTGAGGATGGGGTGGGGGGGTTGTGAGGAGGTGGCGAGGGGACACGGCAGGGGGAAGGGAGAAAGAGGGGGCCGTGGACTGAAATAGCAGCCAAAAATAATAATAATTTACCAAAAAAAAGGAAAAAAGGGAGAAATCACAAGGCGAGAGGCTCACCATCTGCCGTGTGGGTGCTGGAGCAGGAGCCACGCTGCCACTGCAGCCTGGGTGCTGCCGGCGCTGAGTGACTCAGCACCGGGAGGGAGGGAGGGAGGGACGTGCTGGGATACCCCAGCGCTTGGCCCCAGCACCCCGAGACATGCCCTGTTCCCCCAGGAATGTGGGGCTGGGGTCAAACCCTTCACACCTCTGGTGTTTCCTGGGGAGGGGGGGGAAAGCCAGGGGGAAGAGGAGACTTTCTGCTACAGGAGCCACGTTTCCATGGCACCCAGCAAGGGGACACTTCTCCACCGACCCGCTCCCTCGAGGGGTCTGGCTGTGGGGTGAGGGCAGCCCAGCGTGCCCCTCTGCCCACTGTGGACACGCCGACCCACAGCCAGAGGGAGCACACAGATATCACCCAAGATGGGCACCGGCTTGCTGCGATGCCACAGGCAGAGGTGGCACCGTGGTGGCATGTCCCTTACAAGGTGTCACCTCCGGGACACCACATGGGTTCTCGAGTGGGGCAGGGGGGGTGAGGTGGCTCCGTGGCCATGGCAGAAGAGCCATGGCGATGGCAGGAGAGCCGTGGCAATGCCAGGAGAGCTGTGGCAATGCCAGGAGAGCCGTGTCCCTGGCTAACACCGTGCCAGCAAGGGAGACAAAAGCATGATTACTCACTGTGCCGGGGAGGAGTGGCTCAGCGCATTACTCAGCCCCACCAGCAAACTGGTCTCTTCTTCCTGCATCAACCTGGGGGACTGGGGTTGAGGAGGAGGGCAGGGGGACAGGGAACATGGGGGGGGCTTAATTTTTTCCTCCCCCCTCCTCCTCCTCCACCCTGCGTCACTGCCACCCCGGGGGGGACATCGGCCAGAGGGGGATGCTGGGGCAGGGGGCAGCAGGAGGAGATGCGGGAGGAGATGCAGGAGATGCCTGGTTGTGCCCTCAGGAGATGCTTGTGTGACCCCCTGCCCCACAGCGCTGTCCCGGGGGGCTTGCTGGTGGTGTCAGGGGGGAGGGACATCGAGTGCCAAGCCTCTGCTTTCGCCCCTGCCATGCTCCAGCACTGTGGGCAGGTGCTTTCCTGGCGAGCCTGTGCCGGCACGGAGGGGTTTCAGCCATGCTGATGGTTGGCAGGGCATGGCTGCCCATGGGCTGCTCTGGGGATGGGGCTGTGTCCCCCTGTACTCCTCTCTCCTGCCCCACGTATGTTCCAAAGGATGACCTCCCCCCCCAGGCAGTTGTGTCCAAGCCTGTGTGGCAGTGGTTAGAGCACAGTGGTTATTGCTGGAGCCCAGCACAGATGGGCATGGTGCTGTGCTGGCACCAGCATAATGCCCGAGTGGGATCCCTGCTGCTGAGGTTCACTCTTGGCTTAGAGGGGTTTTGAGGAGCTCTTGGTGAGGCTGATAGCAGGAGGGATAGAGATGCTCATGGAGGGGTGCTAGAGAGGGGAGCAAGGGATGGGTGGGATTTGCCACCACCAATGTTGCTTCTTAACAGAGCGAAATAATCAGCACAGGTTCAAGTGGGGAGGGGGGCTTCAAATTGGGGAGCACATTGCTGTGCCAGTCCAGGAACACGGGGGGTCCCTTGGGTGGGTGGGGCAGCGGTCCCGAGGGAATGCCCACCCCACCAGTGGGAGCAGAGGATGCAGGGTGGGGAGGGAAGGATGCAGGAGCGACATCAGCCCTGACAGGGAGCACCTGGAGCCTCCCAAGCCCGTGGGGGCTGCAGCTGCAGGGCATGCTGCTTTAAATAGGGCAGCAGGACCCCACCTCAACCTTTTTGCTACTCTGCTCTGGCTTGGTGACCCTGCAGCTCTCCTGACCAGGTACCCACAGTGTGGCTGGGCTGTGCTATGGGGGTGCACTTGCTGTGTTTATGGGGGTTGGCTGCAGTGAGGTTGGGAAAGGGTGCAGGCTATGGGGTCGGGTTGCTGGGCAGAGCAGGTCCTTTCCCCAGCAGCAGCTGGCTTTCCAGCCTGGGGTGGTGGGAAGCAGCTCAGGTTGGGGGGCTGCTGGGAGCTCCAGGAGATGTGGGTCTGGGATGCTCAGGTCTGTAGGAGAGTCCTGGTTGCTTGTGGCTTGGTTACGGCTGGCAAAACGTGCTTGTGTCACTCAGTGAGCCAAGTGAAGGGCGATTTTTGGGCTGGACCAGACCTCTGGTTGGTTTGGTGTTGCAGCTCCTGCCTGTGCCTCCCCACAGGCACTAACACACCTCCCCTTGCTGTGCTCCCTCTTCCTGGGGAGGAAAACCTTGTTATCTGGAGAGATGAAGTGACATGTTCCTGGCTGCCCCGGGGCAGAGCCAGGCACTGAGCTGGGCCTGGCTGTGGTGGGCTACAGGGTGGTGAGGGAGATGCTTTTGCTGCAAAGCCAGCAGTGAATTCGGGTGACCCACGTGCCAGCACCCTGCTGCAGGCTTGGCAGGGGGGGTCTGTACTCTCTGCCCTGAGCACATCCCTATTGCTGCTCCTCCTAACGTGCCTGTGAGCCCCTGTGGAGCAATTAAAACCACAGCTACCCATAAAAACTCAACGCTCCCTGTGATGCTGTTCTCCTGCCAATGAGCTGGTCCCTTCCTGGCCTGGGGTGAGGGGTCCCCACCGGTTCTGGAGCCCATCCGAGGGGAGGGCTGGGTACCTCTGCGGCCGGTGGTTGCCCCAGCAACTGTCACTCTCACACAGCATCCATCACGCTGAGCATTTCCGAGCCATTATCGTGCCTTGGGCGCAGTGAGGATGCGGTGATGGAGCGCTGCTGGGGGATGAGCATCACCCGTGTCACCTTGCTACTTATCTGGCAGTGGTGATAAACACCCACCAGTATCAGTGCATCCCACTGCTCTGGTCCCCTCATGGTGCCACTGGTGTGAAGAGCTCACTGAGCAGGGACCTGTGTCCATAGGAGATTCAGCAGAGAAGCAATTAGGGCTTTTCCAAGCGGAGTGCTGTTAATTGTCTCTGTCCCTGCAAATTAATAAAGCACCGACACTATTGCCTGGCTCTGGGAGCGTGGCTTCAGGTGGAGCCTGAGGAGGTCTGAGGGGGGCTGGAGAGGGTTGGAGGGGTGGTGGGGAGGAGGAGAGGCGCTGTGATGCCCTAATGTGGAATGGGAAGGTGGGGGGGTGGGAACGCAGACTGCCCCCAGAGCTGATCTGTGTGCATGAGGTGTGGTGAGGCTTCCCCGAGGGGTTTTGGCTGGTCACAGTGGGCTGCAGCCCCCCCTCCCTCCCCACTCAGCATAGGACAAGCTTTGGAGGGCTGGAATTATCATCATCTTCGAGCTCTGCCAAAGAGGGTTGAAATTATGCGTGCTCTGCCTCTGCTCCTGGCTCCCGCTCCCACCCAGCAACCTTGAGGTGTGACCGGAGGGATGTCCCCTGTGCTGAGGCTCTGGCTGCCCTTTCCCAGGGTCCTGCATGGTTATGGAGTGCTGTGTGGCCTTGGGTTAATAGCTGAGAACAGCTGTGAAGGAGCAGAGCAGCTTGGGGTACCCAAGGCGCTGCCTGGCAGGGCCCCTCTCCCTGGCCCTCCCTGGAGGATGGGGATGTGGTTCTCCCAGACCTGGCTGCAGTCAGATGTGGGATGAGGTGCTGGATGTCCTGGTTTGGCCCATCCTGCCTTGCTAGCCCCTTGGGGACATCCCCTCCTCTCCGAGTGTGTGTGTGTTCCCAGATCTCATTTTGGCACCCCACCCCCCCACCCCCCCATGTGAATCCATTGCCCCAAGGGATGAGGGATGCTCCAGGCTCCCTGCTCCCCCAGTATTCCTGCTGAGGCAGAGAGGGGCTGGCCACTGCCCTGACTTCTCCCCCTCTTTGCCATGGCTGTGTTGGCTTTTTACACCTTTATTTTGCTTTCCCTGCCCACACCATCCAACCCAGCTCAGTTTTGGGTATTCCTGCTCCTTTCCTGAGCCTCTGTTGCTCCAGAGCTCCGCAGCTGTTAAGGGTGTAAAATTAAGTGCAGAAAATATATATTTTAAAATAGACTTGGCTCCTTTTTTTTGGTGCTGCCTAAAAATAAGCAGGCTCTGCGGGCTGGAGCAGCAGGTGCCTGGGGCTGGGCTGTTTTATCAGGGGGGTAGGGGGAAGCTCATCCCTCCTTAATTAACTTGTGAGGCCTTCTCTTGTGGTTTGGGGATTTTTTTTTTTCCTGTGTAAAACCATAGCTTTGGCACGCTGTGTCCCCCCTGGGGGGAAGCCTGCGTGGTGCTCCCTGGAAGACACACGCTCAGCTCTGAGTTTTATCCCTGTCCAAGGTTTTGCAGGGGATGCCTGGGAAAATAAAGCGTGAATCAGCCATTCTCTGAGCACAAAGTGGAGTGAGCTCCTGGTGCGCCCCCCTGGGACTGGCTGGGGGGTTTCTGCCTGTTACAAGTGGCTTTCCTCTGTGTGTGTGTGCTTGGGAGGGGGGGGAACGGTAATTTATTTGGAAACACTCAGGCAACTATCTGGGAAGTCTCCCTGCCTTCTGGGATGCCTGTGCAGGTTATTTGGGAGCAGCACCGTGTGCTATGTGTGGATAACGTGTGTGGGTGCTTTCAGGGAGGGTGGTGTGGCTGCAGGGAGAGGGGACTACTCTGCCTTCCCCATCCCCAAAGGATGCTCAGGCTCTGGGCGGGGGAGGGGGCGGAGCCCAGTTGGTATGGGGACCATTTCCCTGCCTTGCTCTCTGGTGGGACCCTGGGGAGCAGAAAGGTGCCGGTGGGTCCCCGGGGGTGCTCTCCTGCAGCCCAGCCTGCCTTTCCATTGGGGAATGTGACTGCTGGGGGAGGATGAAGCAGGTGGGGATGTGGAGACCAGCCGATGTGTGGGCAATGCCAGGCTGCCCCGGCGGGGCCGCGGTGCCATCGGCGGGGCGAGAGGAGCAGAAGCAGCAGGGTGAGGATGGAGCGATGCTCCTGCAGATACAGATGCTCCATCTCCTGCTGCGCTGCCCGCAAGGAGCCCTCTGCAAGGCCGCCGCGTCCTTGGCACGGGGAGGGGGGTGACGCAGGTACGCGTGGCTGCTGCTCCCACGGCTGCTCTTCCCCCACAGCTCCCGCTCGCCTCCCTCACCTCCCCACAGCTGTGCTGGGAGCCGGGGCGCTGCCAGGCAAGCGGTGCCGCGATGGCCGGTGGAGCTGCAGCGCAGCAGGGAACCCAGCATTCATCCTCTGCGACAGCTTTGCAACAGATTCTTTGGCGGAGCTGACTGCAAACTGCAATCCTAAACTGTCGGCCGGCTCCTTTTTCCAGCCTGGGAGTGTGAGAAACAAATTTGTTTGGGTTATAAAAGCATATTAAAAAGCAACACATTTTGTTTTGCGATATACATCCTTCTTCATGCCAATTTTTCCTGCCTTTTTTTTTTTTTTCCCTCTCAAACGAGTGCCATTCTAATCCCCTCCAGACAAAGAGGCTTCTTAATAACTTTCTGTGGAGGTAATTGCTGGGAAGAGCTAGGCAGGGAGTTGTTGGTTGCATGCTGCCTGTGGCAGCTGAGCATCGCTCGGGCATGGGGCAGGGAGGAAGGATGCCAAGCCCTGAGTGTCTCCAGACAGGAAAAGCACCCAGCCCCTGGGACATGGGTACCTGGAGAGGTGATGCTTGACCCTAGCAGCACAGGGACTGGGATGCCTGGGATGATGCAGGACAGGAGCTTGCTGCTCATCAGGTGGCTGACATCTCAATGTGCCTGTCTTGGTGTCTATAGATGTTTCACTGACTGTTGTTCAGCTCTTGCCCAGGTCCTGGGCTATGAAGAGGTTCTGACTGGTACCACCAGCTACCTTCACCCCTGGACTGAGGGACTGTGAGGGGCCAGGATGGCAGCCAGGGCCTCCAGCAATGGGTTTCCCTCCTAGGAACAATGGATGAGGGACCCCCAGGAGCTCTGAGCTGGTTTTGACCTCCCATTTTCCACTGGCTCCTCCATACACCCATCTCCCTGAATCCGTGTTGGTACCGTTGCAGATGAGTGGGTCCAAAGGGGCTTGGTTTGTTCCATGCTGTTGTCAGCCGCTCTTCAGAACAAGCCAAATGCTGTGGGTTGTGGTTGTGGGGTTTTTTTAATGGAACTAATTTTGACTTGTAATTAAAACACTCCATTTAATTAGGCAGGTACCACAGAATCTTTTAGAAACATGCCTATTTTTATATATTTACTCCTCTTGCTTGTGTTTTCTTTAGCGAGTTCCAATTAAAACGGCCTCCTCATTAAACCACCCAGCTTGTAAATTAAACTGGGAGCTAAAAATACAGCACGGCCACTGAGCTGCCTGCCCCAGCCAAGAGGATGTTGCAGTTGGGGAAACTGAGGCACGGGCCTCCCTTTGCTCACACAGATGTGTGCTCTGAGTGCTCTCCTGCTCTGGTTTGCCCTGGTAAGGCTGAGCCCTGCCCAATGCTGGCTTTGCCCAGGGAGCTGGGCTGCCAAACCCCACCACCACCACCCCTCCCCAGCACCACGCTTGCTGCGAGCTCCACTTAATGAGGAGGTAATTTCCCAGGGGTGCCTGGAGCTGCCTTAACGTCAGCTGCTAGAATGATGTGGAGTCACACCAGGCCCCCTTGCTTCCCCCTGCCTCTCCTGCCACAGTTTTGTCAGAGCTTGTTTTTGGGAGGCTGTTTTGCTGGGGTGCTGATGGCTCCTCCCCCCTCAGCAATCGCCATCCTGGGTGTCCCCCAAAGCTCCTTCCAAGCAGAAGCTGCTCCTTTCCATGATAATTAGGAAAAATGATGATAATGGGTTTAAAGGAGAGCAATGGGGGGAGTGTCAGTGCCACTGGTGATGCTCAGGTGGCTGCTGAAGGCCTGAGGTGGCTGGGCTCCCATCAGCTTTTTGGGAGTGTTTGGCGTCAGCGGGGTCCCTCTGTGGGGGTCTGCTGGGGCTCCACCCCCCAGGTGGGGACCAGCTGCAGCTCATCTTAATAAAGCGCAGGGTTAAAAATAAAAATCAATAACTGCCAGATTACCAGGGTGGGATTAATATCAATTTTAAACACCCACCCACCCCCACCGTGCGCAAGGACCCAGTGCAGCCCAGCTAATGAGATTGGGAGCCTCAGCAATCAAGGAAGAGGATTAGAGACGATGAGAACAAATCCCAAATGATGAGGGACGTTTCCAAAGTCTATCCTTGGAAGACCCCACTGCAATGGACCTGGCAATGGGGGGTTGCTCTGAGTTTGCTCTGCCCTGCCCCTGGATGTCTGCTGCGGTGTTTGGTGCCTGTTTGGGTGCCAGAGCCCAAAACCCTGTGCACTGTGGTCAAATCCCACCTGTCCTGCTTGTGGGGTCCCACCTCCAACCCCTCCACCATGGGCTCCACAGGTGGGTTGAGGCACTGGGGACCTTTAGACGCTGCCTAAAGCCTGTTTGCCTGTGGCCCTTGGGTAGCCCCAAGCGTCTTCTCCATGGCCACCCATGGTCTCCAGCTGTGCTCTCCCTTCCCCCTTCCCAACCTAATCCCCGTGCGTGTGTTTAATGCCTCTGCGTGTCTCTAAGCTCCTCTGTACCCAGAAGCCAAATGCTCCCCATAGGATTCTGATGTCTCCCCTGTGGATTAGATGGGATGGCTGCAAATTCCTTGTAATTTCCTCGTTGCGGGGGTCTATTATCCGCTCCCAGGAGGTGCGGGAGGACCCCCCCTGCCCCCCGTTTCCCATCTGTAACATCAGGCTGGGGGGGGGGTTAAGCCAGTGATCCCTTGTCAGGGCTCTGTTTCAATTATTCCTGGCTGTGGCTTTGGGGGAGTGTGGCTCTGGGATGGGGCTTGGCTTCTCACGGGGTGTGATGGAGGAGGAGGAGGAGGATGGCTGGTCCTCGTGTTGGGGCAAGGCAGGACGACAGCCTCTGTCCCTGCACAGGGCTGACTGCTGCCTGCTCCGTTTCCTCCTTGCTGCTGCTTAATTCAGGTGACTGGGATGCAGCCGCCGCTGCGGGCTGGATTTGCTGATTCAGCAGGTTAAGAGAAAATCCTTTCCTCTCCAGGTGGGAGCTGGGTGGGGAGGAGGTTTTGGGAGGGAAGTCCTCTGGTGCTGGGGATTTCTGGCTGGTCCGGGCTGTGTGGTCTCTGAGCTCGGTCCCTGCTGCCTGTTGTCCTGTACCCAGTGTCCGGAGAACAAGTGAGCTGGTGTTTCCTGGCCCTCAAAGGCATTTGCCCTTCCTGTGTGTCTCTGGGGACAGAGAACATCGAGCGGAGGCAGCCCTGTGCATCCCGTGTGGTGGCATCCCCCCCCCTCCACACCCCCCCCACCCCGAGGCTCCTACCTCCTTCCCAGGGTGGGAGCTGGGATTTGTCTTTCTGATGCCTCAGTCAATGGCATCGATTGGGCTGGAGTGAAGAATCGATGGTAATTTGGTCGGGGGGCCCCACGCTGGGTGCGAGGGGAGTAATTAGAGCAGCAGAGGCAGCACCAGGCTGGCTGTCGTGAGGCTGGGGCACTGGGGTGGCCACTGGAGCCTGGGGACAGATGGACAGATGGATGGATGGACAGATAACAGGAAGGGTGTGAGGGGCTGGTTCCTAAAGCCTGTTTGCCTGGTCCCTGGCAGCTGGGATGGTGAGAGTGAGGAGGTTACACTGTGAAGTGCCAGCTCCTGAAGCCAGGAGTTTTCCAAGCATGCTTCCCCTCCCTGTCCCTGCTTGGAGCAGCATCTCCAGACCCAGGGAGCGATATCCCCTACACTGGGTAGATGCTGCGGGCTGGGAGGCCCTTGCAAGTTGTGGGGAGACCTCAGAGCCCCCCTGCACTTCCTGAGGAGCAAGTGATGGGGCATCCAGGAGGGAGCCAGGTCTTGCTGCTGGCAGGGGAAAAATGGGGGGAAAACATCCCCGCAGTCTGAGGAGGCGGCACCAAAAAGCCGGGAGTGATGCTCCTGTGCCGAAGCTGCTCCCGGCTCTCCCTCACCCTTCCAGCCTGCCTGCAACTTGCTGGCAAATCCCACCCACACAAAGCCAGCACCAGCCCGCTGCCGCTTCACCCCAGCTCTGCCTTCGCAGGAGGCTGTGGTGAAACGGCCTTTCTGCTCTTCCCCGGCAAGAATTAACGGGGCCATCTGGATTTCAAAGAGCAGGCGGGCAGCTGGTTTAATTGGAAGCCGTTCCTTGCAGAAGGAAGTGGGGGGGGGGGGGGGCTCATGCCTGACAGACCCCCCCATATCTTCATCCTCCTGTGCCGTGCTGTCTGCAGGGATGCCGGGGCACCGCATCCCGGCTGGGCCTCGGGGGCTGGCTGCGTGCAGCGGGGCTTTGGAGGAAGCCAGGGGTGTCTTTTGGCTCTGGGTGGGTGGAAGGGAAGGGAAAGGAAGATGCAAACTTGGGGAAAAGGTCAGCAGTGCTATAAATAAGTGGCATCCGGGGAAAGAAATGTCAGCGTGCAGCAGCAGCGACACTCCAGCGCCGGAGATGGGGAGGGAAAGGGGGCAGAGGGTGGTGATCCAGGGGATCAGGGCCAGGGAAGCAGCAGAGGGGGCTCCCCCCCCAAATTCAGTGGGTCACAGCAGGACTGTCGTGCTGCCCAGGTGGTTATGGGGGATGCTGGTAGAGCTGAGCAGGCTTTGGGCACGTCAGCCACAAGCCACCCCCGAAAGCTGCTGCGTGATGGGGGCGAAGCCGGCTGGAGCCTTTGCAGCTGCTCCTCTCCCAGGACCATCCTCAGCCCCCTCATCAGTGAAGATGGAGGGGTGGGAGTTCATTCTTCTGCCCGAGCTGGGCATTCACCGGGAGGATGATGCAGGAGTGAGTGAGCATCCCCGGGGGAGGGTGGGATTCTTTTGGGGATGGGGGAGAGTCAGCAAAGCTGGGTGGGGTGCTGGGGCATCCCCTGGGGCTATGCTGCCCTGCCAGGGGAGCACGGCGCGTTCCCTGGGGCTGATTGCGCGTTTGTCCCCGAAGTGGTCTGACTCGCTGCCTAATCGTCTTCCCTCTGAATGCAGGGCTGATTGCTGCCTGGCAGGGAGGGAGCGAGGGAAGGGGGGAGGAGGGA
>VZTU01028813.1:140624-172112 GCA_013400835.1 Zapornia atra | reverse complement strand
CTCAAATTTTTCTTTCCATAAAGCAGAATCTCTTTCACAGAATCAACAGATCCAGGCCAAAGAGCCAAGAGGAGGGATATGATAACACAGCCACATTCTCACACTTCCGACTCTGGTCTGTACTCTGTGTACTCTATGGGAGATTTATGTTCATGATTCCCATTAGCACTAATGGGAACGCAAATCGCCCACACACAGAGGAAAGATGAAATAGTCCTTTTGTTTCTTACAATAATTGCAGCTTCAAGCTAGCAACACTTAGCTATCTGAAAAGGTTAATATGAATCCTTTTTCTCAGAGAAGCCATGCCTTAGGATATCACCTTCAGCAGCTGCTACAGCAACAGAACAGTTGTTTCTGAAGTTGTATAAATGAGTTGGTAAATAGCCATGGTGTAATAAAAGCCCTATCTGACAAGTAATGTTCCAGTATCTGTCCTTTCTCGACATTATTGACAGCTGTCTGATAGACTCTGATATGTTTATGTTAGCATTGTACTAACCATGCCAGTTCAGAGACATGGCAGAGTCTAGTGGCTCCAAAAGACAGGTGAAAAGCAAATGTGCAGTAGTGCCAGCTTCCAAACAAAGAACTCAGCTCAGTGGCTGCTTACATTCTAAAATAGACTTTAGACAAGGCTGGACACTTGATAAAACCCCTTGATTAAATACTTGTGCTTAAATGATGCCAGATCCAGACAGAAAAAAGAATAGAAGCTCAGTGAACCTTCTTTTCTTTGATTTCAAGCACAAGTTTCACTAAACCAGACAGATTCAGGGTGGTCCAAACCTTACAGGTAGTGCTCATAGCTCATGTGCGGAGCTCTGACCCTGACTACTGACCATATCAAATCCAGGAACTTCTGGGTGGGATAGAAGTAATTTTTCCAATAGGTGTGATGAAAGTTATTCAAAGAACATTCTCCAGAGTTTTCTGCTGGCATCAGGATTTGTACAAAGTTACCTCATGCCATGCTTACTCTCTCCTGGCCTTACTTTTGTATAGTTATGCTTAAAAGATAATTGTTTGATGACCACTGTGGGTTTTTTTGTGAAGAAAACATACTGCGAGGCCCACTTGATTGCATCTTTTATTGGTACAACTACTGAATTAGAAGTCTGGAGAAAAAGCAGCTGATGTCATCTTTTTGGCTCAAGAGAGACTGCAAAATATTTATAGAACATAAATGCCAAATAGGGATATAAATTATTTGGAGCTCATAAACAAGCATTACCAGATGAAATATTGTTTAGAGTATTGTATCAGTAAAATCCTTGTCAGTTGGAACTTTTCAGTATGAAACCTTTTGGCAAATTCTGTAATTGATGCAATGGAGCAGAGTCTGACAGTGATTTGGGAATAGTTGAGATGATCACATCTATTCAACCTGTACTTCTGTACCTCTGAGTCAGCAAGTGATACTACTGTCAGGCAACACAGCTTCTCAAAGGTATTAGTGAGATTTTAAAGCATATGCTCATACAATATTCCATATGTATAAATATATGTACATACATAAATATAATGACAGCATTTCCACTAAGTTGTGCATTTTGTAATTTATCAGTGTGTGCCTCTGTGGCATTTTTATTCACTGTAGTGACTGGGGAATATCTGTGTTCCCACGTGCTTTAAGCCAAGTTCCATATCTGACAGCTACTAGTGATAGATGCTATTGCTAGTAGTGAGTACTGATTGCTTGCAATGAGTTCATAGGCCTCTTGCTTATCTAAATTCCTGTCACTGTGAAAACAATTTTGCAATAATGTATCATTTTTAATTACACATTTGCATTATTAACAGTCACTGAAAGACAATTACAAAAGGTAACTTTGCATACAAGCTTGTTTTGTTACCTAGGGTACTTTTCATGAGAGATGTAACTGGGTTTTTTCTTAACAGTGGCTGTTTTGATGCATAGTTGACTGGATGCCCAGTTGGAAGATTAAGTATATGAAAGCTTTCCTCAGCTCAGGCTGCCATACCCGTCTGTTGCAACTTGTTTCAAAACAAGAGAACTGCCACAGAGAACCGTTCTGAGCTTGGAAAACTTTCTTATAGGCATTGCTAAATTTACGCCTTTTAAAAAATTTTACCTCACTTACAGTGCAAGTGACAGTGAAATTAACAGCTTCTTATAATTAAACTGGAATTTAATAGTCTAATCCTCGAATAAAAGGATATCACATTATAATAGCCTGCCTTCTTCATTGACTTTGTGCTGTATGCCTAATAGAAGGGTGCTCTTAGATTATTTCACACTTACATTCAAGTTTATATGTGCCACTGGCCAGGCCTATATCTAATACATAAAAACTTTGTGTCATCATGACTAAGCAGCATACACATGAATATCTGTGTGTAGCTAGCTTAAAAAATCCGATGAGCATAATTGTGAGCTGCTATCGATTTATTAAAAAGTCACTGGATACTTCAATCTGTTTATCAAAGCCTGGTTTTTACTTACATATATTTCAGCATGGAGTGTGTTAAAGAATAGAAATACATGGTCTGAGACAAGTAATAGAATCATTTCTTTGTTCTTATTGAGACATTTCCTATAAGGATTCATAGCTGAATCTAAAGTTTACTCAAGTAAATACAAATAAAAGATTTAACACATTTGGCCCCTGATGCCACAAAAATAATACAAAATACAAGCAAGTATAACAACATCATAGGTGAGATTGGATGTTTAACATGTGTTTCATCTTCCAGCTCCAACTGAAATACCTACAGACGTGAGCGTAAAAGTTTTGTCATCTTCTGAAATGTCTGTTTCTTGGCACCACGTTTCTGATAAATCCGTGGAAGGATATCAGGTGAGTTTAGAGGGGACACTGCCTATCTTCTCTTTCCTTTAATTTCAGTAGCTTTATGTAACTATAATTCCTACCCTAGCATTCTAATTTAAAATTTACTTCTCTTTAGTTGTCATTCGCTGTACAGATTTCACTCCCTGAGGAACAGATTATTTATGGTGCTATGTATTTCATTACTAAAACATATTAACAAATTTATGTGCTCACTAGACCACTGAAGAAAAGGCACCATAATTTCATTTAAAAAATCTTGTCTCTTTATGTTACATAACTAAGTGCCTACCTCTGCCTTCTCAAAACATATGGAGATTAAGTTTTGGGTGCAATTGTCAACACAGACATTAAATTGATTCTAACTTGTGGTCCATTTAAATTCTTAGCAGTTATTAATATAATGTACCCACAAATCCTATAGTAAATTGGACTCAGTGACAAATGCCCAGAATCCAGTCTAACAGAGACAATGCCATTGTGCAAGGTAACAATGTTTTGTTCTTGGTTTCTATTCTCCTTGTGAAAAAGAGTTTCAAGGTAAGTCCTTCTTGCCCGAAACAAAGTGGTACTACTGGTAAAAATTCTTGTCTGTGTAGAAAGATGACAACAGTCACAGGGCAGGTGCAATCAGAAATGGCCACTTAGTACCACTTAGTGGTGGTAGCTACTGTGTTCCAAATAGAGCATATACATATGTGGAGTAATCTTATAAAATGTATTTTTGTAACTGAAATATATGAATAAATGAATTAGTAGTACTTTTTTTTCCTGTATTTCCTGATCTCTGTTTGTATCTCCATGAGATTTATGTAGTACTTTTGGGATACTGGAAGAAGATCATAGCAAAGATTTCAAGAAGAGCTAGCATAGTGTCCCATATAAAGATTGATTCTACACAGTACACACATAAAGTTTTAAGATTACAAGCAGAGGACGCTGGTGTTTGGAATTAAGACACTGACATCAATGGCAATTCCTAATTTACTGAAGCAACCCCTGTTTTGGTGTTTTGTAGGGATTGTGAAACTAGAGTAGGATAGAGATATTCTCTGTTGTAACCAGGAGCTGGGTGGAGTGCCCAGGGCTGGGAGCTGGAGCCAGCCAGCCGTGTGGTGCTGGTGTGCTCCCAAGTGGGACAGTCTGCGCAGAAACTGGGCAGGAAGCCTGTGCACCCTGAGTAACCAGAATAGAGACTCAGCCAGAACATGCTGGGGGATCTGGGGTGCCGAAGAGGGTGGCAACAAGGCGTGCTGGGAGACCTTGGGATTGCAGGAGCGATAAAGCATGGCAATGGACGTTGAGTGTTGTAGTGGGGAATGGGGTAGGAAGTCTGGAGGGGTAAGGATAAACAGGGAAAGAACATGGTGGAAGGCAATGCACTTTTGGCCTTTTTTAAAATTTGATTTTATTTTACATGAAGCCACCTGAGTTGCTGCCAGGAGATATGTGGGGAGAAGGGAGGAGAGAGGATTCAACAGGAAAGAACAGGATGCATGAGAGTCGAAAGAGAAGAAACAAAAAACATCAAAAAGGACTGTGGAGGGTGTTCTGACTGAAAAGAGAGTAACTGCTTTTCTAAAGAACTGTGGGATACCCTAGGAATGGGTGGAGAGCTCTCCTACATAGAATATCAATGGGGGGGTATGGCCTTATTTTGATAGTTTGGGGTGTACTTCATACACTCATTCCTAGAGAAGTACTTGACTTCCACAAATCCAGTGTGAACTGAGTGGCTTGAGTATGTACGGTGAGCAGTGGCATTAAAACACAGACTTCTCTTTTTCTAAAGTAACTTTCTAGTTACCAGGAGTGTGGGCAAAAGGTTCCCATCTGGCCACACAAGGAACAGACTGATAGTCGTGAATTGCTGCCCTATGGAGCTCAGTAAGGTGTTAATTCTGAGATCTTCCTCTCTACAGAAAACCCCAGCTCCCATTCTAGTGGAGGGGAAAGCAGCTAAAGGCAAGCCTGTGCTTCTACAGTGAGGGCAAAAAGCAAGTCTTGTGCTCTTGAAAGTCGGATCTCCCATCAGGCCTGAAGAAGCCACAGGAAAGAAAAAAAATAGGGTTCTTCTGAAATGTCAAGGCCACAGATAGCTTTTGCAAAGTTACAATGCGAGTTGTGGGGGAAGGAGCATCCAAACTACATTCTAAAATTCCAGCGATTATGTCTGGAAGGCTCTGTTGGCATCAAGAAATATCCCAGTATTTAATTTTTAATTACTGTTCAGCTGTAACACAGGTTAGCACAACCCCTCATTCACCAGAACACCTTCTCAGTTTCTTTTTGGTCTTTATTATTACCTAAAAATTGCATAATTGACCTTTTAAATGCTAGAGCTTAAGAGGTGGGAGTACCCCGAGCAAAGTGCCTGAAGGTATTTTACCTGTGACACAGCACTTTTCACACCAGGAGGAGTCAGGTTTTCTTGACACTAATGCATACTGTCAGGATGACTGCTCTCAGGGTGATGAGTGCAAGTTGATATGCTGTGCCATTACAGAGGAGTAGCCTCATCTCACACTTAAAGAAGAGATAAAGTATGAAAACTATCTCCATCCAAATAGAGAATTTAAGATTTATGAGTTCCTACGATAGCCTGCTAAAAGTCACAGCTGCTCAGTGTGCACAATACCAAAGACACTTTCCATGTCTGCTTCTATGCAATAGATGTATGTTTATTTTATTTTATTAATATATATATTATTTTATTAAATTTATCACTCCTCACCACCAGTGTCCCTTGTTTACTGGAATATGCTGTTAGCATTCTTGCTTAAAATGGGTAAAGTATCTCTTTTATGTCTCTCTATGTAAAACTTTCATGAATATGAGAGGTGTTTAATAACACAGAAACAACTTCTGACATATTTCAGTATATTAAAATTTGAATAGAGGAGAGGACTGTGGAAGAGATTGTTTTTTCCTGATTGCAGCATGGAGGACTGCACAAATTCATGGTGACTAAGGCATTCCTTCCCACAGAGCACTGCTGGCCTGTCTCCTACAACATGCTCTAGAGCTGGGGTGAAATACCCTCACATGTACCTTGGGGATTAATTTCCTATGGATTACCCTAAAAAAGTAAATGCAGAGCAGCAGGAAAAATCAGATGGTCTGAGATACTTATCCAGGCTCTTTGAAAAAATGAGAGAGGGGCTACTGACAAAAGCGGGGAAATGCCACCTCTTGAAGCAATGGGGCATTTAATTCTGGACATCACTTTTGCAGAGGCAAGAGAGTGAAAGAAATTTCCAAGTTATTTCAAGAGACTTTTAAGTTATTTAAATAGTGAGAAGTGTAGGAATACCATAAAAAAATACTTAGCTCTCGAAGTATTAATTTCTAAATTTTTATATCCAAGAGTAGTTACAATGATCCAAATATGTAGCTATGATAGTACATTAAATGAAGAGGTAAATAAGAACATTCTGAGTGTGACACACACTATAGGAGTCGTTAAATCCATAAAATTGCAGCAAACAATATTTGATATTAAATTAAATTTAATTTTTAAATTATATTACTTCTGCCTGTAATGTAATATGCTCTCAGTGAAGTAATTTGCATTTCCATTCATTGTTCTTGCTTGGCTTGTTTGATGCTGTACATTACTCATTACATTATGTCCTTAGCATCACTGTAGTGCAAATGAACAGTGGGACTGTTGAAAGTTTTGCAAGTCAGAGGTATTCAAAGGCTTCTAGCATTTGTCCCATGATTCACAAAAGCTTCACATAAATTCTGATTGCCATCTTTACATAAAGCAGATACTTAATTAACTTCATAGAACATACTAAAAATGAATTTAGTCTTCAATAGCCAGTTAATATCAACAACAAAGCTACCAGCGGTCCTGTCATAGCTAATAAACTTTTGCCTGCCCAGAACTTCACAGACATCCCTTTGCTTCAGGCTAAAAACTCGTTTGAACTTTGGGATGGAGATAGATATGATGTCCTCTAGATCCTGACATGCACGCCCTCTCACACTGGAGTCAGCCACTTAGAGTTAACAACTTATGGTATACAGCTGGTTGCATTCAACAACAGCAGTTTATCTACAACAGTTTGTTAATTATATTCATATAATTCTGATCATAATCAGACCGTCAGCTGAATTGACTGTGGTGGTTTCAGATCCATGCTAGTTTGAACCCATTTATCAAGCAGAGGTTACCACCCTGCTGGGGAAGCTTGTAGGATGGATTGGGTGCACATTCCTTACTCATTTTGGGGCAAAGGCTGTTGGCTCTGTGAAGTAGCCACCTTGATAAGTGGGAATTTCATGAGTGTGAGTGCTTAAATTGTAGTAAACTGATGTTTAGGATGCTAGTGGATTAAAATTCCAAAACACAGTGCAGGGCATACATTTATCCAGCTAAAAATTACCTGTCTGTGCCTGCTGAAAGCCAGGTATGCAGGCTGTATTTAACAGTGGGAGCCAGTTTAGCCTGAAGATACAATGTGATTCTCTCTGCACCACATTAAGAGCGAGAAAAGGCATTATGATATTGTCACATTTATAATAATCAGAGTAGGAGTAGTGTCTAACACTACTGGGCAAGGCTGGGGCAACCAACACTGACCAGACACTAAAGTATTTAAACGACAGTCACCTCTGTGTAGTGATTTGAAGTAGGTGAAGATAAATCCTGTACTATAGCTCTCCTCATTGAGCCAGTATGTGCTGTGAGGTAAAAAATATTTTTATTAAACATTGTAATTTAAACATAAAGAAAGGAGATAAAGCCTTTCCAAACAAGACTTGTACCCATAATTTGTAAAGAGAACTGTAAAATTAACACCTTGACAAACCATCTGCTCTTCTAACCTATTGCTTAATGAAGTTTCCAGGGAAAACTTATGTCAGCAGAACAGAAGATGAAAGCAGTTGCTATTTAAAAGATAAAATAACAGGATACCCAGGGCCACCAGTTGAATCTCACAAAGCATTATTTTTCCTAGATCCTAAAGTTACCAACATTAACTTCTTCCTAAAAAGATTTTTAAAGTTCTTCATGTCACATACCTGAAAATCATTATGAAGACAGATAGAAGCTGAGCAGAAAGACTGAGTAAAAGCACTCGAAACCAAAATGTGATGGACACGCTTTCCAGTTTTTTTCTGGTTAGTGCCGTAATTTGGATTTACTACCCAGAGACTGACAGTTTTTACTCTTCCTTGAATCTCACAAGGCCATGAAGAATAGGATCCTGTGTATGTGACAGACCCTACAGAATTGCATCACTCTAGTGGACTTACTCCCTTTTAAACCTGTGCTTTTTAATGTGTAATGAATTAAAGTAGAATGGAACGATTTATTGGAAAAACAAAACCTCAGAATTTCTATGTACAGTTAATTGACTTTTGATTTTAAGATGTTACAAGCTTACATTGGCAAGCTGTGCCTTTTTCCATAGTTTAAACTTTTTCAAGTTCTTTCTCAATTACTTTCAAATCTCATATTGTCCTGTGAAATCTCATTGAACTTAGGCAAAAAAATTTAGGAAGTAGCTTAGGTAAATCTATCTAGACCTGCATATACAGATAACATCACTGAAAGCTTTTAATTTCCTAGACAGAAATACAAAAGGATGAAATTTATAAGACATTTTAAACAATATATTGTGAAAATATTAGCAAGAGATGTAGTGTAGTAAAGAACAGTAGCGTTCTCTTGTAGTGTAGGAGAGTTCAGAGTAAAATTCTCAAACAAAACAGCGATAAGAAACTAGTCCTATTTTCTGAAGGCATTATCCATCTCCCAGTCTTCTGATGACTTATCTGAGAACAAGTTAAACCACTGTGTGAAAAGGTTTCATAATAAAATCTGAATTTCTTTCAGTTTTGTTATGTCTATATACAACTTGCTTAAAATCACAGCTTATAGTAGGAGTTACAGGCTATTGCTGTTAGATTTCTTATACTTAGCTTATTACCTAAACCATGTAGTATAGAAATAGCCATCATACATAATTTTAAAAAAAACTTTCTTTTTTTGCTAAATATGCTATATTTAATAACTCAATTTATTACTTACAGATTCGTTACTGGGCTGCTCATGATAAAGAAGCAGCTGCTCAGCGGGTACAAGTGAGCAATCAAGAATATTCAACCAAACTGGAAAACCTGAAGCCTAACACTCGTTACCATGTAGATGTTTCTGCTTTCAATAGTGCAGGCTATGGGCCTCCCAGTAGAACCATTGATATTATTACCAGGAAAGCACGTAAGTAAATGGACCATGAGGTTATGTGTAATGTTGCGTACTTCATTATTGCATGTTGGCTGTCTTTCCTAGCATCTAGTCTGAGCCTTTTTTAATCAAGTTCCTGCCTTTTGTCACTCAGTCTCGTGCCATGCATGTTTTGAAGAGCCTGACTTTGTCTTAATAACATCCCTGTAAGAACATACAGGTGGCTCTTAGACGCCCTCCAAAGAAGTTCCTTCTCCGGAATGAACAAACCCAGCTCTCTAAACATTCCTTCACAGTGCAAGTGTTCCATCTCCCCATCAGGTCTGTGGCCGTCTGCTGAACTCACTTCAGATTGCCAGTGTCTTTCTTGTACTGGGAGGCCCAGAGCTGAACATGATATTCCAAGTGATGAACAATTACTCAGGCAGCTATACCCTGGCTTTCTGTCTAATCAATAGCAAGAAGGATTATATTCAGATTAATAAAATGTGACCAGTTGCCTTTTTCATTAGAGAGAGACAGATCAGGCAGCCTTGAAAAGTGGGTGGTCTGAATCACACACTTGAATTTGCATGCCATAATAGCTTTCTGAATATAGCTCCTGAATTAATGATGATACCTAGCACTAACGTATGCTGAGAAATGTTCAATTAAGAAACACAACCTGTGTATTTAAAACACACTTATATAGGATAAAAATATGTACAACTAATTTGAGGATTTCTGTCAGTAAATAGCTTATTGCACAAGTTGGAGCTTCAGGGTGCATTTGTCTTGAATAAGAAGGCTCTGTTTTTATAAGCTTATTGTGTGAAATATAATTAATGATTTCTGCAGCGGGGTATTCTGATTTCTACTCAGTTAAATGCTGTAGAAGTGCCTTTAAATGGTTAATTAAATATTTAATCTCAATGAATAAATATGATTCAAGCCACATTTCTGGGAGGTTCTGAACATAGTTACAGTTGCCTGCCAGCAAACACACATGGTCAGCAACAGTGAAGAGTAATGTTGGCCACTTCCATTCTGGCAGCGTAGAAAGGCAAACCCACAGAGCAGCCACTGCACAAGTCATCCAAAATTGCCTGGCTGGAGCTGTAGCAGTTCATTCCAGGAAGGAGACTATCCCTTAATCATATAAAGATCAGCCGTAATTTCCCTTTTTGCATCTTTACACGTCTTAATAGAAATGACATTGAATGTTTATGAGCTCTCACTTGTGTGCACATTATGCATATTTTGCTTTTCAGCTCCAAGCCAGCGTCCAAGAATTATCAGTTCTGTAAGATCTGGTTCAAGGTATATCATCACTTGGGATCATGTGAAGGCAATGTCGAATGAGTCTGCCGTTGAAGGATACAAAGTAAGATCTATGAATATATTTTTTATCTTTGTTTATGCAACACAAGGTATATTTTATAGACAGTGTTGAATTGTGATACCTACTCAGACTTAAACATCGTTGCGTGCTTGGAGTATTAAGGTATCATGCTCAGAGATCACAGACAACCAGTAGGCTTAGGGCAAAGCCAGTGGGCTTAATCGATATGATGAGAAAACACCAAGGGACTGAAATACATTTGGGCAGTGAGCCATTTAATGGGAAACTTCAGATCAGTGACTGCAGCAACTTGATTTCCCACATGATTATGTTTATCAGCTATTGGCTAAAAAAAAAATGTTAAAAATTGTACACTTCAATTGTTATTCCTCATACCAGTATGCATTGTTCCAGCTTTTTTTCCCCATCTTCATGGGAGCTACAATTCATGAAACACAAGTTCTTTAAAGTCTGGGAAGGTAGAGGAAGGGAAGGAATACTTAACCTTGTTAGATGCAATTACTGTATAACTAGAGCAAGTGTATATACTAACTATAGGGCGTATAGAAAGCTTCCAAAAATTAATTCCTGTTTAACTTTGCTGCTTGCTTGGCAGTAAGAAAATTAGTGTCATATTCTACTTGTCTAAATTTTGCTTGAGGAGTTGAACTGCTTCCTGGGAATTGCTGAAAATGTCTCACGGAAGTGATTCCAGAAAGAGTGGAGATCTTTTCTAAAGGTCCTACAAGAAATAAAACATCAAATTTACAGTATCTTAACAGCCCTGAGAATTAATAATAAAAGTAATAATTGTTTCACTTATGAAAATGGTAATAAATCTTATGTCACAAGACCCAGATGAGTGCTGAGAGTTCTATTTTATGCTCTGACACTCTGCATAATCCCATCATTTAATTACTTATTTTTAATGTAGGAGCTGAAATTATTTTTCAAAAAGTGGCATAATTTTATAACAGAAAATAATGAGGAAACAACCTGACTAGATTAACTCTACATAAAAATAGAAAAATTATTAACTGTCACTAGGTTTTGATAAAGATAGACGTCATATATAAATGAAAACATATCACTTTTTAATTTATATAATGTATATATGTAACTTTGTTTTCATGGAAATCCAGTATTTCAGTAACTGGACTTACCATGACTTTCCTAGGTACTGTATAGACCAGATGGACAACATGAAGGCAAGTTGTTTTCAACTGGAAAGCACACAATAGAGGTTCCAGTCCCCAGTGATGGTGAATATGTCGTTGAGGTCCGAGCACACAGTGAAGGAGGAGATGGAGAAGTAGCTCAAATTAAAATTTCAGGTGAGCAGATAACTTCCTTTCTTCTTTCCCACACTCCTTTGAAATCATGGACTGACTGTATTCTTCTTGCACACTGTCCAGAGGTGGGCACACCATTCCAATCCAAAACTTGAGAGTTAGCTCTTCAGCAGTGGTTGCATGTCTTAAAATCTCTCTGAAGACTCGTAATGCATGCAGGATACTTCAGCAGTAGTCCAGCTTAATCCCAGAAGTGCTGTCACTCTTCCAAGAATCAGACTGTTTCTACTGCTGCTCTCACTTAGGCTACTGCTTGCAGTAGGGTCCTACAAGCATAGCTGCATGGTGCAGGCCTCAGGCTCCAGACTTGCAGTAACCCTATCGTTACTAGCACCTGTTGCCTTTGTATCATTCTCTTGTCAACTACCACTATGAGGAGAGAAAGTAACTGAAAGAATTAGGTGGTCCACAGCGGTCTACAGAACAAGTTCTAGGGGAAGTTCACTTTTCAGGAGACAAGGGAAGCTGTGGCACACACAGATGAATAAGCAATGAGAAAGGCAACACGCTCAGTTTTAGAGTGGTCTGGGTGATTGGTAGAGGGGAAGGGAGCTTGCCTGAATTGGGTCGATTCAACTTCTACTCTCTGTTGATTCTACCTGTGAGCTCAGACAAGGCCTGCACATCTCTTTCCTGTTAGTTTTGTAATTTAAGTTGCACTTTAGCACACAGTGTATGAAGTAGAACTTATGAATAAACATTAAGGACTTGGATAATGTCTCTGCAAAGTTATGATTTAAACACTTAGATTGTATTCTTGTCTTTTGAATTAAAAAAATTAACTTGATCAATATTAAGCATTAAACATCACCAGTATTCTTGTCACACAGTCAGTGCAACCAATAATTACGTCTTAAAAGAAGCAATACCTATACTATATTATCTGTGAACTGTGTGAGAAGCTGTCCATTCCTGAAGGGGTGTACCGAAATCTGCTGGTTTTCATTAATATCTACAGCTTATATTATTTAGTGTGAACTCATGGGTATCACCGTTTTTGTTTGTATGAAATATCTATTCCTCTTTTGATAAAATGGAATCTAGAAGTGGAGAATCCATCATTCGCCAGATACTTTGTTCTCATGATTAATCACCTGCACTATTGGCTTCTTTTTTTTTTTGCCTAATTTTTAATATATATTTTTCTGGTCTTGGGATCTGGCCATCATTTCTTTTTACATCCTTTGTCTAGATTTAAAAGGTATGTTCTTCCCATTAAGAAACATATATATCAGAATGAACGATCAAATGCTAAACAGACTGAGCATCTTGAATTACTCCACTTTCTACAGGTCTTAAATAATTCCAATAGCTCTTCTTTTCACCTCTCCATCTTCTGAGAATTCCTTTAGGAATCGTTATAGTGCCATAGGCCATAGGCACTATAACTATATGCACATTTCAAGTCTTCTGTCTGCAGAGATAGTCTCACCTCACCTCCATCTGCTTAATACAGTATTATTCGTGAAAGGCTTTCATTAGCCATTAATTTCCTTGCACTGGGCTATAAAATGGTGTTCATCTTGTTTGTCCAACACCAGCTTCCTGGAATCCTTGCTTACCAGGATGCAGTGTCCCATCCTGATATGTGGCATGTCTCTTTTTTTCCTTAGTGTATAATTTCATATGTGACTATGATGAAAAGCTGGTTTGAAGGGCTTGCATTCCCATGCTAACTGGATTTCTGTATGAATGTGTTGTCAGCATCACTCCTTAATACTTTTCCATTTTGATTCATATACACAGTTCCTGGTTTTGATGAGAATGATATGACTGTATTTAGTCTATTACTCTTCACTGTGGAATTACATTAGAAATTCAATGACTGTTCTTCAATAATTGTGTTTTGAAGTCTTCCAGTGACTGAATTCTTAATCCATTCAGCATATGCTCTTAGGTCATCTTTGTATCATACATCTGTTATCATCCATCACCAGCATGGTGCAAAAACTATTTAGGTAGCAAACAACTGATTACTTCCCAGACTGGAAGCAGAACCATCATGTCCATACAATGTTGAGCCCAAGCTCAACCAGCTCTTGCCAGTGAGGCCTGCCCCAAGCATGCCCATACAGGGTTAGTGCCTCTGGGAGAGTTAGCACTCTACAGATGCTAGTAGGGCAGGAGTTCAAAATATTTGGGTGCTGACTAGGAATGACCAAATCTTAAGCAAACTTGAAAGCTTCAGTGAAGAGAGAAATGTCTAGAAAACCTGTGTGTCTTCCAGATCGGTGCTTTTCCTGTTGTTCATTTGGTATCAAATCCAGTGTAATATACATAATTCACCTGAGTTGGGTGTCTAAGCTCCCTTTATAATCAGTTGTCATCTATGGTGTAATTCAGAAGCTTAAACAAAGCCTCTGGCATTTAAAATGTCACAGATTACCAGAGGCATCCACACAATTCTGGCAGGCATGACATGATCTACAGGAGACCCACGGTGTTCTGTATCAGCATCTGGAGGCCAGACTGGACACCAGAAGACACCTTTTGTCCTGTATTTCAGGCCACCCTTTTGAATTTCACCCTCTGGAAACCAAAACTGTGTGGCTGCTGTTGTTGTGCTAGGCTACTGTATTGTCAGCCTGTTGTAGAGGTCTTAGCACTTGCTGAATTAGGTCTGAAATAGGTACAAGAACATCTAGTTCAGGAATGATAAGGTCTTTACTTGGGAATTAAAACTATGGTACATTTTCACTAATATCAGTCACATTTGAAAGTCAAATGCAAAATAATCTAGAAATATGTGTTATTTCTAGCTGAACCCCTTGTCTAAGGGAGGAACTCTCTCCTGTGTTTTCTGCATCCTCTTCCTTCTCATAAAAAACCCAAGGTCATGCAGAAGAGGCAGGCAAGCGTCCTGCAGTAACTTTGCTCTCTTATAACCAGTCAGCTTCCTACAGGATACAGTGTTTTAGCTGAGAGCAACATAAAGGAAGTTTACCAGACGCAGCTCTCTCACATGCATTTCTTTCTTCTTCATGAACATCTTGCAATATAGATGCTTAGCACAAAATAGCTCACTGTATATATGCTGAGCTGCATTTCAACATGCAGTTACAGTAAGTTTTAATATACAGTCATGAACTGTTGTATTTTATTGGCCAGCACAGTTTGAGGTTTGGGGATATTTTTCAAGCCTGTCATAGTAAATTAATGTGCTACACAATTTAAAAGTCATTCTTGAGATATATCAAACAGTTGGAGGTTGGAACTAATTGTTTAACCAAAGGAGTTCATTTCAGTATTTAATAACAGACTTATCTGTTTTCTTTGAAATGTACTAAAGGCTGAGAGTTTTATTTTTTTATTCTCTTGCATGCTTGCTTTGTCATAATGCTAATATTAATGTAATCAAAGCACTCTTGTAATCAGTAGGAACTAAAACCATATGGTGCTTGGTTCTTTCCTCACTTTGCCTGTGTAACTCCACTGGCCTCAGTGGAATTAATTTGGCCAGAGTAAGGAAAAACAGAATCAAGCTCTCAAATTTTAAAATTTCAGCTGGGGTGGGGTAAATTCTGATTTCAGAAATACTGTGAAAAAACAAAGATACCATATGCTTCACCTTCGAATACAAAATCAGGTTAATGTCTCAGCTTTTAAATAGCAACACGGACAAAGAATTTATGTATTGTATATGATTACAGCAAGAAAACAAAATTACAGCTTCTCTGTGTTCACTGCACACATTCATATAGACATATGAATTCCATTTGCCAGAGGCATGTTTTGGGATCCTGAAAAAGTGTTTACTTTGAAGCATAGCTTTTTCAAAGGAAAATGGAAAATTTTTGCCTGTAGTAACTCATAAAAAAACATTTTAATGATTTTATATTTTAATTTCTTTTTTTAATTACTATTTTAAGAGGACATTCATATTTATTGCACATATTAGTACCAAGTAAATCAGGTGATCACTCACTTCTAATGTAACACAATCAATCTTTTGATCATAATTTGAAAATGTCCATCCATTGCAAAGATGGCTGTAGCAGTAAGAAAAGAGGAGAACATGGGTAAAAATCGTAAGGAATGCTGATGAAAGCAGTCCTTTGACTGACATGACAGTCCTCTCTTACTGATCTTGAACCTTACTGTGCATCTGTGACAAGAATGTAACAAAAAGCTTCTACTGAACTAAAAATACATTTCCAAAAAAGCTCTCCTCCACAAGAACTGTAATTTTCACAATGCCTTTTACTGTTGTCTCATGGCTTGAGAATTAAGTACAAAATACTCAAAATACCCTCTAACCTGGCACAAAAAAAACCTGCCTGAACCAACATGCTTGGTTCTATAGTATTTCTGTGGATTTCCCTTCATCATCACATTTCTTTTCATCAGAATTCTAATTTATTGGCGCTGCCTCCTTCCAAGCCTTACGTTCACAACTAAGGCTTGACGATTCCATGCATTACAACATAGTCATTGCTAGGAAAAGAGTTTTCTTGAAAAGCCATATTCTCCTTAATTTCCATATACTTCTTGCATTCAAACCCAACAGAAGGATGGGCTTCAGAACTGTTTTTATAGTTAGTAACATTTTCTTAGTCTGCATTATCCTATGATAATTCCAGTACTGTTTTTTTTTGTCATTTATGTTTGATTATGTAGGAAACCCTGGATACAACTAAAGGGTGAATAGAACAAAATTTCATTTTTAGCCATGAGGCTCTTGAACTACACTGCATGGTGGTGGTTGACAGGCTTTATAGATGGAAACGGGATGTGAGTGTATGTGGATTTAGAATACAACCGAGGATTAAGAGAACTGTGTCCAGTTCTGGGCTCCTCACCATAAGAAGGACATTGAGGTCCTCTACCGAGTCCAGAGAAGGGCAACCAGGCTGGTGAAGGGGCTGGAGGGCAAATCCTACGAGGAACGGCTCAGGGAGCTGGGGATGTTTAGCCTGAAGAGGAGGCTGAGGGGAGACCTTATCACCACCTACAACTACTTGAAAGAAGGTTGTAGAGAGGTAGGTGATGGTCTCTTCAGCCAAGTAACAGGAGATAGGACAAGGGGAAATGGCACGAAGCTGTGCCAGGACAGGTTCAGATTAGATGTTAGGAAAAAAAATTTTACTGAAAGAGTTGTCAGGACCTGGAACAGGCTGCCCAGGGAGGTGGTTGAGTCACTATCCCTGTATGTGTTTAAAAAAAAGGTAGCTGAGGTACTTAGGGATATGATTTAGCATAGGATGGGAACGGTTGGACTGGAGTATCTTAAAGGTCTTTTCCAGCCTTATAATTCTGTGATTTTCTGTTTCTCTGATTCTGTAACAGCATCATATAGCACAAGAGCAAGTTACTCATTATCAGAGAATGACAAGACAGGGATCCATAGTTGCTATGCCTCAAAAAGGACCGTATAACTTCCTCCTGCTTTCATCTTCAGTCTGAGTTGCTACATGCCTGTCTGTGTGAGCTTGGGAATTGCCTGCAAAATCCCCACTGAAGGCATTGCTCTGTCACGTGAAGGCATGAGAACTCTGCAGTGCCTTTAAACTTTAGCAAAAAGGAAATCTATGGCAACTTCATATACCTTGTTACATGCTTTAGCTTGTTACATGTTGGAGATTTTGCTGGCTTTCCCCGAGCTTATAAAAATGCTATAGGAAGGTGTGACTATCATAGAAAACATACATTCTTCCTGGATCTCAGAAATTAAAGATGCTTAAGATACTAAAATGTAGTATAAAAGCATAGAGGAAACCAGCGAGGGTACCACACTTACAGAGTGAATTCTGGGTGAGGCACGTGAGAGAGGCAAGGAGCCTTTGACTACAGTAAGGATGGCTAGCAAGGTAGTGATGAACCATAGGAAAAGTTAAGTAGGAAAAAATTATTTGCTTTTCTTCACATTATGAGAATGAAGGTACTTGGTGAAATTCAAAATCAAAACATCTCAAAGTAATGCTCTTTTGCACAACACAGAATTAAATTGCGGAACATCCTGTAACAGGGTGTTGTGCAGGACAAAGTTTAAGTAGAGTTTTGGACTCTCAGGCCTTATTTAAAACTCTGTCCTGTGTTCAGGCCAGGACTCAGGAGCTACTGAACAGAAGCTGCAAAGTAGCGCAGAAGCAACTTCAATGCAAGTGAGAAAGAATGTAAGAGGAAAGTCAGATTCTGTATGCCGTGATTTTATTTGGTTTTTTCCTTTCCACTGCATCTGTTACAGACCACTGTTGGAGAAGTGTATCCTGACCTAGGTAGGCCTTTGGTCTGACTCACGAATGCTGACCCAATGCTCCCAGCTTCAGGAAAGTGTGCTATGAAATGCCTGAAGTGTATTCAGTTGATGGACAAAGGATTAGTTATTCTGAAACACTCACATACTTTACTTATTGCTCACTAAACAATGACTGATTGCTTAAATGTTGAAGAAGAAGAAAAGTAAATTTCTGTTCACTGAGCAGCTAGGAAAAAATTTATTAAAATTTTGCAAGGATTTGGTGGCCACTGTTTCAGTAGGATTGTCAATTCATCAGTGAATTAAAGGTCTGACATCCACATTCAGTTTGGCTGAACTATTCATCTCTGTTAATGTATCCAATTATTGACATATTTGTACTTTCATGTTTTTTATTACACCAACACAGGAACACTCTACTCCTTCAATTTTATGAAAAAAAGCAGCTCAGTATTTTATGTTCATTGTACTCTACCATTAGAAGAACATGGAAAAAATCCAGAAGATAATTATTTAACTCTGTTATGCTTAAGTGTAGCAACATAACAAAAAAGAATATCACAGAAAGAAATCATACAGTTCATAGAGCGAATGCCAAAATGAGTATTTCACTTTAATAATGTAAACTCTTTGATGCATAATGATTTAATTTAATACAAATACATATTCTGCTTTCACCTCTTAGTAGGACTTTTAACTATTGGACTATATTTATACAGTATTTTTAATTGTTTTGAGAAATCAAAGCCAGCCAAGTAATGTTTAGAGTGATTTAAAGTAATCTTTGGAGGACTCATTAATTTTTTTCCCCTTAATAATCTAGACAGTACTGCAGGCATGATCACAGGGGTGAAAGAAAGAAGAAGGGAATACTTTCTAGTCATGACAATTCTTACATGTTTTAATTTTCAGTAGCAAGCCATAGAACGGCATTATTCAAATCCTTGTGGTTAACAATCTGTCTTACTTTTTATGGGCGCCTTGGCATGTTGGCCTACTCATACATCACAATGTTATGCACCTAACCTAAGCAGACACCTTTTCTTCTTAGTAAGGAGAGTGATCTAGCTGTACCAGGTCAGATACCTTGCTCTAACACGCCTTTTGATGAAACCTTACTCTTAAGGGAACAAACCCCAGTGATTCTCTGACAACAACAGCAGAGACAGTTTTCCAGTCACTTAGTGACAAAGTCTAAGGGACTTCAGAAACACTCTTTGGTAGTAAGGAAGGTGCACAGCTCTTTAGTTCAGTGTTAAGGAAATATCACACAGTCTGGTTCCTTTAGTAAACACCAAGACTTAGCGTGGTGAAGAGGGGTGATCTAACAGAGGTATGTAAAGATCAGTTACAAAGATTATGAATACAAAGTCTTGATGGCAGCAGATGATACAACACAGGGCAGCAGCCAGAACTTGTGATTTGGGAGATTCAGACTGGACATTTTGAGCAATCGCACCCAGAGGGTAGTGCAGCATTGGAGCTGGTTGCCCAGAGAAGCTGTGAAGTTTACATCTTTGGAGATTTCATCTTCACAAAGCTGCATCTGATGACATCCAGAGTTGATGACAGTCCTGATATGAGCATGAGGTCAGATTAGACAGCCTCAGAGGTGCAACCAGGTGTTTTGTGCTCCTGCAAACTATACAACTTCAGATCTACTGACAGATATTAAATGGTAAACGTTTCTTTAGAAGCACAATTTGTACAGTGATTGTTTGGCAGATGCAGGTGCATCTGCAGCCCAGAAGGCCAACCACATCCTGGGCTGCATCAAAAGAAGTGTGGCCAGCAGATCAAGAGAGGTGATTCTGTCCCTCTACTCTGCTCTGGTGAGGCCTCACCTGGAGTACTCTGTCCAGCTTTGGAGCCTTCAACACAAGGACAGAGGACTGTTGGAGCACGTCCAGAGGAGAGCCACAAAAATGATCAAAGGGCTGGAGCACCTCTCCTATGAATACAAGCTAAGAGAGTTGGGGTTGTTCAGCTTGGAGAGGAGAAGGCTCCGGGGAGACCTTATAGTGGCCTTCCAGTACCTGAAAGGTACCTATAAGAAATCTGGGGAAGAACTGTTCGCTAGGACATGTAGTATTAGGACAAGGAACAATGGTTTTAAACTCAAAAAGGGGTGATTTAGGTTGGATATTAGTAAAAAGTTCTTCAATATGTGGGTATTGGATCACTGGAACAGGTTGCCCAGACAGGAAGTGGAGGCCTCATCCCTGGAGATATTCAAGGTCAGGCTCAATGGGGCTCTAAGTGACCTGATCTAGTGAAGATGTCCCTGCTTACTACAGAAGGGTTGGACTACAAGACCTCTAAAAGTCCCTTCCAACCTTACACATTCTATGATTCTATGATATTTATGAATTAATAGATTTGTTATTATAGATATAAAGAGTAGATACAGTCACATACTTGCTGACTCAAATATATCTTTTAACTGCTGGTGACCATATAGAAAATACTCGGGTGTATTTTTGCCTTCTGTGCATAGGTATATTAAATAGTGCATCTTATTACATACTGGAATTCTCCATGTCTTTTTCAGAATACTCAAGAGCAACTTCAATGTTAAAATGTTCTTGCCTTTAAAGATCATTCCATATTTCTAACGCCTTTGCATAGTCGGAGAGTTGACAACATTTGTAGAAGTATTCTTAGAAGCAGACATTGCCTGTTCAACAGAATTATATTAAGCTAATGGGAGGGGAAGGAAGAATATATACACCTGTCAAAGTAAGAAATGTCAGAAGGATCCTTCATCTAAGTAGATGTGAATGTTTCAGAGTGTTAAATTTGGTGCTTGTGGCTCTAGCTGTAGAGTGGCTGAAGAACTTTAGCAGGAGAGAAGTTCTAATAGAATGTCAATTTGAATTATTTTTTTTTTCTCCAGATGTATGAAAATTAGCTTCAGTTTTTCATTTTCAACTCCTGGTGGTTTTAAATCAAGGCTCAGAACCATTTTAGAAGGTGTGGTTTAGAAAAATCCAATCTTCCTGAGTTCAGTACAGGAGATGCTAAGTTAAAGGCTACTTAAACTGTATTGTATGAATCAATGTTTAGACAATATAGTGTATACATTCAAAGACATAATGAACATTTCTGTGCTTAAATTCTGTAACTCAGCATTATATTCTAATACTGCTGAGCAGAAATAAGTGAAATGAAGAATTTAATGTGGCAGCATAAGTCCCTCATCTGAAGAGAGAACCAACTGTTTAAAGCTGGGTTCAGGCATTGCTGTCTCATTTAGATACTATCTGTAAGAAAATGTTTCCCTCAGCTCCACGTGAGAAGATGCCTTTTTCTCCCTAAAATAAGCATTTCTTGCATATATATATAAAATAGAACTCGGGGATGGGTTGTTTCAAGTCTTTTTTTTCTGGCATTACACAGCAAGGAGCTACAAAGCTTTATTTGCCTTCAAAGGAGGCACTTGCACTCAGCATATCAGGACACTAAAATGGAAAGCGATGCGCTCAGCCAGAGGACAATGTGGTACTAATCACAGCCTTTTCTGCATGTACCTACAACACCCTCACATTGCAAAGATTACTTTGTTAGAAAGCCAGATGAAGTTGCCAACAAATGTAGCAAACCAGGCACAATTTCTACACTAACCCCCTGCTCTACATTTTTTGTGTGTCCTTGCTAGTTTCTACTTTCATGTGTTTCTCCTTTTATTTTACTTTTGTTTGGAACTGGGTAAGTTGGACCATTCCCAGTAAAGATTCTGTATTAACCAGCATAGCTTTTCTCTGGTTTATGCAGCCTTTACAGTCCTCGAAGTTGATTTATCCTGCCTGTTCCTATCCATCATCTTTACCGGAGACCCTGCTACCTTGGAAAATTCTACTGACCTTTCCGGTTTTGCAGTACCCAATTCCTCAAAGTATAACCCTATCAGTAAATATGACATTATTTTCCTCGAGGGAGGCCAATGCTAGGCCAGCTGTTTGCTTTCTTCCCTCCTGCAGTAAATCTAAGACTTCTGCCTTGCTGAATAGCAGGGCCAAATTGAAGCTGAGCTGGCCTGTTGAACCAATTTGTTTTCTTTGCTGTTTCTCAGCCCAGTAGTTGATTCTGATGCATAAATGCTGTGTAGCTCCCCAGCCATGGGTGATTCCTGTTCCCGCTGTTCCTTGCTTGCTGTGCTGCTGCACTTGTGCAGCAGAGGGAGGAGGGCTGCGTTTTAGCAGCACTGCCTGCCTTCCACTTTACCTCCTTCTTTCTTGAGGGCTGCACAGTGGTGGGACACACCTGTACCTGAAGACTGTACAGCACATGGCCAGTTTCATGAGCATGAACACCGCACTGTACTGTATGTGCTGTGTAAAAGTCTTGGGTTCTGCAGAGGGACGGTGGCCTATCCCTGCCACAAAGCCAGGACCATCATGCAGCATGTTGAGAGAGAGTCTTTCTACTGTTACAGAAGCTGAGGGCATCCTTCTTCAGCTTCTGATGCATAAGCCAGCCAGGCTTCCAAGACGAAGCTTTTTAAGACAGGCTTTTAATGTACCTCAGTATTTATACTGCCACATTTGTTCCCAAGAACATAGAAATTGAAAAACCACTGTACTTTTCCCAGTAATTCACCACCATTTTGCATCTGAAAAGTTTCTACTGTTCACTCATCACACCATGTGGTTGTTAAAATGGGGACTATTTGCAAGTGAAAAGGCGAGACACATCTGGTTGTATAATTGAGGTGAATTTATTTATAAAAAACATTCACAAATCCATCTTTTCTTGAACAAGGAGTGGTAGGGTGGGTTCCTCAGTCAGAAATCCCCAGACATGCCAACTGGCCAAAGTTCTGTTCTTTTCCTTTTTGGGGTTACAATGAAGCTTTCTCTTCTGGCATGAAAAACCTGACAATGACTATCTCAGAGGATGATCAGATTCCTCTGAATGACTCTCAACCATAATTTCTGAGTCAATGCAGAATACATTTATGTGGAAACATTCACAGCCAAGTGTTTTGCTGCACCATACAATGGGTGTAATCACAGATAAGCTTTTCTCTATGGGTGAGCTACCAAAACTCGCTCCAAGCTCCTCCGGCTGCTCCAGCAGTTTCCAGTAGTGAACACCTCATCCTGACTGAGCACATTATCCAGCCCTACTTGGCCTGGCACTACTCCTGGTGCTACTGGTGAGCCAGATTGTCTGGAGCGATTGCTCACAACTGCAGAGACAGGGCAGATGCAGAGAGGTATGACGAGCCTTTAGGTGATGTAAGTGAGTCTGAAACTCACAAAATGCATGTGAAGTACAACTACAATTGTTGCCTGGGTTACAGAAGGACCCTCATAGATTGTTCCTGTGATTATTTGTTGACTATACTGCTTTAAAAGAGTACATTTAAAAAATATTACCTGTGGTCTTCTACTTGACTCCCCATGTAAGTGACTATGTAATTGACAGTCCTATATGTGAAGAGGAACAGGTAGCCAAGAAATAATTTACATATTTTTTAATAGTTAAATATTCAGCCCAGCAACTGAAAACCATCTGATTTTCCTCAGAGTCCAAGGCATCTTTTCATTTTTGGCAGCCCAGGTCTGTGGCAGGGCCAGAGTCAATGGCAAAGCATCCCCTGCTGCTGCCAGCCGACAGTGCCAAAGTGCTGGGTACCATTGCCAGAACAAACGAAAACCTTTACTTGGCTCTGGCCTATGGATTTTAAAGTAGGAGGAGACAGACTAATACCATGGGATGGGCAAACCACTCAGACCATCAGTAGCCTTTCAAATAAATTTTTAAAATTCTCTCTCAATTTTTCTTGTAACAGTGTTAATGCTGTTCCACAAATGCACGGAAAACGCGAACACGGCACAAAGCATGGGCAGGTGCCCTGACAGAATTACTGTCACCCTATACATCAACTCTGCTGCAAAACAGTATTTCACATGGCTCTGAATTACTCCATAGAACCTTTCTTGAAAGGTTTATGGCACAGGTGAGAGGAAAATTTCCTCGTGCCCAAGGAAAAGTATTCCTAGACAAGGGAAAGTTGGACCCACGACTTTGCAATGATGCCAGTGATGCAAGATAAGCATATTTTAATTAGCCATTTTTCCATTTGTCATGAATAGGGATAGCAAGATTTAAATCGTGTCAGCTGATTCTACACATTTCTTCTGCAGTAGTCTTTCATGAAGACAGTGTTTCCAGCTGGGACAAGTGGAATTTCTTGTTGAAAAAACTACAAATCCACACACTTTTATGCAATTTAGGTTGACCTGAAGATATTGCATCTCCTCCTTTCCTGCTTTTTTGTTCTACATAGGTAAATATGAAAACACTCATAAAACAGGTATTAGTGAAGCCTGATAGAGGCTAAAGAAACTAACAAACAGGAGGCAAAAATCCCTTTTTTTTTCAGGTGGCCTGAAATAAGAACATCACCTTATGTTCAGCACCAGGAAGCTAAGAAAACTGATGTAGTTTATTACAAATTAATTCTTGAACAATCTTTCCTGACCATAAACACCCCAAAAAAAACACCGAAACAAAAAAACCCCACCAAAACAGAGAAAGAGTTTTGTCAACAAAACAGGGTAAGGTCATGATTAGCCAAGGAGCAGCTTGTAGTTTGTGTATGTTGTCAGGGCAAACACTTTCCCACTGAGAAAGAGAAGTTACGTAAGACAGGTTCACAAATGACCAGTAACTAATTTCCTGGTTCACAGATCCGATGAAAGTAATATTTCTAAATACCTAGATTTTTTACTTTTTTTTAAAAATCCAGTGTAAAAAGATATTGATCTTGGGAAAAGGGTAACAGTTAAAGAAAAGAATGTATTTTTAATAACAAATTGTTACAAAGGCTTGGGCAATACATCAAAGTCTGTACCATTTTAATGCGTTCCATTTAGGCATTAAATCAATTTGATTTCTTGTGAGTATAATTGGAAAACTGTTGCATACTGTTCAAGATGTCAGTAAAATCTAGGATCTTCATTCAGAAGAGTAAAATATTTCATCCTAGACTTCACACAATTGAGATGGTGACACAGAATTTAAAATACAAATAGAATGCTGTGGATTAGTGGGGCTTTACCAGGAGTTCTGTGATACCTAATGACTTTGATGAAGGAAAACCTGTTCAGCAGTCTCTCTCTTAATTTACTCAGTTAAATATTCCCTTGTGAGCAGGGCTGCTGAGAAGAGAGGAAAAAAGTTAGATTAGCTGCATGCATCCCATAAAAATTGTAAATGATGTTAAACTACATTCTGAGTATTTGTTTCTGTAGATAGTATAGTCCTAGGCTTAAAGATGCAGGCTACAGGGACTTTGTAGCAGGCAGTAGAAAGGCCTCAATGAGAATAGTGCAAGAGAGTTCACAACTTTTGCCTGGGGCTGTTGTAAAAAAGATAAATTTAAGGGGTGTGTTTTATTGTTTATTTTAAAGAAATGGGGACTCTTGATATGAACTCCATACATGGTGTATTAAAGTGGTGGCTAGGTCATGTGATACTGAGTTGATTTTGGCCTTGACTTTGATGGCTATAGTTTGTAATGATGTGCACACTGGATATGCAAGATGCTTCCTGAGAGGAGAGATCACACATTATAACAACGAGGACAGGATGACTCTGTAGGTGCTAAATATATCCAGTTTATACCTGGCCAGACTTCAGAAGGTGTTTAATAATCCTTCTGTTTTAATATTTACCCGCATGTTTATCTGTACACATTCATTAAGTCTTTATCTGTTGTTTCTTTAGTTTTTAGATTGTCAAAACTGACAGATCACAATTGCATTAGTGCACAGAATTAAACCTTGCAGTCTGTACTCAGGCTAATTTCCATTCGTGAGCAGCAGGAGCGCACTGGCTGTCATGCCCTGGTGAGTGGCGCTTCCAGTATGGTTCCTGATATGTGGGTCGGCAATCTAACAAGAAAAACGAAGAGGTGATCTGTTAAGTATGCATTTATCCTCCTGATGTTCTGTTGATGTGCTGGCTAATGGTGGAGAGCTGTCATATATAACTCTGCACCAGTGCTTAAACCTTGTAAAGAGCTGCTGTAATGGGGTGAATTGCAAACTATTCATTCTGGAGCCAGCAAACACAACCCAGGGGAAGATTTATTATTCCTTTCTCTCTGTGAGTTACATGCAAATAGAAATTTCCTCAGAGTGCTCATCATTCAGCTTCCCTCAGCAAACTTTTTCTCATGTTTTCCTTCATTAGAAGCATTCAAAATACGAGCTTAGTTGTGTCTCTCCAACTGCATTACCCTGGTCTGGCAAAGGCAGAATACATTTTCTGTGGATATTCTTAAATATGAAATCTGGATTGTTTTTCTTCTGTGGCTATTATTCATTCATTAAGAGCCATTCCTTGGATATTTAGGGATGAAAACCTCAGAAAAGATTAGCATGTCTCATAAATCACTAAAAAGTACAGATAAATATACTTTTACCATTGCCAAAATGTGCAGTTGTTATGTACAAGAATATATTTGAATGTATGTTCATGTTCATCATAAGCATAAAGTTCCTCTGATTATCAAAACTTACAAAAGCAATCTTTCAGTATTTTCCCTAATTTTACCATTCACTGAGGTGCACATACTAGTTCCTATGGAAAAATTTATTATTCATAGAAATGGAATTTTTACAGCTGAATTGAGCTGATGACAATGGATTGGTAGGTCTCCTGTCTTGGTTTTCCAAGCACTTGGGTCACAGAAGGGACTTGGAAAGGAATATTGACTTCAGACAGCAGTAGGGGAAAGGATGGGAATGGGAGCAGAGAAGAGTTTGAAGATGTCAGAAGCAAGAAGAAAAGGATGGAGTTCACTGTGGGGGACAGGGAATAGAGTGGAACAGCAGAAAGACTTGATGGTAGTGAGGACCAGAGTCAGGAGGAGCAGGGTGGGTGGTCCTAGAAAGAAGTGGGACAATAAGAGGAATACAGATGTAATTGCAAATAAATCGGGGGGGGGGAAGCTCTAAAATTCTGGCTTCATGGCAGATGCTGTGGAATTTTTCCCTGGTGGGATGATGACAAAGCCAGGTTTACATAAAAATACTTGTTTCCACCTTCTGTGGTAGAAATAGTTCTCTCTATCTTGGAGGCTGTCTTCTGAATATATCCCTCATGGGGTCTGCACAGACCTTCATCCACGGGTCAGGAGGCACTACCTTTCAGATCTGCCTTTCTAATAGCACTTAAATACACTACTGAAGGCCAACTGTAAACAAATCAGGCCTTTTGTTTGCTAGTGGATTGTGGTCCACTTTCTGTTGAATGATTTTTACATATGTACATTTGAACAGCTGTGGGCCCATCTTTCCGTGTGGTATTTGGTCACCTCATAGGCATATATCTTTCCTGGGATGGGGAGGGCAAGTGCTCCTCTGACACCTCCGGAGAGAGAGATGTTGGATGGAAGGTGTCTTTCAACCCAGCTTCCTCCAGTGATGTGCACATACATCACTCCCACTATACCAGTGCTTAGGATTTAGTTGTAATAGTCCGGTGAGGAAAGAAAACTAGGCACTCCAGTTTGATCTGTGCTCCCAGCTGGATTTTCAAACAGCTGCAAGAAAACTGCCATTGTTTAGAGTCGGGCTGTTGAAAGGAAAATGAGGAGAGGAGATAGTGCTATGAACATGGGCAATTGCAGGTGAAGGCTCGATTAAATGACTCCGCAAAGAGGAGAATCATCCTTGGGCAACAATTGGTTTGGGGGACAAAGTTTTCATCTTGGAATTGCAAATAGTTCATGTATGGAACATCAGAGGCCACGCTGATCAGAAGGAAGCCAAGCCCACACTGTACTGAGAAGCCATCGCAGTGTGAAAACCTGATTGGGAAAAATCCCTCCAATTACTGTATGAAGGAACAACAAATGATTAAATGCTGCCACTTCCATATATCCACAGGTAACTGAGGAGCTGGTGAACTCTGGAGTTTTCTGATTTGTATTTAATCCAGAAATTTTGTAAAAAATGGGATTTGTTATCTGTCATTTCCATCTAATTTCCTTACTTTCTCCTTATTAGCGTGAGTAGAAAATACAGTAAGTAATAAATGCTTTAAGATAACATATAAATACTTATTTGGCCAAATTCTCACTTCCAACTAGCTTTTTTTTTTTACACTCAAGTTCTTGTTTTGCTAACAGAATTAATAAAGCACCTTATTAATAGGAGGCTTGGGATAGACACAAAATAAAGAACGAAGCTCTTTATTTATCCAGAAAGATTCAGGAACTTGTGTGACAGACATGTGAAACGTACAGACCTGTCTTTCTAGGAGCCTGCATCGTGCTGGACCAGATGGTGGGCTTTACTTGTCCTTGTAAGAGGTCTAATAGGAAAGTGTGAATTCTCTTGTGAGTCTTTAAATTGTATGGAAGAATAGTGGAAATCTGTGACACTGTGACTGTTAACTAAAACAGGGCTGCCTGCTGAAATCCATGCTGTTTACTTCACGTGTTACCTTTTCAGCCTGGTTTTTCCTCATTCACAAGAGCATTTACTGGAGAGCCGGCCAGTGCGTCGGTTCCAGTGGCGGTTCCACCGCCAGCTGCAAGCACTTCTCTCCATAGTCTGCATCCAGCAGCAAGGTGAGCAGCAAGCTGGGTCCTGCGCTGCCCACCTACACACTACCATCCTGACCTAGACAAGCAATAAAAGAACAGACAGTTCTGCAGCTCCTTTGGCGCATCTCCAAGGCTGACAGCCAGACTGCCCAGCGGTATCAGTTCGACTGGGTCATTTTCTCATATCAGATGCTTTTCAACAGGGAGCAACACAAGTCAATTAATACAATAACAATTCTTATGCCTGATTCCCAGAGCAAGTCACGTAAAGTTTGTAAGCAGTCAATATTTTTTGTGTTAAAATACTTGGTTGAGAAAGACCCTTGTGACTTTAAGAGATGTGAATGTGTAAATGCCCCACTGCCATAAGTCAGCCATCTGGACTTTGTCATCTGGCAGGTAAACAAATGGACCAGGAACTTTTGACATCTCTCAGATTATTGCTGATCATATGAACATTAACATTCCCAAAGGTGTCTCTTCGCTTCTTCACATTTCAAAGACTCCATTAGTTATTTTTTCCTCATGTGTTTAAATATTTATTTTGACCTTTTACCTCCTGGTATAACCTCCTGGCTTGTTGGACCGGCTGTATCAAAACACACTGATGTGTTCTGAATGGCCTTGCTGCTTCTGTAAACATGCTGTGCAAACAGCTCTTGCAGAACAGAAGAGTGAGTCCCCTACCATATTGTAGCAGATCTGTTTGTCCATTTCAGATTATCCCATACAGGTAGAGGCTGTGCCAGTATGCGCCAGTTGGTTTTCCAGCCTTCTCGCCTTGCGTTCTTGCTCACATCCAGGGTTGTTCCTTCCCACCTTGAGTAATACTGAGGCAGGACCAACACCTTGTTGTTATCTGTTTGATGCACAGGTGCTGCTGCTGGAGTGCCGACTCTGCTCCTGGTCCTGGTGGTGCCTACGCTGGGTGTCCTCGCCTGCTCGGGATTCTGAATGTAGCTGGAATTACCTTGTCCTCTGCCTAACACAGAGGACTCCCTTTGAAGATGAGGACCACGTCTCTTTTTGATTCCTGTGGCACCATTCTAAGCCAAACAAATTACACTTTAAAATAAATCACCCTACTGATTTCCTATGAACTTTAAGAGGACTGAGGCATCCGGGAACTCCTTCATGAAGTAAATCAACTTTTGAAAGGCTAAGAAATATTTTTAACTTGTTCCAATATGCCTTATAAAACACTTATGCTGATCTGTGACAGTTGCATGATTCGGTCCAATGGGGCAAGTTACAGTGTTAAAACCCAATAACATAGGCTGTACAGTGAAAGTAAAATCACCATACGTAGGTGCTTTAACTTGAATAACAAATTGTGAAATACTATAGAGATTGAAATGTTGATTGTATGTGATAAATGTAAGAGTACTACGTCCGTCTGTACTATCCTATATGTTTTGTGTACTGCATATTTTTGAATGGCCCCATCATCATTTATTGGGATTACTGGTTTATAGAGAGACAGTCAAAGCAAAAACATTTCATTTTTTAGAACTGTATTTCTTGAGGCTATTGGGTAGAATTTGAAGGACTTGAAGCAGAAGTCAGCTACAAGGAAATTTTTTTTTGTTTGTTTTGAAGATTTTCAGAATACCCAAGACATGCATAGCATAGCTTAAAGGAATCTGTCTGTACCTCACTGGCAGGAGATTTAACATATTCATTTCTTTAAAAAATTCTGCTGAAAAATTCTGTTATGGTCATTGTTGCTGATGTCAGGAGTGAAATGTCAGCTTTCAGGGAAGCAGCGCAATGTATTGGTTTTTATTTAGTATTACTGCTGTTATTAAGGTAGCAATATAACACAAGTTTGGAGATGGAGTCCATGTTAAGATCAGCCAAGTGGACCATGACGTGGTAGGAAATGTATGTTATTTTTTAAAGTGAAGAGATTTAAAATATTTAAAAAAAGAAGATATACAATAAATGGCAAAAAACAGTAGCACAGTAAAAAAAAAAATTGCTATATTTACATTTTTATGCTGCAGATGCCAGGTGTTACCTTTCTGTAGTGAAAGCGTACATTTGGGAGAAATATATGCTTTTTCAAGAACTTGATATTATTCTAATGTTCATAGTGTTGTAAATAAGAGTTTTAAAGTTCTGAGACCGTCTCCCTATTTGATAGAGTACTGAATGATCCAACTGTGTGCTAATACATGAAAGTCAGGTCCCAACTGTTAGTCGAATCTAAATGTTTATTATGGCCTTTGCAAAATGGGAACTCTGTTACAGATAGAGAATGTTTTTGTTCTGACTGTGTCTGGAGTGGTTCAGTGTTGGGTTTTTTTTGTTGTTGGTTGGTTTGTTTGAGGTTTTTCTTTCTTTAAGTTGATAAAGAAATGCACATTCCTATCCATTTTCCATGGTGTGCTGGGAATTAGTTTGAGTGTGAATGTTGAAGAAACACAGTGATATTGAATCAGCTGGCTCAAGTAATAGTGCAATGTCTGATGCTTCAAGAATTATAAGCTTTGAATCATATTTTATTAGCACAACCTTGCTAGCTACTTAGAAATAGATTTTATCTTTTTAGAACTGATACTGTAGAGGTCCGTAATAATAATATTTACATGAAGCAAGAATAGCTCTATTAATAATTTACACCCCCTCTTTTATTTGTATAATTTTGTACTATATATTTACATGTAAAAGTGTAGAGTCTTCATTAATAAATATCAATAATACTGTTTTAGTTTAATTTTAACTATTTGTTACAAGGTGAAAATTTTTTAAATAGGTGAAAGTGATAACTTCCCTATAGAGGAATGTCAAAGTGTCAAACACTACTGAGTTTCATAAATTGTATAATTATTTGAGAGAGAAATGAGCTGTCTTCATACATGAGAAACTAAACTCTGTAAGCCTTCTGTACAAAAAAAAAAGAAAAATAATTGTGGTTTATTGTGTTTCATTTAGTTTGGTTCTTTTGCAGTATGACTCATTTTTATATAATCTACAACACAACTAAACCTTTTGCCAAATGCATGATTTGCCTTTTACTTTTCTAATACATGGT